>CM049811.1:12308520-12718538 GCA_027422405.1 Ptychobarbus kaznakovi | reverse complement strand
AGCTCCCTCTGGTGGCGAAAGTTGTTCTGACGCTAATCTGCCTTCTGGATCTGGCTCCCCCATCTGGATACTGCTGCTGTTGCTCTTCTCCCTGCTCTGTGCTCTCTGATCCTCCCCCGGTTCCCCTCTGGTCCTGCCTGGCCCGCCATCTTGTCCTGATTCTCCCTTGTCCTGGCCTCTGCTGTAGAGCTTTTCTTCCATCCGTTGTCATCTAAGCGCTAGGTCGTTACTGGATAAATTAAACTCAGTCCATTGCTCCTTTCCTCCATACTTCAGTCTTCTGCTGATACTTTTTGATAATGAAAAACAAGCTATGCTCCCATTTCACAGCGGTTACGCAACATGTGACTCAGTCCATAAAAGCGATCACCTAGGTGGGTAGTTCAAGCACTCAAAAGTGCGTCATGGTAGCCGATTAAAACGCTTCTAGGTTTATGAATGGATTGTCGAAATACTGGTTTAGGTCTAAAAAAAAAAATCTTCAAAAATAAGTGGGCTGCGACTATAATCATCGTCCATATCTTCCAAACTATAAACTCACTTGATGTTATAATTTCTTCCAAATAAAAAAGGCAAAATGTGCTTCTTCGTGTTTAAAGGCTTCAAAAAAAAAAAAAAAAAACTTTCTTTGTCTGGTGTTTATCATAACGGTAACGTTAAGCAGTGACGTTACTTATTATTCGGTCACGGTTGGCAGATGCAGCCAAAAGAAACAAGTTTTTATTTTATTAAGAAAATCTGCTTTCGTCTTGTCATGGATTTCGCCCTCACTATCATAAATCGGAGTGTCGTCGCGACCGCCATTTTGTAAAGGCGTTGCTAACGTTGATAATGAGAAAAGCAAATATACGTTAAATATATAAAAGGCTTTTTAAGTCAAGTCACTTCATAAAAGCCTCGTTGAAAAAAAAATACATTTAAAACTAGTTTAATAAAATAAGATAACATGGTCATAGCTGCACTTTGCTTAAGCTATTAACGTTAGTCGGCTGGTTAAACTTTAACTAACGGTAGTAAAAGCATTACATATTGCATTTAGCGAATTGCTCATTTAATAGTTTTTTTCCCCTATTAGAAATAATCTAAAAATTAATTATTTCTTTTAAAAAGGCACTTTAAAGAGCTTTCGTCAAATCGTCTCCACGCTGACCTTGTGTAATTAGTAAAGCCTTAATAAAGTCAGCTTTAACAAAGTATAAGCATAAAAGCGAGGAAAAAGTTCACAAAGAACAGTGCCTCTAAATAGTAGTCAAAAAAGTAAAAACGAAATCACATCACCAGATCAACGAAAACTCCCTGCCTGCACTCCTTCCTTAATGCCTCACCCCGTCGTGAAGCGCTTTGTTTGTGGCCACGGTTTTTATAGACCACTGTGAGGCGGTCGGTTTCAGCTCCTTCCGCCGTGTGATAAAAAATAGTTCCTCTCAAAACAATCTTGATTGTTTTTTTTAGATGTTTCAGGGCTATACAGACAAGCCAATATGTGTCGATATGTACATGTATGAATATTGGGTGAAACTGTGTATGTAATAAAAAAACGAAATGTGGTTTTATGATTCATTGTGTATTAAGCGTTGTGTAAACACCTCATAAGACAGAAAGTCGAACTAGAAACCAAAGGTTCACCCAATTTGAAAGCAGATGATATGGGAACTTTTATAAAAATAATTCCCCCACCACATACGCTTTCCATAAGATCAACGGTCACAGCTGCCCCAAACCGCAGGGTGAATCATCACAAATGCATTTTTCAAAAAACTAGTTACGTCAGAAGCGCAGTGCGGAGGAATACAACATGGGCAATACAAGCCCCCTCGTTCAATCCGGCTCAAACCGGTTTTAGTGCACGGATCTTCTTTTATTTTTACTGCAGTGTCCCTATGCGCATGCGTGTAACATTTTTGGCCTAAAAAGATGATAGACCGACTCAATTCCAGAATGTTCTAGTTTAATCCAGATGGAAAGTTATGCGAAAACAATCCAGCTTTTTTGGGAGATCAAGACATTTAGAAGGTTAAATAAATGGCCCATCATGTTAAATGTAGATTCAGTCCAGTGTTTTTGTTTTGATAGTGATGTAAGTTACTTATGATATGTGAGTAACAGTGTGCTGTAGCTTTATTTTACTCACTTGTAAACCGCTTCTGATAAAAAAACGAATAAAGGTACCTTTAAACTAAATTCATAAACTGAAATCGTCTCTTGAGTGTGTGCGGGGCAAACGTGAGCTCCAGCACGTCTCCTCTTGTGTTGTGCTGCTGACGTTCACATCGGGGCAGTGTGAAGGGAAGGGGGATGGGCAACACAAACGCACCTAAAAACACGAAATACCAGGAGATTGTCTGTTTATATCTACATGCATCATGTAATGGGCTTTATATCACACTGCGCTAAATAAACAAACGTTTTGGGATTAAGTTTAAGCGATCATCAAAGACAAATGACCGTATTTAATCTCCCAAACTGAAGTAAATGATACAACTTGTTTTTAATTTTTGATTTATTATTCTTAGCAGCTGTCGCCATTTGTGCCACAGCTTTTGAAATGACTTCGCAGATTCGTCATCATCAAACAGTAGCTTTCCTACCCATTGCTAACATAGCATTATCTAATGATTGTGCCCATCGTGCCATTTTGCGTCAAAACATAACATATTATTATTTTTTTTAAATAAAATGAAGCTCTTAATGTGACGAATGTGGAAACGTGTGGAAAGATCTGCATATTTTGGGCCTGGGTTAGTGGGTTTTCAAAAGTTACCACTAGATGGCTCCGGTCTCACACTAATCACATTACATTCTTAAAGTAAATCGACCGTGAATAAATCCTATCAGCCGTTAATGGACCTGAATGAAAACCTTCAGCCAGTGACATCCTTTTTTATTTTAGTCTTTATTTATCAGATTCTATTTTGAACATGAGAACAACAAATGGAAGTTGATGTATATGGGCCATTCTAAAAAATTGGTGCAAACTGCAGTCCCACAACCAAAAAACACATTTAGAAACCATTTAAGTAATTAAATCTGGGATGTTTGTTAAGATCCTTATATTATCTATTGAAACCACAATAGTATTTAAAATATGAATGAGCTTAATATACACTCGCTGGTCACTTTATTAGGTACACATTGCTAGTACCGTGTTGGACCCCCTTTTGCCCCCTTAATTCTTTGTGGCATAGATTCAACAAGGTGTTGGAAACATTCCTCAGAGATTTTGGTCCATATTGACATGATAGCATCACGCAGTTGCTACAGATTTGTCGGCTGCACATCCATGATGTACATCTCCCGTTCCAACACACAGCGGCAGACTTTACCATTAGGCAAAGGAAGGCGACTGCCTTGGGCCCCCGAAAGTCAAGGGTCCCCTAAAATGCTTTTCATATATGAGATGCGCATTAAACGCGGACACGCGAATGGTTGCTTACCAACGGGTGTTTATTACCACGACAACCGTCTGCGTGTCCGAGTTGAACGTGCTTCTTGTGTATCCTGCTTGTAGTAAATTAAAATATTGTTCATCTGAAGCTGACTGCCGCGCGAGGTCTCTCTTTCCCAGCGCGCGCACCTCTCTCTCTCTCTCTCTCTCTCTCTCTCTCTCTCTCTCTCTCTCTGTGTAAAACACAGATATATTGCTTCTCTAATCGTACATGCAAGTATAGACGAAATCATAGCTCAGCTATTGTCTTCATCTTATGTGTAGCCTATTTGGTTTTATCAGACGATGGCACGATTATAAATAATGTTTTTTTGTGCAGATTAACATATTGGAAGGGAGAGTTTGTTATGTAGTCTTAATGGGTCGCGTTTCAGTCACTATTTCATATTCATCCCGTTGTCTGACAACAGAAACCGTAAAATATATAAATGAAAACTGTTTTATTGAGAATTTAGCTGCATCAAAATAAGTATGTGGCACAGAGAGGCAAACAAATGTAATAATAAATGTTGCCTACATTTTGCATGTTCAGAAGAAGTGAGCTGACCTGTAGTGTGAAAATATAAACAGAGTTGTGTCAGTAAATTGCTCAGTGCAAAGAAAGAAATAATAGAAAACTATTTCTATGTTCTTTTTTTTCATGTGTCTAACAGACATGAACAAGTTCTTTGAAAAAAATCTATGACCTATGAAACCTATGGTCTTCATGCTCTATGCATGTGGACAATGGTTTCACTAATAATAAACATATATTGCATAAAGCATCCATATTTGTCGATGCCCATGTTGATTAGAGTATTAAAACTTGAAAAGTATTCATTTAAGATACATTTAGAACAGATAAAAATGTGCGATTTAGTTGCGATTATTCCCGCGTTAACTCATGACAATAATGCGATTAATCGTGATGCGAAATGGGACGCAGCACATATGTTTTCCGTGTCTCCCTAATCAAACACGCCTGATTCAGATCATCAACTCATTAGTAGAGACTCCAAAGCCTGAAATGGGTGTGTCAGAAAAAGGAGAGACGCAAAATGTGCATTGTTGGGGGGGCCTCCAGGAAGTGGTTGGGAATCACTGGGCTAAATAACCCCTACATTTCAACTTAGGAAAATAATATTGAAATAATTGTTGTATTTTTCTCCATTGTTGTTTTTATAAAGGTATCTTTTTGATTCTTTTAAAAAGTGCAGTTCAAAAAAAAATTATTTTAATATTTTCTTTGTAAATTATGAAACTTTAAGTAAAAAAAAAAAAAACGTGTTCCACATTTTTCATGTCACTACCTAAACAGTGTATGTTTTAGTCCATTGGCCGAGACTTATTTTAAATAAACCCATACATTTATGATCAAGAAATGTTCCTGTGTCCCCCTCTCTCATAGCTACAAGATGTGAGTAGATAGGTCCCATCATTTTGAGGTAAATGTGTTCAAAATCTGAAAAATTTGTGTGTAACTTTAAGGAACGTCCCTACCGAACACCTTTGTTCTGTAATTAAGCACACTTTTTGGGGAGTTATTCCATAACATTTCGTTTTTATATGTATACCACTGTTCAGAACTGTACTTGCTAACCATGTGCGGATTAGCATCTTTGAGCAAACTTCAAAAGTATCTCAAATTGTCACTACCGAAACATTTCGTGGAGTTTTGGAAGTGACATCTTTTTTATGGGTGTTATAGCCACCGTAGAATTGTTACTTACCGAAACAGTCCCTACCGAAACTTGTCATCATTGTCTCGGTAGTGACAAAAGGGCCCAGAAAAGCGCTATATAAATGTAACAAATTATAATTATTATTATTATATTTGGGGGAAACATTTTTTTAGTACTGTTTTGCTTTTTTGTATTTTAGTATGTTTTAGTGGTGTTTTAGTATATGAGTTAAAATTCTGTAATGTGATGTGGTTGTTTCAAAAGCATTACTGTCACTACCAAAAATGTGCAGTCACTACCAAAACATAGGATGTTTTTTCAAAAATAACGTATACTGAATTATCAACTAAGATGTTATGACAGTTTTTGGTGCAGTATATATTCAAACTAATGAATCCTTAACTATGAAACCAGTATGATCAACTTTTTTTAGATGTAAGCAAAATCTTAATAGAGCAATATAACCCTTATAATTCAATTATTATTACTGTGTTTCGGTAGTGACAAATTTGGGGAGAGGACACATATTCCAAAACTTTCTGAAAATACAATATGAGAATTACCTGCACTAGAAATGTGTTCCATGGATATTATACAATTTGGGTCCAACTTTATATAAAGTGGCCTTAACTACTATGTACTTACATAAAAAAATAATAATTTAGAACAATGTACTTATTGTGTACATACATGTTTTTACATTGTACTTATATTTAAAAAATACCTGCATGTAATTACATCTGTAATGAATTTCTGTAATTACATTCATAATTACACTGTTGACAAATCCCTTACACTTTAACCTACCCTTAAATCTACCCATATCACCAAACCTGTCCCTAGTCTCAGCCTCAGACGTCACGACGCCCACGGACCGCTAGCTGAACTTCTGATGCATATGGCACACAAAAGTAGAAACACTTCAGGAGTTTCAAAGTCGTCCTCTTATTGGTTGAATTATACAGGATTTCCGGGAGACGTGTGGTTGTCACACTGCGGTCAAGCCAGCCACCAAGTTGAAAAGCACGGTCAATCTAGCCGCCATGTTATTTCGAGGGTCTCGCATGAACTGCCTATTACGGTAACACTGTCAGAGAACTGAATTTATGCAGTGCCTTTTTACAGCGAACGCGATTTTCCCCCCCAACACATAGTCCGTAACCTGAATGTCTGATGTTGAATACCCAAATAAAAGCCCTCCAATACTCATATTACAAAATAAGAGCAATAATATATGATTGCTGCATCTCTACATTCAAAAAGTTCTTGATTGCACAGACCAGTTCCACCTCAGATTGAACGTACACTTTCCACAGTGTCAGCTGCACCTTTTCAGGACTGTCTGATGTGGAATTTCAAAATAAGAGCCTCACAAACTTAAATATTGAGTAAATTATGTCATTTGGAGTCTGCACAGTAGTGACGGCACGTTTTTATAGCATCAAATTACTAGCTAAAATGAAACTTATCACAAAAACTAACAATTGAACATATATCAGCATGATAACAACTACCTTAAATGACCAAAACCTTATTTCAGACAATTGTATTGGAAGTGTAATTATTTTATTTTTTTGACTCAAATCCCATTCGTTTACATGGAGAGGGCGGGGTTTATGACCTGTAGTGCAGCTAGCCACCAGGGAGCGATCAAAGAGCCAGCAGCTTCACTTTTCAGGAGGTGTGAGGCACACCCAATTCAGATCAGTTCTCTGATAGTCTTACCGTAATAAGAAGTTTATGCACGATCTTCGAAATAAATTGGCGGCTATTGAACATGCTTTTCGACTTGGCGACTGGCTTGACCTTTGTGTCCACCTGGACAAAACCACGCCAAACCTTTTCTCACGAAAGAAAGCCGCCGTGTATACAACTGTGACGACGAGCACTTATCAGGATCAACTAAATGCTGGATTTTCAAAAGTATGTGAAATATTCAAAGTTTACGGCATGGAATCTTTAAAATACGCCCGAGAGTTTTACACACCTGCCTGTTATTGTGGCAACATTTCCACGCCCTGAAACGTGACGCTGAACGAAAAAAACTGTGATTGGTTGTTTGGCATGTCGGTCAAACGGCCTCATGGGCGGGCCTTGGCCAATGAAAGCTGCCATGGATTCCAGACATTCAGCCGTCAGTCTGAAGGTCTGGCTACATGAGACTAACCTGTCCATAACCTTACCCGTGTCCCACCTCAATAGCAGCAAAAGTGTTTTGCAATACAATATGAACACAATAAGTATATTGTACTTATTTTTGATGTAATGCATAGTAGTTAAGGCCACTTAATATAAAGTGGGACCACAATTTGCATGCATACACATTTTTCAAAAAAATAAAAAATTTCAAGACGTTTCCAACTCTGACTTTGGACCAATTCTATGGCCCATATAGGCCTAATGTTTTATGTGTAGTTGGTGCATGTGCTGTAAGGGGCTGCGCACCATCAGCATTAAGTCATTTTTGTCATCTCAGTTTTTACCGGTTTATCACCTTTTCAGTGATGATTGGATTTCTGAAGTCATAAAAAATTGCACAATAATAAAGTAATTAACAAAATGTCCATGTCAATTACGCTTAGGCATTATAAAGCAAAATATGTTGTTTATAAACAGGGGATAGGATGTGACATTAATGTCATATGAAAAGGAACAATTTGGTCTACCCCTTTGAATATAAATAAATGTCCTACATTAAATCCATTGTGATGTAACTGAGTAGCCTTATGAATTTCATTCACACCATTTTGTGTGCATAACCTAGATACCATGTAATGCAATGTCCTTTCACCAAACGCAATCGATTGTGTTCCAGCTGTGTTCTCCCCACGAGGGCGTGTTTTCATTGACTTCAATCATTACACCAGAATCAGATGGATATGAGGTGATAGAAAGCCCTTACAGCATTACACTTGTTTTACTCCTGCTGCTCTAGCCTGGTGGAGAAACATCTGCTTGTGAAAGGATGTACTTTTGAATATATTTCTTTATAAGATAATTAATTCTTCAGATTCCTGGAACTTTAAAAACTAATTTTAAACAGACCCCAAAACGCTGCAAGGATCACATGATAAAATCAGAGCTGAAAAAATAATTTTCAGGAAATACAAGGGAGGCATCAACAGAGTAACTAAATCTACTGATAGTGTAGCAAGTATAAGAGATGGAAAGATACTTTACACCTGTGCGTGGCTCCTTAGAGGATGAGGTGAACATTTACAAACATTCCCATCCCATACCTCAACAGCATCCTCACAACCATCATTACCAACACAACCATTATCACCACCATGGATCACACAGGTATGTGCTTAAACTTTGTCTGGAGGATATGTCAAGTTAATAAAAAAATTTCACTGATGCAAACATATTTATATAAAAACTTAATCTTGAAAAACTTAAATGAAATCTATAAATGTTGACTTGGCAACTAACTGAAATAAAATAAGTTTAATATTTAAAAAAATTGCTAAATAATATAATGGTATTTCAATAAAATAAGAGTGCAATATATTCAGGTGACATTCGCTCTTACCCATTTTATAAGCAAACCTTGATTTTAGGTTATCCCCTTGTGTGTGTGTGTGTATGCAGAGTTCAGATGCAAAAGCTTCTAAGTGCCATCTGAAATTTTCATCTAAAATTAGCATTTTTATCTGGCTGCTAGGTTTAGGTTCAGTAAATTTATTCTAATGGCAATATGTAGGTCCTTTTCTATGCAATTAAAGTTAAATAACTGAACATAAATATAGGTACATGATAAAAATGCTCATTTAAAAAGAAAATTCTTCATTTCGGTATATATATATATATATATATATATATATATATATATATATATATATATACACACATACACACATAGGATCAGGGGCGTCATGCACTCATTATTTTTGAGGGGGCACGAGTTGGGGGCGCGGGGGGGGGGGGTCTTCATGTGACACACAGCAGCCACAATAGAACCTTATGTTTTATTTATTTGTTTCCTTTTTATTCGAAACGTTCCCAAGCGCATTGTAACATGAAATATCTTGATTCTCAGCTTTATAGATTATGTTAAAGTAACCTAATAATGTAGTCTATTAACTATGCATAAAAACCTGTCGGTTTATGGGTGTCACGCCATAACATATTTTTAATATGACTTACTTTATATTTAATGTGAATTTGACATTGAAAGTTAATGTGAATAAAAACATTGCAAGTTAGGCTACTAATCATAACACTTTCATTGTACAAAGAGAGAGCAAAGGAGATGTGTTGCACTGCGCGAGGCAAATGGTGGTCACACCAGATACTGACTGGTTTTCAGAACCCCACGGATCCCCCCCCCCCCAATACAGTAAAACTGCACATTTTAAAGTGGCCTTTTATTGTGGCCAGCCTAAGGCACACCTGTGCAATAATCATGCTGTTTAATCAGTATATTGATATGCCACACCTGTGAGGTGGATGGATTATCTCGGCAAAGGAGAAGTGCTCACTAACACAGATTTAGACAGATTTGTGAACAATATTTGAGAGAAATAGGCCTTTTGTGTACATAGAAAAAGTCTTAGATCTTTGAGTTCAGCTCATGAAAAATGGGGGCAAAAACAAAAGTGTTGCGTTTATAATTTTGTTCAGTGTATAACAAGAACAGATTACATATTGACATTATTTCATTATCATTCATTTCATTTCTTTATGGCAACCCCCTTTTAAATCAGTCACAGCTCTTCATGCAGTCATGGGAAACACACTGATAAACGTACTCACCATCACCACGACAACCAGCATCACTTTTATCATCCTGAAAACCCTAAAATGTCTGGAGACCATCACAGCTTCTCTAACAGGTCCTCCTCCAGCATGTCCTCCACCTCTTCTTCATCTGCATCTTGGACCTCAGAGCCCAGCCTAGATGATGAGACGTATCTCATGCACAAACCCCAGCATTCCCTGTCCTGCTCCAATATCCCTGGGGTTCGGAAGAAAAGCCAAGACAGAGAATCCGAGAACTTTGATTTTGATCGTAGAGATCAGAAGCATCGCCAAAGCCTAGAAAACACAGCCGAACTGCTGCCTGGTTCTCAGCATGGACTTTGGATTCCAAAACTCTCCCGGGCCCATAGCAAAAGCGAGGAGGGCCTTCAACAAAGCAAGCAAAAAGATGGTTACTCAGCAGGATTTCACTCCATGGATCATGGACCACTTTACAAGACTGCAAGTCTGGGACAAAACCTTGCCTTTGGTAACAATAATGACAACACTCTAGGTGGAAGGGGGGCTCCCAAAAAGGCAGTTTCATCAATTCAGCTGCCCAGCAAAGGTATTCTGAAAAACAAAGATGAGGGACAGACAGATGGAAACTTCAGGAAAGCAAAATCTATGGAGGTGCTCTCCACCAGTGTGCACATCACAGGAACACCCAAGCAGAGCTCTAAGGAAGCTGCGAGGGATAACATGGTGAAAGGGAAGCTGCAGTTCTCTGCATTTCTGGACGAGATCACCAAGCAGGTTATCAGTCCCTGTGCTCTTAGCTCTTTGGGCATAAATAAACCAATGCCACCAAAATCTCCCCATGAAGAGTGCAAGAACCGCAGCGGCAAGCAGGAGAGCTCCGTGCCGACACCAAAACAGCAGCCCATCAGAGCTGAGAGACCCGATTCAGGAAAAACAGATTCAAGCTCACTCGCTCAATCCCATAAGAGCAAATACCCCAACCGAAACCTGACCGGTCCTCCACCATCGCCCCGCCACCCATCAAAAGCTGAAAGACAAGGGGCTGCTTCAGGTAAACAGAACCACAGGCAATATTCTCAGATGCTCACTGATGGTACCAGCACCAGCCCAGAAACTATCCACACCAAGCTCTCGAAACACAAAGGGCGACATCAAAGTAATCATGGCCCGTCCAGCAACTTCCATACTAACCAGGCAAAGGGATCATCGCCACCTCCGCGAGCCGCAGGGCTGGAGTCAGAGTCTCAGTCGAGTAAATCATCCACCAGTGCTAGTTCAGAGAATAGTTACAAACCCAAACACATGGGACACAGGAGGCAGTCCAAACCACACAGGGTGAGTTCATCAAAAGACCAAAAAAATGTATTATTTTATGTTTAATGCAATGTTAGGAGCAAAATAAGACCAGAACCTCTTAAAAATGTTTCTAGAAAACATTAAAATAAATAAATACATAAAATATGAAATGTACTGTTTGTATTCCAATCATTTTATATGAGGTTTGGAATTAGGCCTACTGCAACCCTGTTATGTAAATTTGAGATGTGCAATTTGTATCGATTGTGAAATAGATAGATTGTTTAAATTTAGTAATAAATATTTGATAAACATCAAATTAAAGAATCAAAATATATACACACACATCACCACATTATTAGATTACCTTTTGATTTTATGAATACATATAAATGACAGCTTAATTATTAATCTTTTAGCTTTTTTGTGAAATTATTTCAAGACCACATGTATTATTTTTTGTCACTGGTGTTACCTTCTTTAGCAATATTAAAAAAAAATTATTAAATATTTTTGCAATATGTATGAAATATTGAAATATTTATAGTGACATACATAAGACCTGATATACTGATCTTCTCTGTTGTTATCCAGAAGGATATATCAGAATGATTTCTGAATATCATTTGAACAGTGTTGTATATATTCCATAAATTATGCAAACGGTTTTATTTGATTTTTTCTCCTCACAAACACTTGGGTAACAGAAGTGAATGGTTGTACATGTGTTATTCTATATAGCAAACACAGATCAGAAAGATCAAAATGACGGGATAATTAAAATAAAGATTGAATTATTGATTGCCTTGGATTGACCTCTGTGCATGAGGGATACCCTTCATTGTGTCCATATCCGTTGATTAACACAATTGATCCAGATGAGTCATCAATCAATGGTCTTCTCTGGAACATGTCACTTCAAAAATCTATTTTCTGTTCTGTTCTGTTCTGTTCTGTCCTCTATTCACTGTATCACCCCCCTCTCGCTTCTCTCTTGCCCCTAGGATTCATCCGGTTCCATGGACAGAGTTCAGTAAGTGGTTTCCCCCTCTTTTCTGATTGGTTATTTCAGACTATTGATTTTTGCTCTTATTCCAGAGCTTTCCCCCATTTTACTCTGCTCCGTTTCCTAAACTCTGCCATCCAGCCTGAGCCATATCGATTGCTTCTATTTTCATCTGTCTCTGTTCATCTGTCCAGTACACAGTTAGAGCAAAGTCATGGTATTTTCTTTAATGATTTATGAGATTGAGTTTCTGCAGAAACACAGCAGTTTACCTCCTGACATAGACAGATAAACACACTGATCTGTAATATATTGCAGGAAGCTGGAGGAGTACAACAAAGAGCTACATGAGAACCTGTTGCAGACGGTGGCATGCATTGAGAACATGGAGGCAGAATCACAATGCACCAAGACAGAGTTAGTCAGCTTCAAAGAGAAGTACAGAAGGTCAGCATCTAAACTCAATACATATTACTGTGGGAAAAAATATTTATAGTTCATAAAATGATAAGCACTCATCTTTTATTCTCTGTTATTTGCAGGCTACAAGAAAGCTATTCTGTGTCTCAGCAGGTAAACAGCGTCTTGGAGCAGAAACTCAAAACTGCAGTAAGTTGTAGAAGGCATTTTTCACAAAATGACTACAAAATAAACTTTTTTTTGTTTTTACAGGTTCGAGTTTAACCTAAATTGTTAAAATGAGCTAACTAAACATTGTTTATTATTACACTGAAATCTAAATCAGTTCAATAGAACTATTACGATTTTTGTTGGATACAGCAAGACTTCTGAGGTTGGACCAAATCATGATTTTGGGGGATAGATGTGAGATTTGTGCCTGACATAAAAGGTTATATTAAATATTAAAACAAAGAATATGAACAACAAGCACAGAACACAAACAGTACAATCATTCTTCAAAGAAGCTCTGTATCGTGAATTGCTTTCTTAAGTTTTTTTTCTAATACATAAAGTGCACATCTATAAAATATGAAGGTACTCTTTTCAGCCCTTATGGCTTACTGATTAAAGCCCCTGTTTTCTCGTGCGCTGGGCTCTATAAAAATGCTAATTCACATCTGCTGAAATTTCTGTAGTGCTATACTGTCACCTATGATATATTAAAACAGTATTTTTTTAACCTCATTCTGACAGGAAGACAGCTTGGACTCAGAGAGGAAGTCCCTCATGCAGAGAATTGCAGATCTGACTAAACAGCTGGATACTGCTCAGAAGACCACGAGCTCTCTGGAAAACATCAATGTAAGAGAAACCTGCAGACAGATACAGCAAACAGATGTCTTCTGTTTTTTGCACAAACTAGTCAATTCCCCACTTAACGGCTTATATAGTATGCATAATATTATACATATTATTAACCTATGATATTTTGTTGTAGTATAGTTAGTTTTTGACTTCACAGCACAGGATAGTCACCAACCAATCAGCATTGCTGTGACATAATTTCTCCTCTGAACAAAGAGGGGGAAATATATAAATGTGTTCAAACAAATGAAATGCAACATTGCTCATGCTATAGCCAACCAGCAGGTTTATTTATAGTTGTGTCTGCACAATCAAGTATTTCAACATAAAGAAAACACAATTCACCTGTTGAAGAAACCAAAAGGTTAAAGCTTAACATCGTTCTCTCTTTAGGTTCCTTCATTGATTAGAGAGTTGTTGAAAAATCACTTTGGCTCTCAGGAAGCACTGGAACACTTCTTATGTCCTCGGACATCTCTTCATCAAACTGATGGTGACCAATCAGAGAGGGTGCAGGAGCTCAGAAGCAACCAGCCTTTTGGTGGAAAAGGGGATGTTTTTGAATGGCCACAGACTGGACACACACACTCAGGTGCTAGACAACAGCCTGCCACAGCCTTTCTGCCATGGAAACATGATCACGGCCCATGGGCAGGGCCAGGGCAACTCGTGACTAAAGGAAGTGACTCACAACTTCCTTTTTCTTTTACTGATGATGTGCCAATCCACAAAACGATGGCAGATACAAAGGCCCCAAGTCATCAAGCGCACCAATTAGCCATGAACACAGAGATCCACTTAATTCCCCCAAACCCATATAATCTAGATGAGATGAGGCTCAGCAGACAGACAGGGGGAGAGGGAACTGTCTCTGCGGGGAAAGAGCCCACTGATGTCAGCTATCTTACAGCTCAAAGGATGCTGAATGAGTTTTTGAACCAGATTCCTCCTCCAGAGCATGGTGAAGGGAAAGATGCAGCAAAACTAACAGAAGGGAAGTGGTAACATTTCATTTGACATCTTTTGGTAAACTGTATAGGTAATTAAAATAAAAAATCTCTAACATCTCCCGTTACCAATATTGCAGCAAGGATGCAAATAACTGTGGCTCTGATGGCTTAATTTAACACTTATTTTCTAGCTTTACCAGTATAATTGCTATATGTACATACCCTCGGGTTTTGTATAACCATTAAAACATTTAGATTCTTGGTTTCCTTGTAGTTCAATACATTTTCAAATGGTATCATCAATATTAAGTGTTTTATACCTGTTTGCATTTTTTTGCCCCTGGATATTGTGAAATATTTAAAGATTGGTTAGCAATAAAATAATATAGCTAGATATTAATATTACTTTATAACTAACCAAATTTACTGTCAAATGAGCTGTTTGGGAAAGTATAGCACTCTCAGTATTTTATCTTTGAGTGCTTAATGTTTGCCTGTATAAAATTACAATTAAACTGGAGAGTGAATAGCACTTCTGTGAAAATGTCAATGATGCGGTAATTTATTGTATACGGTGACATTTAGGAAAGTTTGAATTGTTGTTTTTGTGAAATCTAAATGTATAAATTATAGAATATTAATTATAGTTTCTGCTAGAAAAAAATAAGCTACATAACCATGTGCATTTATTATAGAATGTCCTTGTATTTTTATTTTAAATGTATTAATAAAGTCTTGTGTGCTAATTTGCTCTACATTTGGGAATAGAGTGTGTAATTTTTATTGACATCCATCAATGGTGTTATATTGCTGAGCACTGTGACATCCAATTGTCACAACAACACAACAACACAGCACACATATTGCACACACATCAACTACCCACATGACATACCATTTGCATATTTAAGCATTTGCTGCATACCACCACCACGCACGCACGCACGCACGCACGCACGCACGCACGCACGCACACACACACACACACACACACACACACACACAATTCCTATAAGACACACATTAACACACTCACATTTGAGCCAGCGCATACAGACAGCCGACAGTGACACATCACTAAGATGTCTGCAAAGGCTCTAACCCATCCCTAGATTGACCTGCAATGGAATTATATATTTTATATCATATCCTATCCTAAATTGTAGAAATAAAATGTTAGAATTTGGCAATTTTGCTACTACATATCTGGGGCATTTTTTTTTATCTCTCTCAGTATGTTTTTGCCCCAAACCATGTCCTCATTTATGAGTCTTCATTTATTTCTGACCTTGCTGTATACACTGAGGCTCACAGTAATGCATCACATTCTGTCATGCCTGTTTTCTTCTTCATTCTTTTCAGTTTCACGGTTTCTCAGTCCATTAAATGGCACACTTTGCGTACAACCCCTCCCTCTGGCACTCTTCTGGACTTGTTGACCAAGGGCAGGTTTGCTTAGAGGACACTGGCCTGGATTCTCATTGGTGGAATTGGTCTAATAGGATCAGACATGACAGGAGATTATGACACTCAAGACATAATGCTCTATATCATATTTTTAAGACCTAATCAAAATGGCTGCCAAACTGTAGGAGGCATATTGAAGGCTCAGAGTCTGAAAGAAAGGGCACTCAACTTTCTTGAAGGTAAAGGATATTTTTTTCTTCAGCTAAAATCAGATGATCTTAGGGACAACTTAAAATGTCATTTTAATTCAACATCATTTTTGTTTTGTCCCACGTCCTTGTATCAGTTATTGAAAGTAATATGGAGATGATTTCCAAAGGGATAACGGATTGTTCCTTTTTATCAGAACTAACAGAACCTGTTGAAACTATGAGAATTTATCTGAGAATCACTGATTATTTGCTTTGCTGGATACTGATACCGCATGACCTCTATTAAATTCCTCTTCTGCAATCTAAACTTCTCTCTCTCCTCTTTCCTACACTTCTTCCTATGCAGCATGGTGTTGTTCAAAATAAAGTTCCCCTTCCAAAAAAGGGTGCGTCTGGCCCAGGGTCTCTGGCTGTTTTCATGGGTGGCCATGCTCTCTGGAGCCATCACCTTTGCTATGGGAGTCTTCCTCAAGACTGAGCTACATCGCAGATCAGAGGTAATCAAACTTTACTTATTTAAAAAAACTGTAATAGAACTTGAAATTGACGAATGTTATGTACAAATGCATCCCTAGCTACATGCTTGTTTGCCAAAAACATACTGTAAATGGAAACAATAATGAATTGCAATGCGCAGTGTGTCTGCCATTATCGTCCATTAGGATCTATAAAGTGTGTGAGAGGATAATCAGAAATGCACTGCTTAAACACACTGTGTTTTGTACAGTAAATAAATGTTTTACTACATATGTACTTAAACAATGGTTTGCAGATATTATTTATTTGACACAATACATAAATTACTACTATATTTACAATACTACAACAATTAGTCATTTAATTTACCCTTTATACTGTCAACACCAGTGTCACAGGCCTAAGCTTTGTCTTCTTGAGAGGAATAATCTCACATAATCTGAGGATTGGCACTCAGATAATGTCCTGTAGTGTGCACCACTACCCAAGCCAGTATCTATAATCAAGTCAATAAACCTCACAGTGAAACCTGATAATGAGTGAAACGAGCATTGTGGGAAGAAATTAGGATTCAACATGTGCAGAATAATTCTAAGGTCTACAACATAACACTAGGAAACCTAAAACCTTTGGTGATGTCTGTAAGCTATATGCAGATGCAGAAAGAATTGAAGTTGCTTAATGGTTTCCTGGAGCTCAAAAAGTAGAGTAACATTATGGGTTCGATTGCCAAGGAAAGGAAGAACTGTTAAAATGTAAATATGTACCATTAATGCAATGTAAGTTGCTTTGGATAAAAGTATGTCAAATGCATTAATGACATTTTAATAATAGTAAACCTTTTTTCTTAAACTGATTTTTATGGTTCAAGTTTTCAGTTGAAGCATCAGCCTTGAGGAAAGAAAGTAAACATGGGTCTGGCCTGATTAAATGTCTGCACATAACCGCAAAGAAACAAACCCCCCCCCCCAAAAAACCTGGAGAAATAACAAATATTCAACCCTTCTCAATGTATACAGGTGATGCACAACATGGACATCCACATTGTGCCAAATCTGTTGATGGCAGTGGGGTTAGCATCAGTGGGTATCAACATCTGTTCTGGTAAAGTCTGCCAGGACTCACTGAACCCCTCGCGTTTCCCACGCTGGAAGAAGTTTCTTCCTCTGTTCTTCTGCTACTCTGTCTTCACCACCTCCCTCCTGCTGGTGGCCATGATTCTGAGCTTTGCCCTGCAGCCCAGTCTGGAGGAGTCTCTGAAGATCGGGCTGAAGAACGGCATCCGTTTCTACAAGGTTGGTGAGAGAAAGACAAAAAGAATAAAGTGGGGCCTAAAAATTATTTAACAGCAGTCAGGTATCAGTTGAATTTACACACACACACACACACACACACACACACACACACACACACACACACACACACACACACACACACACACACACACACACACACACACACACACACACACACACACACACACACACACACACACACACACACACACACACACACACACACACACACACACACACACACACACACACACACACACACACACACACACACACACACTATGTTAGTTACTCAGCACTCTCTGGTCTCGTATAATCTTGTTTTTGTACATAAATCTTTTTAAATCAATAATTTAGCTGCAATTCACATTTTAAATTCAGATATTTCTTGTTTGTTATCTTATTTTACACACTGGAAGACATATTTGACTAATTTCTTCCTTGTGTGAAATAAAATAAAAAAATTCTGAATTTCAAGTGCAAATTTCAAACAAGGCATCTGATGTTCCATATCTCTACAGGATACAGACACACCAGGCCGTTGTTTCCAGAAGGAGACTATTGATCGTCTGCAGACTGAGTTCCAGTGCTGTGGTAATACTAACTACAGGGACTGGTTTGAGGTGCAGTGGATCAGCAACCGCTACCTGGACTTCACATCCAAAGAAGTGAAAGAGTGAGTCCAAAAATAATTGATAAACTCACGCTACTCTCTCCTGAATGAAGGGTGAATCAAAGGTTAGGCAACACACTGCAATTTATTTGAATAAGCCAAACATCCCAAAATGCTTTCTTTTAGCTTCTAAGGTGAATCAGAGTTTAGAACGCCATGTTCTGATTCAGAATGTCATCACCAAATGAGCCTGATGCATTGATCAGAAAGGCAATAAAGAGAGATCCAGAATCAATAGTGTAACATTTTTATGCATTTATCAGACACTTTTATCCAAAGTACAGTGCTTACAGTGCATTCAGGCTATACATATTTTGTCAGTATGTGTGTTCCCTGGGAATCGAACCCACAACCTTTGCGCTGCTAACGCAATGCTCTACCACTGAGCCACAGGAACACAGTAACAAAACTAGAAAAATTATACTCATAACTGCATTATACTTATAGTCTTATGTTCCTGTCTATTCCATTTTGCCCGACACAGTCGCATGAGGAGTAATGTAGATGGCCGATATCTGCTGGATGGGGTCCCCTTCAGCTGCTGTAACCCTGCCTCCCCCCGGCCCTGTATCCAGTACAGTCTCCTGGACAACTCTGCCCATTACAGCTATGAGTACCAGAGTGAAGAGCTGAACCTGCACAGCCGAGGTTGCCGCCAGGCCCTTGTCAACTACTACATGGGTTTAATGAACACCATCGGCCCTTGTGTACTATTTGATTTCCTTCTCCAGGTATGAGCTGATTAATGGCTTGAATGAGTAGTAATTACAGGCCACTGATCCTCATGGTCCAAATAGAAAAATAATTAGCTTTTCCGAGTCATGGCTTCTCTCAGGAATCTCCCGTGGGTATTTATAATTGAAGTTTGTGATTTATGAGTAAAATAAGATTTGTATTAGACTTTTGCGTTTTGTTCTTCAACATAACATTATTCATTATTCATGTGAATTCTGAACACCCTAATTTGATAACATAAGTTGCCAGGAAGGTGCTGTATAAGGACTATAGTGGTTCAGCAAAACACTACCATTCAAAAGTTTGGGGTCAGTGAGATTTTTATTTTTAATGAATGGTTTTATTAAGTAAGCATGCATTAAATTAATCAAAAATGACAGTAGAGACATTTATAATGTTACAAAATATTTATATTTCAAATAAATGCTGTTTGTTGGAATTTTCTATTCATCAAACAATCCTGAAATAAGTATCATGTTTCCATAAATATATTAAGCAGCACAACTACTTTCAACATTGACAATAATAAGAAATGTTTCTTGAGCGCCAAACCAGAATGTTAGAATGATTTGATCACGTGACACTAAAGACTGGAGCAATGACAGCTTTGTCATCATAGGAATAAATTACATGTTAAAGTATATTAAAATAGAACATAGTTGTTTTAAATTGTATTGTAATTTGTAAATTGTAATACGTTTTTTACAATATTTCAGTTTTTGCTGTATGTTCTATATTTCTGTATATTTACTGATCAAATAAAGAATAAGAGACTTCTTTCAAAAACATTTCAAAAAATCTTACTGACCCAAAACTTTGCATGGTAGTTCTGAAGAAATACAACACTTAAAAGTGAATGTTGTAATATATGTTGAAGAACAAAGCATGCTCTTCAAATCATGATAACTACAGAACTTATTTTACTTATGTCAACTCATGGTAAATGGGAACTCGGCAAATTAAGCTACAAACAGATGTCAGAGGATCATTATGAATGTTTGTGAGGACTCCCCCAAATAACCACATGATTTTAAGCATCAACCTTGAATAACACATTGTATAACCTAATGCGCTCAACACATCGAACCGTTCACACACTCGTCACTGAATATTGACACGTTTCCAGAACGGCTGGCAGTATGGTTGTGAACTCAAAGGTGTCAATATTCATTATTTAAGCATTCAAATAACTTGAACCCAAAACCACATCACGCTCTCAGCTTTTATAACAGTCACATGTTTTGTAACACTAACCACATGATTCATTGCTTCTCATACACTAATCCAATAGACAACAAATCAACATCTGTTGCAAGTACCAGGAAAAGAAGGTTTGTTTTGCATCTACAAAGTGTGATATTTAACATGGCATACAATCAGTTGTTACTTCATACATTCAAGTGTAGTTTGTTGCTGTTCGGGCCCCATAAGTTATAATACAGTGTGGTTTATAATACAGGGGGACAAAAATGTTTTATATAGGAGGAAACTAAATACTCTTAAAAAAGAAAATGAAAACCAAAAATGAAAATGTGGTTATCATTTACGTCATTATAAACGTCTATGGCTTTCTTTCTTCTGTGGAACAGATAAAATAAAAAAATAATAACTCAGTGTTTTGTTTGCCCATACAATGAAAGTTAATAGGATCCAAATCCGATGTTGTTTTTGACCCCAATGTTCTTCAGAATATCATCTTTAGTGTTGCACAGAATTTCAGACAGGTTTGCGATCACAATGAGGGTGTATAAATAACATAACTTTCATTTTGGCCTGAACTATTACTTCTGGAAGACTCTTTAAGAAGAGTCATTTGGGAAACCTGAGGAAAATGTCTTAAAGGAGCTTGACCTCTTGTGCCTTCAGATGAGCGTTCTGGTGAGTCTGCGCTATCTGCAGACGGCAATGCAGGGTGTGATTGGACAGGAGAATGTGGAGATCGAGACAGAGGGATACATCCTGGAGAAGGGAGTGAAGGAGACATTTATGGAGACTATAGAAAAGATGAAGAAGCTCCTCCAGTTTGCTCAGGTCGGCGACGCATCTGCATCTCAGGACACAGAGCAAGATGCAGAAAAGCCAGCCACAGCCTAAAAGACCAAGTGTAATTGCTTATAATGAATGTTAATGTGCACACGAGTGCTAACTGCCCTTGATTATCATCATCCAAAGGGATTACATAATCATAATTGCAATGTAACATTGTTACTTTGTTATATTGTTAAATGAAGTCAAAAATTTGAGGTAGAAACCAGTAACCTCTCAAAACATTGGAAACTGTTAATGCAAAAGCTTGCAATACCAAAATACCGCTTTGACAATTATATATAAAGTGAAGATGTATAAAGAAGAGTTAAAGCAGAAAATCCCAAGGAAATGAAGGCAATGAAATAGTACATGTAGTCTGTAGATGTTTTGCTGATTCATGCTTTGCTTATATAGACAAAAATAAAGAGGTGAAGTTGCAAAAGATGAATGCGAAAAATAAAGATTTGAGTTTTTAACTGATCTATGAAGTCATGTGGTCATTGTGAACATTCATCAAGTGCTTCTTTTTGTTTTTCACTTTTGTGCTGAAATGTGTTTTTCGTTTGGGCACTTCTTACCTCACACTAGCCTGCTCTTAACTTCCCTTGTTAAATGGTGCAGTGGTAAATTCCTCTACTTGTCTATGCAGCGAGAGACAGACAAAGAGAGGGTCAGAGAGAAATGATTAGGATTACGCTGAACGAATGCGGCAGGCCATATTGTTGGGTGTCCTGTTCTGACACCTGAAATCTCTTTATCCCTTTGATGATGCTTAATACTCAAATGCCAAAGCTCTCACACACAAAACATTAGGCCAACACATGAAATACAACTGTGTCACGCCTCTAGTTATTTATTAAAAGCTGTTAGTTTTGCACTAGTGATCATAATTTCAACTTGTTTCAATGGATTGGTCATTCTAGGAATTTTTCACACTCACACACACACACACACACACACGCACACACACGCACGCACGCACGCACGCACGCACGCACGCACGCACGCACACACACACACACACACACACAGGCTACACAAATTGGCCTATTATAATATTTTTTTAAATAAATATTATTCATAGTTTCATTTAGCCAGAAGACATGTCATTGATCTAACAGTGACAGTTAGTTAAGACATTTATAAATGTACAAAAGTTCCCGTTACCTGGCAGCGCACTACACCGTTTCACCGTTAGAGAGCAGCAACAACTCACCTTTCCTCTTCCGTCACTCTCAAGTTCGAGAAATATCGCACCCAAGCCACCTTCCAAATCATGCATAGATGCATTTGCATGTAACCTACATCACTTATTTTAGGTGCACTGTCGATGACTTTCATTGACATGAATAGATTTCATTTTCCTGTGCTGCCCACACATCTAGGGTGTGTCTCAAATTCTAGTGATCTGACTACATAGACAGCAGTTTGGTGTAATAAGGCGCGTAATGCACTTTTGGACATCACAGACGCGTTTGTGGAGTGCGACTATGAATCGATGCTCAAACTGCCGTCTAGATAGGCAGCCTATGATATTTTGAGACACAGCCCTTCTCTTGCGGTCTCGCTCTGTTGAATGTGGAAACACGGGCGTCACGCTGACACGAGGACGCGCAGAGGGGAACAGATCTAATGCAACTCTAGATTCCGGTGTGGCTTCGAAGTGTGACTAATGGAGGAAGGGAAAGGCACAGAAAGCAAACATGTTAACAGATAAACAGTTTTATCTTGACATTCTTCTGTCAATGGAATTACGGTAACCATGAGTACTCTTCAGAGTCCATTATTTAAACAATCCGTTGTGTTTTGATGAATAAAGCTGATCAGGTACAGTACATGAAGATGGACGTTGACGTTACGGAAATGTTAGAAGAATTTATGGGAAGTGCACTTGTTACATGGGTAGGTGGTAAGCAAAAACAATTAAAGTGCATTGATAATCTTCATTTTGTTCGATAAAAAGTTTTGTAAACTTTACAAACCAGTTCAGAACTATTCTGCAACTGTAAATAATGTTCAGAAATGATTTTTTGATTATTTAATGTTACTTACTGTTAAATCTGAACATTAACAAATAAAAGTGGTCAATATTTATGCTCTTCCCTGCTGAAAACTTCACACGCTTAGCTCTGGTTTGGTTCAATTTGATAGACCATCTTGGACCAACAATAGCTACCAGCTGGTCAAACATTATTAGTCTGGTTTTTGTAGCTAACTTGGTCCAGCTAAAAACAGCTATCATGCTTTATAACGGAGTTATTTTAAACAGCGAGGGATATGTTAAAATATCTCAAGGATTTCTTTAGAATTTAGAGTCAAAATTATACTTTCTGTTTGATCGATTCTGGACAACTGCAAAATAACTTTAGCATACTTCATGTAGATAGGACATAGGAATGATAAAGCATTGTCGAGAGAAAACAAAGATCTGTTATATTCAGATCTCAGTTTTTCTTCATAGACAACCTGGATGTGAGCAGGGCATTGTTTTTTATTGTCTGTTAGGTTCATCTATTTGAGGGTATTGTCGATGAGGAGGAGAATGGATCACTCTCTCAGGAATACATGGAGGTAAACTCCAACTCCCAGAATGCTGTGAGGCGGTACCTGAAGCTTACCAATGGAGTCTACCTCAATGAGGTCATGAGGATCATGTAAGTCAAGTGAAAGCCTAAAAAAATTAAACTAATCTATTTTGTTTTGAATAATGTAGCTTGATTAAAAGCTGAATCATGATTCATTGCTGATAGTTCAACATTGACTCTACTAACGACGACATTTTTGTTGTTTGTTTGGTTTCTTTAATCAGTGATCCCAATCCAAAGGTTGAACAAATCTACCACAATGTGGGTGACGACAAGATTCTCAGGGTGCAGAACTTTTCCATCCTCAATCGACACTTGAGATCATACTATCAGGTATTGAATTAAAGCACCAATCAAATCACCATGTGAAAACAAGAACTATCTTTGCTAGTACATTCCACAAATGCATAATATTGCTTGATTCCCTGACTAATATAAAAATGCTGCCAGCACCTGATGGTAAATATACAAGTAAACAGTGTATGAATGAACAACTCAGTAACTCACTGAACAGTAGGCTATTTACTGCCCCTGTGGCTGTGGAACAAGTTAGCCATGTTTGTTTTTTTAGGTTTCTGTGGTTTCACTTCTTGTTTCAAATGTCCTAGTAGTGGCCATGTTTTTTTGCACTGTTATTTTCACACAAAGCATGAGGAAATGACAAAGTATTTCATGTTCCGGACATTTAAAAATTGAAATGAGAGCAAAAAGCTTATAGTCGTTAGAAAACTAGCAAAAACTATAAATCATGGTTTTGCTTGACTTTGAATTGACCTGCATTATCTGGAATTTTTACATTAGTTCTTTTAAAATAAAAGTAAAGTGTACTTGCTGAATGCACAGTAGTTGGTTTATCTTTGAGGAAACATATCTGATTAATCATTACACTAAATATAGACAAGTGATCCATACATTTCTAGTATAAGAGAAATCTTACATGAAACAACCAGTATTAAGTAAAACTAAAACTATATAAAAAAAATCATTCATTTAAATAAAGCTGAAATAAAATGTAAATATTATGCTCTTAGAAAAAAGATATACATGCTGTCACTGGGGCGGTACCCTTTCAAGAGGTACACCTTAAATTTAAAATCGAAAAGATCAAAATAAAAGCTAATCCAAAATATTAGTAAATATTAGAAATAATACTATTTATACTAAAAAAAATAACACTGCTTATACAAAAAAAAATAACACTGCATATAATCTGTGACCATTTCTTTAAATAATTTCACCATGCCTTCACTATTTAATACAATTTGTAAAAACAATTTATATAATTATAAAAAATGAAAATAATAAAAATCACCACAGGGCATGTCAAATACGCATATGTATATGAATTAATTAATTTAGATATTATTATTGTTATTAAATATATATATATACACACATATATATATACACACACACACAAGTTCCCCCAAATTCTTGAATCGATTTTGCTTGACAATCCTCATAAGACAGTTCTCTCGGTTGGTTGTGCATCTTTTTCTTCCACACTTTTTTTCTTCCACTCAACTTTCTGTTAACATGCTTGGATACAGCACTCTGTGAACAGCCAGCTTCTTTGGCAATGAATGTTTGTGGCTTACCCTCCTTGTGAAGGGTGTCAATGATTGTCTTCTGGACAACTGTCAGATCAGCAGTCTTCCCCATGATTGTGTAGCCTAGTGAACCAAACTGAGAGATCTCAACCATTTTGAAGTTGAAAGCGTGTTGCCCAGCGACAGCCCCAAAACATCACTGCTCTAGAGTTGAGATCTGCTGATTGGGCCAAAATGTCACCATATTCTAATTTGTTGAGATAGTGAATTGTGTTGGTTTTTGTTAAGTTGTTTAAATTGAGCCAAAATACTCACAAAGTATTGAGATGAAATTTTGTTATTAAAAGAACCAAAGACCAATACTTTACTTCAGTCTGTGTGCATTGAATGTATTTAATGCAAATAAATTCTTAAAAAACTACAATGTAACTTTTCCACGACATTCTAATTTTGTCTTTATTGGGATGCACCTGTATGACTAAATACTTTTTTATATATATATATATACACACATATATATGATTTATTTATTTTTTACAAAAATTAAAAATTTTACAGCATTAGCAAACTTCTCCTACATACACTTACACAAAGTACCACGGTTGTTACTTTTTGGATTTATGTAAATTGTTGGCATTTTTTGGAATCATGTAATTACCACTGTATAGTGTTCATGTGGCTCAGTGGTTAGAGCATTGCGTTAGCAGCGCAAAAGGTTGTGGGTTCGATTCCCAGGGAACACAAATACTGATAAAAGAAAAATGTATAGCCTGAATGCACTGTAAGTTGCTTTGGATAAAAGCGTCTGCTAAATGCATAAATGTAAATGTAAATGAATTTGGTAATCATTAAATACCACATTATATCACTGTACCATGGTACTACCACAGTACTTTTTGTAAGAGTAAGTCATTTTTAAAAGCATTATAATATTAGCAGTGTAATAACACAATCATTAGTCATACTGAATGAGATGTCAGTTGCTGCAGATTAATAAGCATATTTTCCACAATCAAGGTCGTTTTCTTTTGGCCATGACTGCATATGAATAACTTTCTTCTCACTCTAATGCGTGTCATTCTTAAACCTCTTACTTACGCATTGTCTGGGATGACAGCAGAGCACCAGTGCGGTTTTAATGCTTGTCATTTCTTTCACGTGTGTTTCAGGAAAATCTACAGCAGCTGGTGCTGATGCAGCTACCAAATGTTGCTGTTTTAGGTCGAGATCCCTTGACAGGTGCGGTCCTGTCATTTCAAAAAAGGAAAAACATTCTCTCTAATTATTATTAAATAAACAGAAATGATCAAAAAGTGCAAATTTTTAAGTTAATTAAGCTGTGTTATGTGTTATGCTGGTTTCCTTGTCAATAGAGGGCGCTGTTGCAGAGCTCAGACGACTGCTACTGTTATTGCTAGGCTGTGCAGTACAGGTAACTAAACACTGGAAACACTTTTAATATCTTTAATGGACAGTTTCAGTATTATACATTTCTTAGAGTGTAATGTTACTAATGTAAACATATTGATGCTTACAGTGTGTGATTAATTTCTCTCTGTTCCTATGACTCATGGTCACCAGTGTGAAAGGAAAGAAACGTTCATTCAGCAGATTCAGTGCTTGGACATTGATACACAAGCAGAGCTTGCACTTTGCATACAGGAGGTCAGTGCATTTTGAACACATCCCGAACATAAATTCAAACTAAAGCACATTTGTGTAGTGTGCAAATAACTCTGTGATCTACCCTGCTCCAGGTGACCCAAGACCCAAGCACAGTGCTTCCTTTGGAGTTTGGAGACATGTGTGGGCTGAATGGAGCCGAGCTGCAGACTCTCTTCTGCTCTATGGCCAAACAGATCCAGAACCTGCTCGGCCAACGAGACACACACTTGGAGGTGAGAGAATCATTTGTTTTGGGAGTCTGTCTGACAATTTCAGGTGCAAGTAGGGGAGGTTAGATATGATTACTTCACAGTTGTGTTCAGAGAGGGTGCTCTTCAGCTTTGGATGTCTCTGTTTGATCTTCAGAGGATAGCAGAGCTTTGTCAGGAACGGGAATCATCTACAGCACATATAACCACGTCAAGTGGGTTTGGAGATGGACCTCCTGAAGGACTGGCTGTGCAGCTGACCGACAGCAAAGCTAAACTGCGCCGACTCAAACAGGAACTGTGAGTTTATTTGCAAAGCATATTTAAGGACGTTTGGGGTATTTTTGGGATATTTAAAGTGTTTGGGGTTAGTAATATTTTTTAATTCAGCAAAAAAAAAAATCAATCCAAAGTGACCGTAAAGACATTTATAATGTTTCAAAAGATTTGTATTTCAAATTAAACTTGTTTAACATTTAAACTTTCTATTCATCGAAGAATCTGTTTCAACAAAAATATTAAGCAGCACAACTGTTTTGAGTGCCAAATCAGAATATTAGAATGATTTCTGAAGGATCATGTGACACTGAAGACTGAAACAATGGCTGCTGAAAATTCAGCATCTCCAACACAGGAAAACATTACATTCTAAAAGATATTAAAATATAAAACACTTATTTTAAATTGGAATAATATTTCAAAATACTTCAAATTTATTTGTACTATATTTTTGATCGAATAAATGCAGATATGTTGAGCACAAGAGACTTTCCAGCATTTTAAAAACAATCCAACTGACCCCAAAACCTTAATTTTATTGAAGTCCCCATTATCATTATAATTATGAAATGTAATGGGTGTGATTTCAGCAATGTTAAAATATCAATACATTACTTTTTTTAGTTTGGACCTTCACAAGTAGCCTGAAATAACATTGGCTTATCAGTCATTATTTTTATAATTTCGTTTTGTTACACTAGTGCCACGGAAAATACACACTTCATCTTTAAACGTATTTACACATTAAAATGTTTTAAAGGGAGGATAAAGGTGATCAACTACTGGATTACAAGCAAGAAATGCAAACTATGGAGGAAGAAATAAAGAAACTACAGAAGGAAGTGAGCACACTATACTGATAATAAACATTGTATAAACATGAATAAATGTGTATGGACACTGGATAGATTTCACTGACATACCGTCTTATGTTTGGTTGGCTCAGAACCGAGCGTTGCAGGTGGAAGCGCGTGTGAGTCGGGGTCTGAAGGATGAGCTGGACTGTCTGCGTGAGCGTGCAGCCAGAGTAGAGCAACTGCAGGCGGAGCTGAAAAACTGCACACATCGGCTCCGCAGCATGGAGCTGTACCGCACACAGCTGAAGGTAGAGGAGGAGAGATACATCAGGCTGAATCATCATGCTTTGCAATTAGGAATGACAAAGTGGAGTGCTATAATTTGGAAATGGAGTAATATTTTGTGCTACTTATATTCTGGCAGATGATCAGTTGTGAGAAACGCAAGTTGCAAAAAAGAAAACTTAAAATAAATTAAATTGTAGGGTTACTTTTAAAGGAATAGGTCACTGAATAAAGCAAATTCAGTCATTTACTCACTTTCATCTTGTTCCAAATCAATAAGACTTACCTTCTTCAGTTGAACACAAAACGAAGGTGCATGAAGCTGCACCATGCAAATTTGAAGATGTTATTTATAAATACATTAAATAGAGCAACTTAAACTACCATTTAATATGCATTAAATTGATCAAAATACAGGGAAAACAGGAACATTGTGAATATTACAATTTAAAATAACTGTTTTCTATTGTAATATATATTAAAACGTCATTTTATTTCTGTCATTACTCCAGTCCTCACTCACATGATATTTCAGAAATAATTATAATATGCTTATTATCATCAATGTAAAAAAAAAAACGATTGTGCTACTTAATATTTGTTGAAACTGATAAATTGATAATTTTTTTCAAGATTCTTTGATATATAGAAAACAGCATTTAAAAAATATAAATAAAAAAATTATTGTACATATAAAAAAACAATACATATCTAAAATTATTGAATGGCAGTGTATTATTTGCATTTGGATTAACAAAGTGGAGTGCTTTCATCTGGAAATAATATTAGATTAGTCAATTATTGGATAGTAATGACATGATCAATTTATAGAATAAAAGCTTAAACAAGTTGTGATCAGTATTAAAACATGATGCATAAAAAGTCCCTGGTTAGCAGCAAGAACATTCTGCAAAAATATCACAGAAGAGTAAGTCAGGTTTGGGTTTGGAACAGCATGAAAGTTAGTGAATGATTTCTGTAACACTCATTTTCTCTGGCCCTACAGGAGCAGCAGCAGTACTGTGCCTCGCTGCAAGAGAACAAAGCACTTCTGGATGAGCAGCTGGCTGACGCTCGTGCGCGGTGCACTGCTCTGCGGGAACTGGAGAAGGAAAATCTTCTTCTCAGGCAGAAGCTTGTGGATATGGAGGGTGTATGAATAACTTTATGAACTTATAGTGTTTTATTTTTGAGCTACCATTTGTGACTGTGGAGCTCAATTTGGATTATGTTAGGTTGGAAGAAAACTTCTGAAATCTATTTTAAAATGTATGAAAGTTATTGCGTTCCTCTAAAATGTGTGATGTATATTCATAATGCTTAATGGGTATATGATTGCATTTGTGTAGGAGCGAGATGTTGAGAGACAGCGGGTAGACGAGCTGTTGGAGATGAATATGAGTCTGCAGGTGGATCTCAAGCGTCAGGCTCATTCTGTGGGTGTCAGTCACAATGTGGCTCATCAGCATTTCTTCCAATCAGAGCTAGAGTCAGACGAGGACGTTCAGGAAATAAACATGCCTGAGTTTGGTAGGTTTTATGCATGATTTGATATTATAATATTGGATATTATGACTCATCTGCCATCGGTAGATGATTGATTTCATGACCTCATGTATATGTATATCAAGCTGTAATGTTTAGGAATAGACATTTATGCATACATTTACATTTCAGCCTATCACTAACACTCAATCAAGGGATAATTTACCCAGAAATTAAAATTCTGTCCACGTTCACTAACCCTATCATGTCTATCCAAACCTGTATGTTGGAAAGCACAAAAGGAAAATATTAATATTGTTCTGGATGCTCTTTCCCATACGATGAAAATGAAGGGGAATAGACAGTGCTGAGGTTTTACAAATAACACTTTCATGTTGCTTTTTCTTTTAAATCTTTTTTGAAGCTTGACAATGTTCATCCATACTTTCATCATGTGGAAAGGAGAAGCAGAAACATCCTGCCTGGCTTCTCACGAGTTGACAACAGGAATGTCATTTTTGAGTAAACTAATCCTTAAAGGGATAGTTCACCCAAAAATAAAAACTGTGATCATTTACTCACCCTCATGTCATTCCAAACCTTTGGTTAAAGATATTTTTAATGAAACCAAGAGTTTCTGTCTCTCATCTGAAAGTACAAGTAACCAAAACGTAGAATATCATAATTCTTCACAAGACTAAATTAAGATTAAACTCGTATGGACTCATTTTGCAACACCTTTATACATTTTGTTTTCCTGAACTTTCAACAGAGGAAGAAAAAGCTCTAAGATTTCTTTAAAAAATAAAATATTGGATATTATTAATGGATATTTTGGATAAAAGCGTCTGCAAAATGACTAAATGTAAATATCCCTTAATTTGGGTTTTGAAGATTAACCAATATCTTATGGGTTTATAATGAAGAGTAAATTATGGTGTGATTTTTATTTTTGAGTGAACTATCCATTTAAAAACATTTGCATTTATGCATTTAGCAGAAGCTTTTATCCAAAGTGATTTACAAAAAGAGAAACAAAAGTAATTGGTCAAGGACCAACAATATACATAATATACAATACCAGGTTTATTTGACAACTAGATTTGGAAGCAAGCAAGAGAAGAGGAGAAATATCTTCTTTTTTATCTGAGTGTGAGTGGGTAAGTGCATAGGTTTAAGAGTATGGGGTGGTTAAATGCTTGACAATAAGTTGTCTTCAGCTGCTTCTTGAAAGTTGCAATGGTCTCAGCAGTTCAGGTAAAGGCTGGCAGCTCATTCTGAGAGGAACAGGGAGGGGGAAGGTTTTGGAGATTGGCTTTTTGCCTCGTTGTAAAGGAATAACATGGAGTTAAGTGCACATGTGTCTCACTTACTGACATTCAGATCTGAAGCCTTTGAGTGAGGAGGTAAATGAGGCTTCCTCGCTGAGGCTTCTGGGAGCTGAAAACGAGAACGCTGAACTGAGGAGACGACTAGAGCTCTTGCAGGCTGAACAAGAGGTCAGTGGATGTTTTGACATTTTTATCCTCAGGCTACAAATTGATTCGGACTGATTCATGTAAATTCTCAGGTTTCCCATGTTCCTGTCTCTCTTCTAGGCTCAGCAGGCCAACCCCCCTGAGATGACTGAAGAGCTCCAGAGACACATGGACCAACTCTCACAAAAGCTTCAAAGCACCCTCAAGGAGGTGAGACACTTTAGATGGATTTAAAGACAGTTATTCTAAGCGTTTTGTCTACTGTCATTTTGTCCTCGTCTCAACTCTTTCAATCCAGCCCTGTCATTTCTCTTTCAACTGTTAGATGGAGTGTCTGAAGAATGAAAATAGCAGCTTGAAGATAAGTCTCGAAGAGCTGAGGACAAAACAGAAACGGAAAGACCTAGAAGAAGAGAGAACAGCCTCGGAGGGAAAAGAAGGGAAAAAGCCAATAATCCCAAGAGGGGAATGCGAGGGAAATGACACGAGAAGAGAGAAACACGATGGAAAAGAAGGCGTAATAAAAGCCCAGAGAGAAGATGGAGAGGGGGGAGAGGGGGGCGACGTAATCCTCAGCGAGAGAAAAAAGAAGGCTATAGATGAAATGAACACCAAAGAGAGAGGAGAGGCCGAGGGTGAGAAAGAAATTGAAAGGAAGAAAGACTTCACAGAAGAGACATCTCAGACGTACAGCACAGAAGCCCAGAAGACAGAAGAAGATAAATTCTCCCAGGACACCCTCGCCCTGCATAACCAGCTTCAGCAGGCCTTAGAAGAGGCTGACAGACAGACCACTTTAGCCCAGGATTTGCGCTCCAAACTGGCAGAGCAGAGCAAGAAGGTCTTGGAGGCCGAACATAAGCTGGTTTTCCTGGAGGCTGAGAACCAGCGACTGAAGAAGGCAGCAGAGAGCCTCATGGAGGCTAGGAAACAGATAGAGGTAATGAACCATCAAGTTATGACACAGAAAAACCTAATTACTACTACATTGCACAATCCACTCACTTCAACATCCACTCAAAGCCAGATAACGGTCCAGTCGATAACAGCAATGACTCACAAAGTAAAAACGCAACTCCCTGCCACTAGCAATTAAGAGAGACATTCAATGTGGTTACTAGACCTGTGTAAAACAAGGACTATTCCTCACAATTATGACTTTTTCCACTTTTACTCATTGTATCATAAGAAATAATGATCTGGGATTGCAATTGAAGAGATGCCGGCCTGACTTCCTCAAAGAACGATCCATAAATCATCACCATTGCGCCTTTAAGCACGGCACTCCACTTTGATTTGCTTTGGATAAAAGCGTCTGCTAATAACCACTTAATATGTTTATCTGTCAGGTGCTGCAGGGTGAGTCTATGCAGCAGGACGAGGAGCTGATGCATCTGCGCAGTCAGGTGGAGTTTCAGAAGATGCAGGCTGCAGTGATTGCTCAAATAGAGGGAGAGAGTGCAGCCTTGGAGAGGGAGAGAGAGACTCTCAGGGGCACCGTAGACTCGCTCAGGGCTGCGGTGCGCAAGGTGAGGCGGGTCATTTGTTCAGCCTTTTGCTGTACTACAAGATATGGATTACATGACCGGGGAAACATTGAGATTAATGGTGCCTACATGAAAATAATGCTGTAACAATGAGTGTATATCAAAAACACAATGGGCAGAGAATCAACATGGGTAATAGTGATAGATGATAATTGGTCTTTAAAGTGGTAGTTCACCGAAAAATAAAAGTTCTGTTATCGTTTACTTTTTTTGTGGAAAGCAAAGTAAAATATATACTTTTCAACTGAATGACAATTAAGGTTGTCAAGCCCCCAAAATAATTTAAAAAACACCATAAAAGTTGTTCGTATGAATATATTAGTCTATATGCGCCGTATTGTATGGATTTGTGTGAGGAACAGACCAAAATCTTACAAATTTTCATCTCTTAATTCTCATTTGCATATTCAGACTTGGGGAGAATCAAGATGGCTCACGCCATGTTTAATGCCATTGGTTCTTGCATGTCTCATGACTGAACATGATATGCCAACTTTAAATATGTAGATTTGAGAGACGTGCTGAAAGATTTTCAGTGCAAAATCATTTACATTTCAAATTAAATCCATATACAAAGCTATAATGTAGCTTCCCAAAGCCTTTCAAATATGCATACCAGTCATATAGATCACTTTTTCATCAGTAAGATTTTTGCTTTGACAGAAATTAATACTTTTATTCAGCAAGGAGGCATTAAATTGATCTGTAGTGACGGTTTGACTTTGACACTCACACAGAAGTTTGTTTTATAGAAAAGAGCTATGTAAAAATCTCATTGTATATTACAAGGGGCATGAACAGCATAAAGAGATTCAAACATAAGTAAATTATGACAGAAAAGTGAGTGTTGTTCTATTTGTTGACTGAACTAAGCAAACTATTTTTTCATAGGGTGATCAGTTAGAGCTGACCAACCAAAACCTTAAGGCAGACCTTGAAAGACTGGGACGGGCCTTAGAGTCTGCCAGGCGGCATGAAGAAGAGCTACAAGCTGAACTGCGAGAATCTGGCGTGGAGGTGGAGTCTCTGACTCGAGGGCGGGAAGAAGCGCTGCTTGAAGTCATGCGACTGGAGCAGGAGAAGGAGGCGTGTCAGACAGAGCTGGACAGTCAACGGCGTGAAATACGACAACGAGAACGAGAAATGGCCAGACTTAGACAGCAACTGGAAAGCACAACATCTGCCCTAGAGCATGGCAACCAACGAGCCTGCAGCCATGAGGCACAAAACAGGTAAAGGACGTGTACAGGGAGCTTCACACTTATTGAAATATGCCACCAAAAAACAATAGTTTCATTATTTACTCACTTTCATGTCGTTCAAAATGAATATGAGGAATCCTTATACATATATACACTACTGCTCAAAAGTTTACAATTTTATTAGTAATGTATACTTTTATTTAGCATGAAATTGATCAACTGTGACATTAAAAACTTTTACACTGATACAATTTTTTTTTTAAATAAACGCTGTTCTTTGGAACTTTCTTATTACCAAATATATAAAAAACAAATCACAGTTTCCACAGAATATTAATAAGCACAACTAATTTGAACATTGATAATAAACATAAATATTTCTTGAACACCTATTCAGCATATTAGAATAATTTCTGAAGGATTATGTGACAGAAGACTGCTGCTGAAAATGTAGCTTGGCCATCACAAGAATAAATTACAGTTCACAATATTACCATTTTACTGCATTTTTAAACAAATAAATGCAGCATTGTTTAGGATAAGAAATCAAAATCTCACCAATGTAACTTTTTCGATGAATGTCATGTCTTGTCATATTATAGTGACCTTGTTCTAACAAGCTCCACAAATGACCAAACACCATGAATGTAGACTTGTGCGTTATATTTCTTTTGACAAATGTTCAAGTAGTTATTCACTACAGTTAATCTTCCACTGCAGCTTTCATATGTCTAAAAGCATTGCTTCTCATCTGTCTGTTGCTCACAAAACTTGGAATATAGTGCATGAGTTGTCTGGACCTCCTTTGTGAGACTTTTATGATGCCTTTTTGATGTTTTTAAGTCACAAAAATAGAACAACAGAAGGACGAGTAAATAATGAATTATACTTTCTCTTTAATTTGTGAACTATTTAATTTGTTTCACACAGAACCCATTGTCAAATTCCTTATTTCTGATCTTATGAAATAAATAGCATGGCATAAGAATATTATGTATGTCACTCACTACATCTGTCATCTGCCCACAGACGCATGTGTCAGGAGATTTCTCAGCTCAAAGAGATGTGTGCCCAGTTCGAGGAGCTGCAGAAGGACAATCTGCAGCTCGGTACACTCAACGCTGAGAGCAAGGTCCAGATTGACTCCCTAACAAAGGTCAGTGCGGTATTCAAAGCATTTGTTTGTGAGGTCTGAATGATCAAAGCAATTACTATATTGCTTCAGTACACCATATTTCTGCAATAATGTTCGCCTGGAGGTCCCACTGAGCTGAGATCTTGCAAAATGGGCTCCTTTGAATGTTTCCTTTCAACTAGATAATAGTTTTCTAGCTGCTTTTTTATCTGAAAATTCTCAGCACAATTAGATTTCCCCTCCTTGGACAACTGTGCTGAAAATGCATCTTTGTGAGCTTAATGAAAGCTGCTATTGCTCAGGTTTTCCTAAAGAGGCACTTGGTTGGTTCTGGATAAAGCTGGTAAGGTACAGTAATTGTCTAACTTTAATATCCCACTCACAACCAGGATCTGACTAATGAGAGCGCCCATTCCCGAGAGTTATCCAATCAAATCGCGCAGCTGAACAGAACACTTGAAGAGCTGCAGACCAAGCTTGAAAGAGCAGCTACACAACAGCAACCATCATATCCAGAGGTTGCTTTTTCACCTCCTGACTCACACACAGAGATAATCGAGGGTTGTGAATCAAACAGACAGTCTCCACCGCTGTCAGGAAGCCCCCAGGAGGCCACTGTCAGTATTGTAGATAAGGCTAACCACAACCAGAGCTTGGGGCCTACAGACTCTATCTATGCAGCAGAAGACTCTGAAAACACAAGGAACAAACAACCACACACAACGGCAGAGACTGGCACTGGCAGCCAGGAGGCGTTGAGTCAAAGACTGATAAACACAGAAAGGGAGGTGAGATAAATGCAAAACACACACTGAAATGTCATTACGTTTTGGGATTCTGATTACATTCTAAGTGAATGGATATGAACTTGTATGCTGAACTCCATGCCTCTGGTTGTATCCCAGAATGCAGTGCTGCAGCGAGAGCGGGAGGTGTTGCTGTCTCAGCTGACTCGGTCTCAGTCAGTCTGTACTCAGCTCAGAGAGCAGTTTGACTCCCTGCAGCGCCACTCCATCTCGCTGCAAGAGAACTGCGCTAAATTACAGGCCCTCAACACCAAACTACAGGTGAGTGCTTGATCGAATGTGGGTTGCTGGTCTCTAAATGGACCCTTGACATTGAAATAAAGGCCAGGGTATTTTAAAAACTGACATTTGTTTAAATCTATATTAGTTTTTACAGTGGGCGGACACAAACAGGTTTCAATCATACCGTTGATGGAGCATAAAACTACACCACTTTAAATTATACAGGCTTTTCATAAACATGTTATTTCCACCCAAATGACCGCACTCTCATTATATCTGCTTTATTGTACCCTCTTTCCTCTCACTTAGGTGGAACAGGCGTCTCTTAGCTCCGAACATGCAGCGGTGTTGGCACGATGCAATGAGAACGAACTGCGCTGTGTGGCTCTGGAGGCGGAATCAAGGGTGTGGCTCAAGGAGAAGGAGGAGTCAGTGATGCGCCTGGAGGCTGTGAGGCGGGATCATGAGAGATTGACAGATCTGCAACAGCGACAGGAGGCGGAGTTAGAAGAGTTGTTGGTCAAACACAGTAAACTGAAAAGCAGCAGTCGGAGTCTAGAAGCTCAATATAAAGACATTGAGGCCAGGTACACTGCCTTAGACAAGTTACATTTATTGAATTAATTAATTTAATAATAAATTAATATGCATTTATTTATTTGAAAGTAAATTAATTCTTAATCAATAAATAAACAAATTAGGTTATTCACATAAAAGTCAAAGAAGATATTTATTTAATAATTTAATAATTTTAGCATACTCCCTTAGGTGTTCTAAGCAGAAAAAGGCAAGGTTATTTATTTAATAAATTAAGAATAATATAACAACAACACTTTTAGATAATATATGATTTTGTAAGTTATTTCATATCTTGTCAGTAAATCTGTGATAAATCAAAAATGATGAATACACAAGGTTGTTAACTTGTACTTTAGTAAAAAAAAACATGTAAAATAAGTGCTGTTTCAAAAAAGTATTGATATAGTACAAAAAAATTGTATCTATTATAACACACAGACTCATCCATAGATTATTTTTTCACATAAAATTATTTCATGTAATTCTTTTACACATAAAAAACCCTTAAGACTTTGTTGTAGCTTGGTTCTAATACAAATTATGTCTAAATAAATACAAATAACTATGATAGTGTTTGTTTATTGTTGTTAATGTATTTGTTGTTCCATATGTCTTTAACATTAGATGAAACATGAATTTACAGTAGCTGAAATAAACTAAATTATCTCTTGATTTATAATTTATCGAAATATCTTTGATTTTAATCTTGTACAACGTTCTAAATACTGTACTTGTCTAGATATGCGGAGCTGTTGGAGCGAAAAACACAGTTGGAGGAAGCAGAGGAATCGATCCGTGTGGAGAGACAGAAAATGGAGAGAGTGACACAAGGCCAGGTGGAAAGCGAGAAGGAGCTGGAGAGACTGAAAATGGACAATGAAAGGTGAGAGAAAGTCATAATTGCAGTGACCACAACACTGGGTTGAAGTTACTGTTGAGCAGATTCATAGGAAAGAGAGCGGAAGTGATGACACCACCCACCGCAAACTATTCTTCCCCCACTGTGGTGATGGTAAGCCCAAAAACATGAGTCATTTCATAGCCCGTTTCCAACACTTGTTGCCATGGCGTGATAGCCCATGAAAATATTTGTAACGCTGGTTGCTTTGGTGAACAGGATAAAAGAAACATTTCTTCATAACCCAGCAGGAGGCAGTTTACTTGTATTCAGTATGTTCAGTTAGTTAGATAACTGTGTTAGTGTAGATTGGTGCTTTAATCACTTGTCTAGATGCATGGACTGATGGTTGTATAGACAGACTCACAAAAACATGAGAATCAAAATAAATATTTTGCATGAAGAAAAAAAAATGAAGCCTAAATTAGATGTACTTTTAATTTTTTAGACTTGTATAGAAACATATAATCACAAATGGCAATCCTTCTTTAAAACCCTTATTTGTTTTGGGAGTAAAATCTGACTTTCATGAGATGTGTCATTTATTGTGATTCACCGGTTTAATGTGTAGATATCAGAACCTGCAGAGGGAGTGGGTTCAGGTGCAGTCCGAGCTGCTGGCTCAGAGTTCAGTTCTGCGGGCAGAGTTGAGTACGGCTCAGCTTGAACGGACCAGACTGGAAGGAAAACTCAGCACTCTTAAAGAGCAGAACCAACAGCTGGATCTCAACAGCGTCCGTCTCAGCGGCCAATACCAGGTCTGAGCACAAAGCACATTCTGACAGTTCTGTGTGTATAAGACAGTATATGTTGTTTATTTCTTGTTTTAATTCAGTACTTTTAAACAGCAAGGACAATTTAATTAAACAAGTATATTTTATTAAATGTATCAGTGATGTCGATGCTACAACAAATTTCTAATTTAAATAAGTGCTGTTGTTTTTTACTTTCTATTGCTGAAGATGACAGTTTCCACAAAAATGTTAAGGAGCACAACTATTTTCAGCATTGATAATAATGATGTTTCTTGAGCAGCAAATCGACATGATTTCTGAAGGATGCGACACTGAAGACTGGAGTAATGACAGCAATTCATTACATTTTAAAATATATTAAATAGATTTTTTATAGATAACAATAAATTGAGTTAAATTGTAGTAATATTTTACTCTCTCTCTCTCTATATATATATATATGTGTGTGTATGTATAGCCTTTAAATTTAAATATTTTGATTGAATTCTTGTTCATTTTATGTGTATCATTTATGTCATCTTACTTCTGTTTAACCATTTTTAAAATGCAAAACGTTATTTTATAATTATTTACAGGTTTAAATTTTGTGATGTCGTTATGCATTTCATTATATTGTAATTAATCACACTATTAATCACAGTAATTACAAAAAAGTGTCACAATAATTATTTTAATTTATAGTATAATTTATTGCCCTAGTATTTCTGTTTTCTCTAGCTCCTAACCCAGCTGAAGGCAAACTTGGATGAGGAGAACCGGCATCTAGTAGAGCAGAACCAGAATCTGTCCAAAGATAACAAGGCCCTACTGGAGAGCAGCCTGGAGAGACGAGACCAGCACCACAACCAGCAGAGAGAGTACCTGTACGAACACACACTCACTTGCAGCTCACTTTTTTTCACATGCACCATGTAGCACATTCAGCACTGGACCACCTGCATCAGTAAATAACTCATGTTTTTCCCTCCCATCTGTCCATCTCTCTCCACCTCAGTGACAAGCTCAGCGAGCTGCGCAGGGAGAAGCAGAAGCTGGTGGAGAAGATAATGGATCAGTATCGTGTTTTGGAGCCGGGTCTGCCTGGCATGTGTCCACCCAAACAACCAAAGTTAGTCAGGTTTTAACATCGGCCTCTTGCAAGACCTTTTCACCACGGACTCATTGCTTCACTCACTGTATGCTCTCTTTCATCTCGACATCCAGCCGTTTTTCTCTTTTACCTTTTTTGATTTATCTGAATCTTGCTGGCTGCCTTTCAATCACCTGTAAACTCTCTTGTGGCTTCAGGAAGTCAAACTGGATAGCAGACCGCATGAAGAAGCTGATAAAACCTAAAGGTGGGAGCAAAGAAGGCCGTGCTCAGTTTATTGCTGCTGGAAGTATAGAGAACCTCGCTGATACTGAAGGGGCTCCCATCTCTTCAGCTCCAGCGCCTGGTGAGACTGCAGAGCTGTATGGCTGGTGTAATAACATTAGATGGATTGTAGCACAGAGCATAAGAGAGTGCCAGTAAGTTAAGACCGCAGGGTTCCCTGGACTCTGTAAAACACAAAAAAGGTCCCCAAAAGCCCATAACAATGAATGATGCTGTTACTCTACCACATTATGCCATTCCCTTGGATCACAACCAGACATAGTAATTCTGTGTTTATGTGAAGGAGCAATGGAATGGAATTTGCAGATCAAATAAATATTGCACAGAGTGTATACAGCATTGAGATTTATGGTAATATAAATATAACAGTAACAGTAACAGTACTTATATGTATTGTATATCTTTGTATATGGTTATACATGTATAACATGGCATTGACTGAGCAAATAAGGGGATTTGTAATTTTTAGAATATATCCAATATGCTTCTATTTTAATTATTGCTTTGTCGTTCTCATAAAAAAGGTATCTGTTTTGACAAGTATATAAATATTGCATACATTTAAATCAGTATTATACCAGTTTATGGGTGAATGTCACAAAAAAGTATAAAACATTTTTTTTTTAGCACCATTATTTATTTTATTCTTGATAACCAAGTACATTTCACCTCAAATTCTCAATGCTGTAATGTATGTGTATGTACTTTGTTTCATTCTCTTTTATTTTTAGTGGTGATTCTGTTTTTTATAAACAGCATACATTTTATCAGCATAAATGAAAGGCAAGGTAGCACAATTAATATTAATAAGATATTTTATTTATTGCATCTATTTTTTTGTAATTGTTTAAAAATTACATATTTATATTATTTAAGATTTTTCGAGTTAAGAGTAAGGATAATTTGGGGGGATAATGTGCTTAATGATTTTGAAAATAATGTCACAGTGCAAAAATCCCTTAATTGTCATGTTTGTGAGATTCATCCATAAATACCTTTACCTCACCAGAAAGAGAATAAAAATAGTACGCTCTTCACTGTTTCACCCCTCAGTTCATAAGCGGGATCCCATCAGTGCTCCAGTGTCCCCGAGTTCGCTAAGGAGAATCACATCTCAGGCTGAAGACGATCAACCCAAAGCTAATCTGCGGACCGGTCGGCGCAAGCTGGGCTCCCGGCACGGCTGGGCTCTCGGCAGGGGCAAAGGAGGAATGTCCCAGTCCTTCAGTCCAGGAGACCAGCATGTGCAACCCCGCATCCGTCTGCGCTCTTCCCAAACAGGCGCCAAGGCCCTCTGGGAACATGACGGCAGCCCTACACCCAGCCAGGACAGCCCTAGTGAGGAGGGCAGAGGTATAAACTAGATTCGGTAGAAGAAACTGAAAGTTGCTTAAGGCTGTAAAATAACATGCATTGTATTTGTTTTGTGTTGAGTATAATATCTGTATGTGTTTTAGTTGATAGTGAGGAGAACATCTCACCTGCACACTCTGATGTCAGCCGTGTATCATCTGGAACTGAAGGTCAGTCTACAGAAGTGTTTTTTAACTGGTGGATTTTTTGTTTGTGACGTCTTATAAAGTGTCACATTACAATTGTTTGCCACAAATTCATCTGTCAACTGGTAGAAGCTAGACACATTAGGTTTGTGCTAAAATATTGACATGCTTATGCAATAATACCTGATTAAACTACAAAGGGTAAAAGAAAGTAAAATCCACTTGTCTTTCAAAACTATATTATGTCAATATAAAAACAAGCTTTCTATCCTTTTCCATTCCGCCTGTCATATTAATACATCTGAATATATTATGAGGCTAATTAATATTTTCAATGGAAAAAAATCTGCATTTTAAGAAAGTTTGTTTGCTTTAAATTATGTGCAGTAATTAGCCACTTAATAATCAGCAAGACCAGTTCAAAACCCTTTAATTATTTTAATATGCCTTAAATTTCTTTTAAGAATGCCCAAAAACATTAACAACATCTTTTGTCTCTTTCCTTTAGATTTTCACTCCAGTTTTGACAAGCCACAGGACACAGAAAACAAACAAGCATAAAGCAATCGCAATTTATCAACGCTCATTTAACTACTATTATCCCTTGGGTTTTAAATACGTTTACATACAAAACATCCATAAAGCATATAGTATACACTTACAATATATACTGTTCCAATTCATTTATTGTGGGAAAACAAATAAATTAATAAAAAAAAAATTTAAGATGCATCCATCATTAATACACTCATATATTTATAAACAAGCGATTTTCCTGAAATTTTATAGTAAAAAAATACTATACTAAAATATGTAGTGGTTGAGGTGTAGTTCCTATCCTCGCCGCTATGTGGCACTATAATGCCCAGTGGTTGGTGTGCTGGTGCCTTTGTATCTGTATAATTATGAGAGTGTCTTATACAAACTGATGCTAACAAGATATTTATGAGAGCAGATGAATTCATGCTGTCTCGTTGGGGGGAAAAAGCTGACACTTTGGAGACTTTGACATTTAAGAAGGAGGCAGAAGATGATGGGGTCTTAAAAGAACGTGGGTGCGGGCAAAGATTTCTTTTTTGACAATCCTTGGCTGGGGTGAATCATAACTCAAAAACGACAAATGGAACGCTAATACAATTCATGAATTATGCAGTTGTCATGGCAACATTAATCAAAATGCGTCAGTCCGTAGACCTTTTTGTCGATGAACTGATGATATACTGAGCACGGCGATGCACGGTTTAGAGATTGTCATCCAGTAGACCACATTTTAAGCAATGTCGCTGAATTCAGAATGTTTAGACCATGCATTAAATCAATTTATTGTCATGAAGATGCCAAAAACACTATTTTTCAGCCGAACAAAGAAAAGCAACTGTGAAGTCGTCAGAATTTCGTCTAAAATTAGAGGACCCCTTGAGAGTAGCCTTCATTAAGTTGAGAGGAGAATGATTATTATGAGATCTCATGGCGTGATTGCCTCTCCAACAGAGTCCTTAAAACAAAGCCACCACATTTTATACTGAACAGATCGTATACGCAGCTATTGCGAGATGAGATGTGACCTCCTGACTGCCTGGAGTGTGTTGAAGATACTAAGACTTTGTGGGGATCATCTGAAATATGGTCAGCGGTGATAGTATCTTCCCGAAGCGCTCTCATCTAGCCCCATTCGTTCCTGCTTTCTCCTTCCTTCAACGGTTCTGTCATGCTCCCTTCCCTGGCGCGCTCTCCTCCTCTCTCCCTCCCTCCCTCACTTGCTTCTCCCCCAGTGTATTAAAGGCTTTGACGCTCTCAGTAAAAAGCTGATTTATTTTGTGGAGGTATCGATCGCTCTCTGCATTAAAGATTATAATTCATTACCCCGGCCCTTTTAATACATTAAACATTCAAAATAAAAATAAAATCAAATCGAGGTAGGTGAGAGGAGAGCACTCAGACACTGTCCACTCACACATACACACACGCTCTCCATTTCAATTACATTTGGATAAACACTTAAATCTTAAAATTCAGCCACCATTTTCTGAAGGGTCATCGTTCATATATAATTCTTATTAAAATATTTTAATTATTGTTAAATCTATATTTATTATATTAAAGTATTATATATATATATTTATTTCGAGCTATAAAAAATACAAAAGGAAAACACAGTAAATATACAAATTAACAAACTAAAAATCAAGTCAACGATTACATACAATATATATATATATATATATAATTTTTTTGCTTAGTAAATTAGTAACTACTCTTATAGGCCAAATTCAACATAACGGTTATGAGTATTACATGGGTAAGCAAGCACCACACACAGTTTCAGAAAAATAAAAGTTTTCTTAGCAGAAACTTCCTTAGTGTGGGCTATATAAAGTGCACATCATGAAAACTGGGATGGTATTTAATTCACACAAAACAAGCAAGCCGTCAAAACCAGAAGAGACGGAGGCCACGGAAACAATGCAAGAGAGCCAAAATAATTGCGAATGCATGAAAAGATCCATCACTGGTGGTAGTGCATTCAGTGTGGGCAGAGCATTGTAAAAAATGCAAGATCGATGACAAAAATAGAACCAAACAGGATTGAGATACAATGGATCATTTTATAATGGAGCGAATAGGCAATCATACATTGCCCACAAATGCAATGCCCACAAATGACCCACTGTTCCATTATCAAGCTAAGCACTCATCCTTCATCCACCATGTAAAATCGCAAATGCTGCATTTATGGCTTGTACACAGCAAGTGACAATGCCTTATTGATGTAAATCAAAATAGTAGCTATCTATGCTCACTTAGCTCTTTAACTATAGTAGTGACACAAAGATCTGGTTCACACATCTGTAACTGACACAGCACAGTAACTCAGGGAGAAGAATTGTTGAATAAATTATGTTATTATTGTTTAATCTTTGCGCACAAAAAGTATTCTTGCTTTTGTAAAATTATGGTTGAATGCCTGATGTCACATGGACTATTTTGCAGTTCTCCTTGCATCTATGCCTTGATCGTGGCAATATCTTTGCTGTCAGAGAGCTCTCAGAGTTCATCAAAAATATCTTAATTTGTGTTCCGAAGGTCTTACGTGTTTGGAACAACATGAGGGTGAGTAATAATGACAGAATTGTCATTTTTGGTTGAACTAACCCTTTAAATAATTTCAAATATGAGTATTCAACGTTTTAAAATTAAAATATCAAAACCTTATTTCTATGTTTTATAATTGTAATTGACTTTGATTAAAGGTAAGAATTTGACACACAATGTGTTGACTCACAAAAAATGGCTTTATAAATGTAAAAATGCCCATTAAGGGTAAAAATAATTTCAAACTTGTTGGAAAAGATTAATTTCTGTCACTGCTGTGAACTGACCACCACACAGAATATGAAGAAATTCATAAACTTTAGGAGTCAGCTGTCCACGGCAGGCCTGCAGCGCAACACACTGCAGATCGTAACAAAATATCGTCTCTATCGTCGGATTATCGTTATCAATAAAATCCCAGAAAATATTGAGATGTCATATTTTGTCAATATTGCACACCGATATATATCTAATTCTTCTTTGCTTATGCTGGGTACACACCACAAGATAATCGGGCTGATTTTTTCTAACAATCCTAGGCAATGTCCTGATCATCTTGGTGGTTCTAAAGATGATCTTATCAGATTTTCCTGAGGTGTGAGGTGTGTTAAGAGTGACTGAATCTGCTCGGAGGCGCCCCAATCATGAATCAGATCAGAAATCCTGCTGTGTGGGGGGAACACCGAGGACAAACGCGCGTTTGATCTGCAGATTATCACGTGAAACGAAACAATATCCAATCAGAAAGCGAGCTGATGGAAGACGAAAACTGAACAAACACATGTCATGGTGCAGCACAAAAGCATTTGGATACTATCATTGCAATTTCTTCCTGCCATTACCAAAGACTGGGACTTTGCCTTAAATCTATTCTTTGAATAATTTGTAATTATTTATACTTGTTTAAGGAAATGTAATTTTCTTATTGCTTTTCTTTTTTTTATTTTATCTCATTTATATATTATTGTTTTCTGTTTATTATTGTATTTGATAAATATAATTTATCCTTGCATGTTTTGTTCTAAAATTGAAATATATATTTTTTAAATCTTGTTTATTCTCAAGTCTCGAGAGATTTTGCGAGGTTTCCCGTGTTCACAGTCCAGACTCTGGTTGAAAATCTGTCGGTGTGCGGTGTGCTGTCTTCGTCACATCGCAGCACACCACACACTATAGGAGCAAAACGGTTCAATCTAGGATTTTTTGGTCCTCATGTGTGTGGTCTCTCACATTTGGAAGATCTTATAAGATTTTCAAAATCTTTTAGTGTGTACCCAGCATTAGTGATTGTTTAGAACACACCTAATTCACTGACCATCGTGAAACAAGCTTTTATATTAGCAATCGGTTTTCTCAACAATAATGAGGATAAGACAAAAAACATGAATAAATCATATTTATATAAGGTTTGATTTTTTTAAGGGGGCGTTGGGGTTCTGGTTAGGGGGAGCTCCCAAGACACAATTCAAACACTGGAAACGACATAACTGGAACACAGTTATCATGAACAGTTATCGTCTGTTGGTATGGACACTAATATAGTTACCTTTATTATTAAAAAGTTATCCTTATAGCTTATAGGCCTAGTTCATTTTAGTATGAACAAGAATTTAAATTTAAAAACGCATCTGGAGGAAGGCTACTGTTTTTCTGTTCAGCCGCGCTGCTTCTCACGGTTTTTAAATGGAACAATGCGTTCTGTGTGAAAAGCAATTATTAAAAACATTTACATTTATTAATTTAGCAGACGCTTTTATCCAAAGCGACTTACAGTGCATTCAGGTTATACATTTTTTGTCAGTATGTGTGTTCCCTGGGAATTGAACCCACAACCTTTTGCGCTGCTAACGCAATGCTCTACCACTGAGCCACAGGAACACTCAATTCAATTTATATCAATTTATATCAATATCATTTTATTTTGATAAATATCATGGAGATAATAATGCTCAGCACCATATTGCTGCAGAGTAATGTGGTAAACAACTATAATATTATTTTAACTGCCTCCATGTGCTCTGGGACTTTTGCAATTGTTAAATATTATATTAGGAATATTAAATTAAATATATGCTACACATTTGTCTGACAGAAAGAGATGCTATCACCTCTCTCATACAATACAGTAAACATCTTTAATATTTTAGTAGACACCAACAAAAGACACACACACACACACACACACACACACACACACACACACACACACACACACACACACACACACACACACACACACACACACACACACACACACACACACACACACACACACACACACACACACACACACACACACACACACACACACACACACACACACACACACACACACACACACACACACACACACACACACACGCTGTAGGTAGACACTCTGCAGGAGATGAAGCTTAACTTCCCTGACGCTTCACTAAAAATAATTCTCTCACAATGTGTTATGCAGCCGCAGTGTTTACTGGAGAAGAACAAAAGTAAACGGCGTATTTAATTAAAGGAATCATATATGCACAAAAGAGCTGTTTCCTAAACCCATCTTCACTCTGCTCCTCCGAGAAAATGCGGGCAAATTCTGGTACATTTAAAACTTCACTAACTATATTGTGATAAAACATTCACCCGTTCTTTCATGAATCTTCTCCTCATATGTGACTCTACCGAAAGTCCTGATGCCTCCTTCAACCCTCCATCACCCCCACCTGAGTTTATTTTCTACTCCCCTCAACGCCGGTGTTGCTAGCTCTGACAGGCTTTCAGCTAGTAAATCAGTGAATTGATCTTGAGGGCAGCAGAGTGTCCTGTGCTCTGCTAAAGATCCATTTTCATTTCACAAGCAGCCCCCCACGCCAGCGCCTCCTCCAGCATCCATAAACATCAGCGACCAACTCCTGCTGACCCCATCCGACTCTTTCAACACTCTCGCTCACACTCATTTACACGCTCACCCGCTTTCTCAATGAGATGAGGTATCCGTTCTCACAGTCCTCCTGACTCACTTTGGTTTCCTATAGGTGAGATAAACACGATCAAAGAACAAACAACATTTTTTCTTTAAAAACAACCTTGTAGTTTGTTCTCTTCATATAAAGGGCCTGGGGCTTGTGGGGGCTGTAGTGACACAATCACATTTCGTTGTACACTAGCACTAAGCTATTTATGTGGTAACAATTGCAACAGGCATTTAAGAGCCAGTCAAATTATAGGTCCTATTGTAATATGCACAAATTGTTCAAGAGCGGTTCTAGAGCATTTCATCTGCCCTTTTTGCTTTTGGTGGGGCAGCTGATGTACTGGTATAGAACACATATAGTGCCACTAATAGAGAAAGGAGACTAATAAAACTTTAAGTGAACATATGATTGAAAGATAACCTTAAAGGCTCATGAAAATGCATAAATAAAAACACCCACCTCACATTTTTTTAAGAAACAAAAACAAAAACACTAAATGTGGGTTAATAAACAACAAATGTCTGAACTTACCATCAATTTGCAGTCTAAAAATGTAAAATAAAAATAAACCTGTCAAAAACAAACAAACAAATTCACCAGACACAAAGACTCTGAACTCACTCTCCTAAAAATGCTCTTAATTTTTTCTTATTTTGATGTAGCATGTGTCCAAAAACAGTATGTACATTTTTGTGGAAGAACTTCAGTTTGTAGTCCTAAATTCTGGAAGAAAAACAGCTTTTTTTGAGTCATTTTCTAATCCTTATCTAGCAACTTATGCTTACAGCAGCTTTACCGTTATCTGACTGTGTGTAATTTATCCTGTAGAACAAAATGTAAAAGTCTTTTCAAGTTAATACTCAGCACAGACCTTACTGTACTCATAAATCAAAAACCATGATTCTTAAAAACGCTTAATAATATCCAGAAGGAGCTCATAGCGAATTAGCCGTCCAGTTTGACCTGCGTCATAACCGAACAGCTCATTTAACTAGAACGTCGAGCTTTGACTAGCAGGGAGCCGTCAAGACCAAAGGTGCTGAACTAAGTATAAAACTTCTGCAGTATCTCAAAGCCCAAAGTAGCAGCCAAACAAGGACATTTAATGTTCAGAACATGTTTAAAAGACGTAAATGATAATGATGAACTGCGCAGGCCAGTGGGGGGCACAAACCCAGCGAGCATAGAGCATGCTGCTTGTTCACACATACATTTATGCAGGACTATTTTAAATAAACTGAACAAAAGTGCAACTTCTCCTTGTATGGAGAGCATTAGCGTTGACATTTTAATGATCGCCTTTTGTGTTCAACAATGGAAGAAAAGAATCCTGTGCATTTGGAGCGACATGAGGGTGGATAAAATGCTAAGCAACTGCAACTTGGTTAGACCAAAGTGTAGAGACATGCGCTTTTTTTACCTTGGAACTTAATAATCAAAGATAAAAATAATTATTTGGGAAGTCACATTCAAATCCACTTGGCTCAAAAAGCCCCATGACACTTCCGGCTGCACCCACAAGATTAAACCCGAATGAAGTGACTATAAACTGCGAGAGAGCACCAGGATGAAATGGCAGGGCCGCGAGTGATAGCGAGCTCCGTTTGACTGACAGAATCTGGGGTTATGAGTCTGACGATACACAGGGAACGCAGCTGGAGGGAACCAGAGAGAGAGACACGATAGGATCATGGAAGACGAGCGCACGAGGGCATGGGAGAGAGAGATAAGGCGAGAGAGCAGCAAAAAAGAGAAGAGGAGCTCTCATCTCGCCGTGCTTCTGCTGCTGGCGTATAGGATGCACTCCAGTGTAATCGTCACTGAAGGGTTACTATTTCAGCAGCAGCGCACACTGGCTGCTTTCACTGTGCCAATACAGCAAATTAAATAACACTTTACTAAGAGGGCTAGAGAGAGAGGGACACAGAGCTGGATTGCAAGAGGGAGGAAAGGAAGAGAGAAGTGCTGATGGGACGGTGATGAAGTCTGGATTTAGGATAATTACTCTGCTGAGCTCTTCCTCCCTCTCTCTCTCGTGCTCTCTTTTTTTCTCCTCCGCTCTCATTATTTGGAGAAGCTCGCCTGATGACAGTATCTGAGCTGCCTGTCGCTTATTAAAAAATGAAAATTGCTTCAGATGAGTTTATTAAACTCATCTCTCCCTCTCTCTCTCTTTTTCATCTGCCTCCCTCACTCTCCTTTCTTTCACAGATATAGCAGCATGTTGAGATGAAAAGACTCATATTTTTTTGGAAAGCGCTATGAGAGATGCTCGAATCGTACGGTATGAGTGGGGAAAAAATTAATTGTCGCGAAACAATTAAGAGTTCTTCTCGAGGAATTTGACTAAATCAATCGTCATCAATATTTCAAAATATTTCATCTGCTCTAAATCCATTTGCTGACATTATACTATTAACGTGAAGGCTTACGGTGTAATTAATGAAAGTTGCATTAAGAGCAGCCCCAGCCATTAGTTCAGAGAGGGGAGTTGACTTTAATGAGGGTCTTTTATCATACTGGAAGACAGAAAGTACATTGAAGAAGTACAAATAGTGCACTTTCATTATAGGTTAAGTGTTACAACCATTGATGCACTCTTTTGCTTCCTTTGATTGCCTTAATTTCATTTTTATTTAACTCTATAAACAATATTCACGTGGTATATCTTCTATAATTTCAATGCTAATGCAGTGCAAATCATATAATTACAGGAAATCGTTTCTGGAATGAGAAATAACGAGAGTAAGCAATAAACAGATTTGAAAGAAAGAATTTGAGATATAACTGGTCAAACACAAGTATGATATTATTTCTGAAATCAACTGAAAACAAATTATAAAGCAGTATTTTTGTGTATGACTCTATGCGGGTGAGTAACTGTTTCATTGTTGGGTGAACTGCCACTTGTAAGCCCACATTGTAATTCATATTAACACAAATCCAATAGCAATATGACTCCCAACGGGAATCTGATAGCAATCACCGAATTCCACGTAGCACTGGTTTGGTGATATGAATAAATCAGGTGGTGTCAGGCAGCTGTTGTCGTTGTTTGTAGGGGCTGCATCAGGTGAAAGCGAGACGAAAAGCAGTTTGTGTGGCGTTTCCACAGCAACTATGCCATCCTCTCATAATTTGCTCTTTGGCGGTGAACCTGGAGGTGAAAAACAGGTCTAATGGAGCGCACACATACAGTAACGGACATTTACATGAACACTAATGTTTGGCGTTCAGCCGCTGTGTGAGATCTCAATAACACCATGTCATAACTGATTATTTTGCAAGGATAGTTCATGAAACGTGTTGCATTTAAAAAAAGGTGCAAATATTCAGCACCAGTCAATATGTTTGGGAGTGTTTAATATTTAGTTATATGAAATACTAAATTAGTCAGTGTGCTGCTTTTTAATTAATTTATTTTAGCAAGGTAAGCACCGCTTCCATTAAGAACGCTAATGTAGTCAGTGTTGGTTTGTTGTCAGCGCTAACTACAAGCGTACAGCTATCACATAAGATAACTTTAAATTGCACTAGTTTGTACTCCGTGTCCCAGAACACAGAAAAAACAAACACACATGCATTGACGTCAGTCAGGACTATTACTTGTCCTCTCACTGCAGGAGGAATAAGATGGAAAATACTCAACGTTTTTAGCTTTTGAAATGCACATATTGATAAAGTGCAGAATCACTGGGTACAGTTTGTTTAGAAAACATAAATCAAGGGTGATTATGAATTTTAAATAATTATAAATATCTGCTATCTCTTAAGGAAATTAAATCAATGTTAAAAATGCAAAATGTAAAGAATAATGTTTGGAAGAACTCACTATAAGTATAAGGGTGTGTGTGAGATATGTTGGATGGTATATATATCATTTTTGGTCCCAATAAGGAAAGCAGCTTATACCTTTTTTTATAAATGTAAAAATGCAGAAAGTTCTCAGTGAGGGTTAATTTTAGGGGATAGAGTATACAGTGTGTTCAGTATAAAGCTCACTATATAAGTCCCAGTAAAACATGAAAACTCAAGAAGAAGCGTGTGTGATGACAGACCTCGTGGGAAGTATGCAGGCAACATTGTTTCGTAGAGCTCTTTGTCAGACTTCAGAAACACACAGAAGATGACCCGGTCCAGCTAGGAGCAGATTAAAACCGAAAAAGAGACAAGAAATAAAAAATACATGACCATAGAGAATCTCACTTTATCTGCACAGCAGAAACCGACACAGCTGAGAACATACCTGTAATAATATATCACAAACTTCATCCAAATGAAACGAATATGCTCCTTCATCCTTACTACACTCTCTAAAGTCATTGCAGAAATGTGCTTCGAATCTTGTGATTAAAGTTAAAGGAAAGAAAATTATAATTTCTGTCAAAGTGTTTATTCTGTTTGAGATATTATTTTCGGTGGCATGAATTGAACTTCAAATAATACATGTAACTGAAGAAAAAGGTTAATTTGTCCAATTCACTGATTTTTGACTTGTAGCCTCTCAGAGTTTGAAGAGACGGTCTGCTGAAAAGGACCACTTGGGTGCAATCGCTTAGCATATTCTAATGTCTGAGTCTTTCTAGCCGGAGAGGCGCAGTGCCAGTGACCTAACTGTCCTTGACAGAACACCAGCACCAGTCCCAAATGCTTCATGGCAAGCAACAACATAAAAAGAATACATCGAGATCCGTGCCAGCATCCTAGAACCTCCATCTCCATGACAACAGTGGTGAGGGCAGGTGGGCTGTTCCTGCTTCTAATCATGTTCCTGTAACACATCATTGCATCCAGCTAGCACTCCTACTCTGCCACTGAAATCTCTCTCACTCTCATTTTTCTCTCTTTGGTCTCTAGCATTGTCTTTTTTCATTGCCTTTTGCCAAATGTCTCTCCCTCTCTGGCTCACTCATCCTGTGTCGCTTTGTCTGTCTGCTTCAGATTCAAAATAATGCTTAACATTGCCAAAGCATTTGTAATATTATAAACATGCACATATGTAATGGACTACAGAAATGTTCCATTTGATGTTTACATGGTTTCTGGGTTAAAAGCATATGGCAATCTATTTACCACACACTATCAATAAGAAAATAATACCATCATTTTTTTTGTTTGTTTATATTAACATACAATTTACAGAATGTAACACCAAACAATAGCAAATTCAATTTTATATGTTTTTTTAAAATGTTACAGAAGCATAAAACATTTTACGCCGTTTCATTTGATATTACAAAATGTTATTGTTAATAGTTGCTTTCTTTTCGAATCATTAGTTATCAAATCCTCAGGAAACACTGCAGGTGCCATGAAGGTTACATGGAGGTGTACATTTAATTTAACTAAGATAAGTGTTTACTAAAAAATGGCTGACTCGCGTATCATCATCATCATTTCAAGTTCATTTTCACCCAGACATGAGTGGTTTTGTCGAAGTGGGCGAGTTGTTCACTCTGTAATTAATTAGTCAGTCCATTTTCACCAGCCTGGCGCATTCAGGTCGATTTGCAGACCGGCTGTGAATGCGATCATGATAGGTGGGCGTAATCAAATTGACAGAGTAATTGGCCAATCACATTGACGTGGAGGCACCGCCTACTTTTATTTGACCTTTTGCTGTTATTTTTCCATTACCCCTCAATATGTGCTCTTAAAAAACAAGGCCTTAGATGTATTTAGAAATATTGTGTAACTTTATTTAAAGTACTGTTTATTATTTTCTGCTGATAGTATACATTATGCATTTTTATAAATAGTAAAAGTAGAATAAATTGAATAAATTCAAAATATAATAATAATATAATAAACTATTCCGAAACTATAAAAGTGCTTTCTCTCTTCCATTCAGTACTATTCTCTGGGTGTATATGGAAAGTGGAAGGGTTAGCAAGCAGCAAAGCGCTGGTTAATTAGTGTGCCATAATTAGGGTGTCTGTCATTTTGTATGTCTGTAGCGTAAAAGACGGCAAGAGCAAATAAGCACGCAGCGCAGAGTGAGATGAAAGCTCAGGACAGGAGAGACAGATCAGTGAGAGATGAGAGAGGGGGAAAAAAGACACAGATGTGACCAGGGAAAACCGAGCGCGCGCGAGAGAGAGAGAGAGAGAGAGAGAGAGAGAGAGAGAGAGAGAGAGACTGCAGTATGGGATGTGCAGAAGTTTTGTCAAAGACATCCTGATGGCTCATTTTCTGTTAAATTTACTCTAGACTCACATTAAGTCACAGGGGCCAGAGATTGTGTCGATGCGTTAGTGGATTTTATGTTTTTGTGCTGTTCTGCGAAGCCTATACAAGCTCCGTTAGGACACAATTAAAACTGCAAGGTTATATTTGTGTGTGTGTGTGCATGCTGACTCAGAAAAGAAAGTCCTTATGCAGCCACCATCTGTTTGCCACGGTGTGTTTCTCGTTGAACAATAACAACAATGGCAAGAAAAGAACACCAGTAGGGAAATGACACACACCTTCTCGTGATTTTGCTCCAGGTATTCTCTCACTGTTCTCAGGGCAACTTCGACTGCTTGATCAGGTGGATATCCTGCACCACACCACACATCATCCAACCCATAAACACAATACACATCAGATTTATACTAGGACTTTTAATTGATTAACATGATTATTAAAAAGGCTTAAAGGGATAGTTCATCCAAAAAAAAAAAATTTGCTCATTAATTACTGACCCTCATGTCGTTCCAAACCTGTAAGACCTTTGTTCATCTTCAGGACACAAATTAAAATATTTTTGATGAAATCCGAGGGCTTTCTGACCCTGCATTGACAGCAATGCAACTGACACATTCAAGGCCCAGAAAGGTGGTAAGGACATTGTTAAAATAGTCTGTGACATCTGTGGTTCAACCTTAATTTTATGGCACTACGAGACTTTTTGTATGCAAAGAAAACTAAAATAATGAATTTATTCAACAATTTATTCTCTTCCACACGCAAGCGGCATGGTACTCTCGTAAACATGCAGCGGAGACTGGCACGGAAGAGAAGTAATTGTTGAATAAAGTCATTATTTTAGTTTGTTTGTGCACAAAAAGTATTCTCGTAGCTTTATAACATATGGTTGAACCACTGATGTCACATGGACTATTTTAACAATGTCCTTACTACCTTTCTGGGCCTTGAAATTGTCAGTTGCGTTGCTGCAGGGTCAGAAAGCTCTCGGATTTCATCATCTTCATTTGTGTTCTGAAGATGAACAAAGGTCTTACAGGTTTGGAACAACATGAGGGTGAGTAATTAATGACAGAATTTACATTTTTGGGTAAACTATCTCTTTAAATTATAATGCACTGATTGACTAAATAAATAACCACAATCAACTGCACCCAAATAAAGATAAATAAGACATTACTGAGGCAGATCAGAAAACAAATTTATTTTTATAATTAATCAAAAAAATGAATCATTGATGCATTAAACTGTCATCCCCAACACAAAGTAAATGAAAACAGCTTTGATATTTTTCATAGATATACACATTACTTTGATTGTAATGATCTAATTTGTATGATTATCCAAGAGGCATCAGACATCATGTTCACACCTTGTCAGCGCTCACAATTCTGCCGATGTACGGCACAATATTTTCTGCTTGAGGACTTGACGGTAGTTGTTTTCGAACTGAAGCCGTTTGCCGGGTTCATTTTTTAGTTTAATCTCGACACGTACAGCTAAGAAGGGGATTATAATCACAGTGACATGCTCTCGCACCTAATCTCTCCTAATCTGACCGTCTAATCCCACCCTTAATCTGAAAATCCCTCATACTACTGCAAGTGATATCCACTCCCAGAATTCCTGCTACATAACCACAAATAAGAACACATGCATGAGCACGAAGGTCACATCATAGTTGAGGTTCATAAACGTACCATTGATTAGGTTAGATAGAGCGTCATGAACACTGGGAATGAATACCATTGATGTTAGCTCATAAATGCGGTTAATGGATGATCATAGGTTTTAATAATAAATGAGCCCATTGAAAACTCTAAATCAACCAACCTGTAGTCTATTACACACAGTCATTTATAGACTATGAATACACAGGACATATAAAAATAATAATTGATGTAAGACAAAGCAATTAAAGATGAAAAGTAAACATTGATTGAGAGAAAAAGCTGTAATTTGCACCTACCGTACACTCCAGTAGAGATGCAGGGAAAAGCCTAGACAGCAACATCAAAGAGATGGAACAGATGTTTTATCATCTGTGTATGAATCAGTAAACGCTTCTTTAAATAAATGTGTTGTATTATAATATTAAATTAAGGTTTACAAAGCACTTATTGTTGGACCTATTAGAACAAACCACAACAAAGCAACCGCTTTTACAAGAGAGGGTGAATGAAAATTGATTAATTACAACCCATTAAAGATACAATCCATTACTAATGACAACGAGCCACTTGCGCCCTAGAATTAAGGGCCTTAAATACAAAAGCTTTACTTGAAAACAAATGGACCGAGTCACAGACAATTGTTGGAGTTTTAAAAGCATTTGCTGCTAAGGTACCACTTTGTGTCTTGCAAACCCCAGCACGTATGGATAGCACTTCGAAATCAATTAAGGGAGTGAAATTTCTGTCATTTACTCTCCTTCATGTTCTTCCAAAGCTTGAATTACTTACTTTCCTCCATGGAGCATGAGCTACTTTGCTGAAAGTCCTGGCTGCCACTTTTCCATACAATGAAAGTGAATGAGGATGGGGATGCTGAGCATAAAAATAACTAAATAAGACTGCTGCGTTCGCTTCATTATGTTCCAAAGCTATCAGAGGACTTGTAATGATACGTCTAAGTTCAATTTGAGCTCAATTATCACCCGCCTCCTTGCACTTATAACATATGGAAGAGCAGCCAGAACATTTACCACAACAACTTTTGTGTTTGATGGAAACAATTATGCAGGGTTGAAATGACCAGATTTGTTTTTGATAATTGCAACTTTGGTAAATTAAGATGAAGTAAATATGAAAATAAATACAAGTATTAGAAAAATTAAACAAAAATCAGAAATAAGTTGAATTACTCAAATTAATTCAACTAACACTGGAATAAATTTTTAATTAAATGTATATCAATATAAAAACTAATAAAATAACAAAAGCACATAAAATGATTATAACTTAAACTAAAGTAAAAAAAACAACTAATAAATACTATAAAAGTATATACACAATACTAAAATTTCATTGGAAATTATGGCCATTTTTTAGATGAACTATTCCTAATAATAACACTTGGTTAAAAGTCTTTTTTCACAGTGAACGCCAGTTACATAAAGATAAACAGGAAGTCCTCAAGATATTATGATGCTGCAGCACTCCTTCCTGAGAACCTTAATGATAGATCTTAGCTGTGCCTGTGTGTATTTTTATCCTCGCTGGTGCACTGTGTTAAAATCTTTTATACATGCAGTAACCTGTCTTCAATAAATCAATCTCTGAAAGAAATAAAGCTGAAACGGCTCTCAACTGTTTTAGTAGATTCATATAAAAATTGTTAGGGCACCAGTGGAATGCGAGTTATGCGCTGTGTTATGACTGGATTGCTGGCATTTTGATTCTCATACCCTGACGCAGCTGTGAGATGTGAGTGATACAGGGTGAGAGTTTAACATGTTAACTGTGTGTAACTGAGTTTATGTGCAACCAGTGTGTATAAGGTTCGAGATTGCGGTGGGCCGTTAATATTGCATACAAGTAGCTATATCCCAGCCAAACATGAAGTCTGAATCTGTTATGAGTGTGTGAGACCCTCACCACAGTCCGCAGGTGGTTCTTAGTTGCTGTGTGCAGACAGTTATAATAACAGTTTCTCAGTGCTTGTTCCTCTCTGTCCCCCACTGAATCATGGACTATCGGCCCCACGGTGTGAATAACATCTGTGAAACAAAGCCAAAGAAAGAGAGAAGTCATACAAAAATAGCAGAAAAATATGTGATTGTGTTATAGAACTAACTTCCTTGTCTGTATCCCTCCATTTTATCTATACATGTTTCTAAAACATACATTTGTTTATGATTCACTATCGTTCAAAGTTTGGGGTCTGTAATTTCTGTAAAGAAATCAATACTTATATTTAGCAATGATGCATTAAATTGATCAGAAGTGACAGTAAATACATTTATAATGCCATCACAGGAAAAAAATCTATATAAAATCTATTAAAATGGGGAAAAGTTATTTTAAATTGTAATAATATTTAACATGTTACTGTTTTACTGTATTTCTGCTCAAATAAAGCCCAGGGGGGTATAAGAGACTTCTTAAACAAACAAAAAAACACTTTTCAATCCCAAACAATTGAACGTTAGTGTACATTTTAAAATATATAACAAAAATGCAATTAGTTCCTTACAGTAACTGAAATTGACAAGAGCAAATGTACATGTTTAGTCTAATTCAGTTACATTTATGGTCAGATTTCCATATTTTAATTCACAAGAATTGTAAATCATATGTTAAAATGGTAACTAAACTGATTTTTTTTTTAAGTTTTTTTTTTTTTTTTTTTTTTACAGTTTATCTAAATTAAAAGATTGTAATCAAGGCAATAAACGCATATTCTGTAATTATTATGGACACAAAAATTGATGATTTAGAATTTAGGTCTACATTGAATGTTACATTAATTTCTTTACAAATATGTTAAAGCATTATGAATTATCTATTTTAACCTCAATAGCAACATTGTTTCATTTAATAATGGTATCAGTATATCAATATCAGTGATATTGGCCTTGACAGATTTTGGCCTTTGTATTGCAGTGCGACCTACTTACAGAAATAACAGATTGCTATTGGAAGGGTCTTTTGGCTTGTTTCGTCTGATGAATGTATGATAATATATGATGATATATTACTCCACAACATCGAAATATCTCATCGCAGTAACTGCTGTACTGATAGATGCGGTCAACACCCGAGGTGACGTTCAATCTTTTATCATATAGCAACAGTTTCTGGCACAACACCACAGTGACTGCAATTATTAAAAATAAATAATATTTATAAAAGAGTACATTCATATGGAAGCATCTTCGAACTGCGTAATTGATTTCACAATCTTTTTACTGGCATGATACAACTATATACTGTAATAACTGTAGTAATGGCGGATTCTAAGAACTGTTGGCAGATTCTATGGTTTGCATGAAACAGCTCAAGAGCATCAAGTTTCCTATTCGAGTTCAAAAAAGAATTGATCGATTTTATGCAAGACGTTTTGTTTTTAAATATAAAATATAAGTGTTTAATTGAAAATCAGTTTTCTAAGTCTGTCAAAGAATATGATTATTTAAATAATTATAACGAATGTCTGTACTGCAATTGTTTTACACAAAAGCTATCAAATGAAAAAAATATGCTTTTGTAAGGCCTTCAGTAAAAGAAAGCTGAAGAACCCCTGATGTGTCACACAAACTTATTAACGCATTGTCTAGACTTCTGATTAACTCTCCTCTTATGCACGTACAATAACTGCACTTTCTGTTTGTTGTTCCCATTTCTACCATCTGTCTGTTTCTCAATTACTAAAGCCCCACTTGTCTCAGTCCTGCACCCTCTCATCTCAACATTTCCTGTTTCCTCCTCCCATTGACACTCAGCTCAACCGCAGGCGTTGTGTCCGTTTCCTTGTCCTCCTTTTCATCTACCTTCTGTCTAAAACATTCATCCATCTGCCCTCTCAATGTCTCGTGTCCTTGCGTGTCACATCTGTGGCATGTCCTCAATCTCTCCCCTTTGCCCCACTTGTCCTTTGGACGTCCAGCAGCCCACCATCAGTTACACTCCCACTCCTCTTTCCCTCATCCATCCACCCCCCGCTTCCCTCCCCGACACCTCTCTGCGCTGCGTGCTGTCCGGCTGTGTTTATTTACCGCTGCACTCTGCAGTGTTTACAGCATCGATCCACCTCTGTTTGTTTAGTCCAGCAGCACTATCATACATCAAGTCGGGCAGAGACATTACTCACACACACACACACACACACACACACACACACACACACACACACACACACACACACACACACACACACACACACACACACACACACACACACACACACACACACACACACACACACACACACACACACACACACACACACACACACACACACACACACACACACACACACACACACACACACACACACACACACACACACACACACACACACACACACACACACAAGCTTGCAGACACTCGCATATGAAGTGCAAAAGGAAACAATGGACAGGAAAGAAAAACAGTGGGCATAAGTTTGACTGGAAGTACAGTGTCACAAGGCACTGTCATGTTTGTGGCACAGCGTGATCTGCTAAAGCGGGTGTAGAAGGAAGAGAGGAAGAGAGACAGGATGACATAATCACCGCAGACACAGGTGCAGCTGGAGGTTAAAGCAAACTACAAAAAACTGCCGGGAGGTTCAGATATCGCACTGCTCAACTCTCCCACTGTCGCTCCTGTTTGCTCTCTAAAACAAACACACACAAGCACACTCACAACAGAGCGTGTGTGGGGAAGAAATGAACATTTTCTACAGAGTTCAGGGTTACAATGTAGCCTAATGTAGATTCAGAACCTTGTAAGTAAACAATAATTTAAGCTTTAAATTGGATGTGTTACATTTCATACTTCATAAAGTACAGTGTCTGAGTACTAAATGCATGTTAGGGTTTCAACACAAAATTAAAAATAAAGGAATTACATATTCTTACATGTATATTTACACTTGTTATTTAACATTTGCATTGAAACCTGACATAAATATATGAAAATACACTTGTATTTTGTAAATAAATGATAACAGTATATATAATCTATTTAGCAACAAGTGATTTATATATACAGTACAGTCAAAACTAAATTTATTCAGACACCTTCAACATTTCTCCCATTATCACAGTTTATTTGCTATAGTTTAGACAAGAACTCAAAAGAGTTCAACTGTGTCAGAGCAAATTCATCTTGATAATGTCAGATAACTTAACATGGAATGTTCTACTTTACTGGTAGTCCACTGTATGAAGATTTTTTGGGGAATAATATGTCACCGTTTACTTAATTTTTCTATCCTCACTTACATAAATTAACTATAATGTCCTGTAGCCACTATATGACGTATTTAAATTGGTTAATAATAATAATATACATAGCTGTATCTAAAATTAACTAAGGACCAATAAAATGCTAATATTTCGATAAATAAATACATGCACAATATTATTTTAGATTATAGTATTAGTATTTTATTGCCCCTTATTCATTTTAGACACATTTATTTATTATTATTTACTTGAATACACCCATTATTTTATTTCAAGATTATTTATGTATCATATTTCAATAAGTTTTGTGGCTTTTTACTTTAATATATGCTTGGTCACAGCATTAATGTGCATGTGGTCGTACAGCCTGTCTTCTAACCCATTTTATTTCCCAATAGCTTCCTGATCCTGAGAAAACACACTGTTCTTTCTCCCCACGCAGCTCCCATACTACACACCAAAACCTGACAACACCATAACGTATCGATGAATCTACTCCAAACTTGCTATTATCAAGCTCTAAATCACTCCTCTGTTTGTTCCCCATCCTTCCCTCCTCCCTCCTGCCTGCTCGCCTTTCTCTTTCCTCCTCTCCCTCCCTCTCAGTGAAAGGTTGTCTGTCTTTCCACGACCAAGTCTCACTGTTCACTCATCCAGACCAAACCCAAGTCTCCTGTCTCGTTCACAAAGGGAGGCCCTGGACTCTCCCACCAAAGTCCCTGGAGAAAAGTCCCTGTGCACAGCTACATCCCCATTCTGCAGCAGTGGAGCAGGTGCGTCGGTTTAAAAAAGGCAGCCAGCTAAGACGAACTGCTTATCATCTGAAAGGTCCGAAGGTGTTTGACTCACTTTTTGTGTTTCTCTCCTTTTCCTCAAATTCAAATCTGCTTGACAGCTGAGTTACAATGTACCAGCAGTCACCGGCCGATCAAGCACGACAGCCCGCACAATAGATCGCTCTCCTTTCACCTGATCCGTTTTGACAAGAAAAGGCTGTGATTTTCAGAAAGCTGTGGCCCAAAATTCATTCAAAACAACAGCCTGGAATCTGAAGTCATTATAAACATACACTGTATTTCATTGGATTGTTTAATAAATATAATTAAGTAATTGAACCTTGTTATCCATCCAGTCTATGAGCAAAAGACGGACGGAGGGAGAGAGAAAGAAAAAGGGATTAGTTAAATAACAGGAGAGAAGGGTGGGTGTTCGATTGGCCTGTGTGGATTTTAATTAGTGTTAATTGGCCACAGAGGGAAATGAAGGCTCAGGGAGAGTGTGTGTATGTGTGTATTGATAAATATGCTCCACTCTTCTCTTTCTCCCCCCTAGCAATGGTTGTTTTGTATGGTTGCGTCCCTAGTCAAGGCTGTATTGGTACACAGGTGGGCTTAGGGACTGGCAGGAGATGCACATTCTGCCTTTCATACACCAATGAGATCCACAGGGTTTCCAGTTCACCCCCTCAACCCGGGCAGAGGATGTATTATTACTATACTTCTGTTTTACTTTAAGACACAAACATACACTCCCCTATCCTCATCCAACAAGCAACAGATGTGCGAGCACATGTGCAAACTGCAGCTCAGGCAGTCAAAACATGACAATACTCTATACAAACACTCAAATCTCAGATTTCATTTAGGAGCTTTTGCCTGTAATTAGAAATGCGTTCCAATAGTATTACGTATACTTTGGGTTCAAGCTGAAGTATATAATTTCTGAGCCACCGAACGGAACTGCAAAAACAAACATTAAAGGTTTCCAAATACGCCCACGTCAACCTTTGATTCAACAAACTGATAGCCCCGCCCCCAACTCACGCCATTGGTTGAGTGAGTGTTGTCGTGTAGGACAACAATAGGGGAATTTTCATAGCGCCACAGAGACATAATATTTACTGTCTTCGAGAAAAATAACCGTGAATGGCATAACCTTCTTACAGCTGTCTCTGGATATTAAGTTGAGATAGAAGTATTGAAATGCTGGAAAAGTTATATAATTCAGCTTTGATGGTTAAAAAAAAATTACTCTAAAAATTAAATGTTTGCACTGTTGTCCCAAACGACAAATTGGTAACACTTTAGTATAGAGACTCACTATTCAACTAGTTGCTTATTAGCATGCCTATTGGCTGTTTCTTAGTACTTATAAAGCGCATATTCTGCATGACCATATTCTAAATCCATAATCCTACCCAATACCTACATTTAAAAATGACCTTACTATTAATAAGCAGCAAATTAGGACTTTATTGTGGCAAAATGTATAGTTAATGGTTTGTTAACAGCGAGATTTGGACCCTAAGATAACGTGTGACTGACAACAATATTTTTTTAATCAATATGAATCTGTTAGTATTATTGTTGAAGTTTTGTGAAGAGATGCTTTTTATAATTAACAGATTCAATTTATATATATTTGTATTTATTTATGGGTCTGGAACAACATCAGTGTGAGTAAATGATTGCAATTTGAGGTGAACTATCCCTTTTAACGTGTTCTTTCAACAGATATGATTGACATTTCAAATCGTTCAGCATGTTCAGCAGAGGTTTGCTATTTCTTTTCCAAATGACCAATGCATTTATAATCCGGTTGATGACATAATGGGTGAAAAACACCATGGATTTACACTGAAGGAGTGACCTGAGTCATATTTAAAGCCCAGACATAACACGGAGACTGGCTGAACACCCAAGCATTTATGGCAGCCAATTTGGCATATACAAATTTCATAAAATCTAAAAATCTCGTGAGAGAGAGGGGAATGAACTCAAACCCACACCAGCAGAAAATGTTCATTTTGAAATGTTACATTTTGCAGCTCACAAATCACAAATAACCCAAACACCTGTTCGTACATAACTTATAATCAGATCAGTCATTATAAAAGCAGTGTGTGGTGGACGCAGTCAGACACAAACACTAATTTCAGTCCTGCAATTACTGCTGATATTTACTGGTCTACTTCCCACAGTTTAGCACAGTACAAAGAGAGAAGATGAGAAAGAAAAACACAAAGTTGGAGAGAAAAATCTCCTGAAGACTAAGCAAATCCTAACAAAGAACATAGCCTAGAGTGTGAGGCAAATCATCGATGTGCATTTGTGTGTGTGAATGTATTTGTGTGTGTGTTGTGGGGGGTTGGTGGCTGGAGAATCAGCAGCGTGTGCATCTCTGTCTCCGAACAGCTAGGTACGGTGGGGGGGATCATAAATTAGACAAGGAAATTACTGCTAAGTGTGCGAATAAATTAAAGTGCGCTTGCTTCTGTAAACACTGTCTGACTACATAATTACTGAACAGTCTCTGGAAGAGTGAAAGAGAGGGAGGGAGATGGATGGAGGGAGGGAGGGAGAATGATAGGCAAAAAGGTTTGTGTTGATGGTTTATTCATTTATTCATATGGCAGCATGCAACATGTACGCAACCGTTTGACATTTCGCTAGAGAGGTTGAACAACACCTGCTTGCAATCGTAAGACGGGAAATTAAAAACCGTGCAAAAAATGTACTTTATGACATTTATCAAGTGTAATTTAGTTTCTACAGAAGTATGGTGCAGACTTTGAAGCGATCAAGCATAAACACAGGCAAGGTTTGCTCTCTGCCTTATCCATCCAGCGCACTGGAAAAGATGCTCACGTTTAATTCTACCAAATGATTGTGAATTCATCATCCAACATTACGGAGTTCAAATCATTTCAGACTGATGTTTATATGCCATTTGTATGATGATTGGTGTGTTTCATGAGTGACTCACATTTTGCAGGCAGACCGTAGGCTCCGGTGATCTTGGCCTCCCCCGTTTCACAGCCGTTCAAAGTGGAACATTCCTTCCTCAACAGAGGACCAGCCCCACGATGAATGGCACCATCCACTGAAAATAGGAAAATATTTTATTACACGTAATGTGTGTGTGTGTGTGCACTTAACCATATTTTGGGGAGAAATTTGCACCCAGAAGACAGCCATAAAAATGCAGTAAATATTTTTTTTAATTGTAAAAATGCAAAAAGATTTCTGCCTATGTAAATTTCCTAATTACTATATATATCCATTGCAATTTAAAAAAACATGTTATATATTTTTAAACCTGGATAAATATGCTTTGCAGGCAGCTGTATATGATGAGCTATTCCTAATAATAATAATCATCCTAATAATAATATTGAATGACAATTCAGTTCACTAGATTAAGGTGGGGGCGAGACGGTTTACCCAGTGACACAGCTTACTCCACTCTCCACTAGAGAAACACTGTAATAATGATGTATTTTTACAAACACAGCCCCCATTTATCATTTGAGTACACACAAAAAAAATCAGATTTCTCATAGCTCTGAGGGCAGCAATTTGAGGGCCATAACAGTTTTACTCGAGGGTTTTCAGCACCCTGGCACTTTTGCTGATATGTGCTCAGAATCTGCAGGAGCGAGAAATAGAGTGATAAAAAGATAGAACGATGGGGAATATTTACAGAGAAACACCATAGAAAGAGTGAAGTGGAGGAAAAAAACAGAGAGAGACGGAGGGACAGATGGTGGGAAGTTGTACTCAGGGTTTTGGAGCAGAGGAAAGGAGGATGAGAGGAAGGAATAAGGGAAAAGATGCGAATGTGGTGACGAGGTACGCCTGTTGGGAATAGTTTGCCTTCCTGTGTAACAGCAACATGCATGCACACACACTTTTTATATTACACAGACATCTTGTTAGCAGGTGCTAATTGGCTTCTTGCTTACTTGACAAGGGGTTTGTGACACGGAAAAAACATAATATCTTCCTATATTGAATGCACAGCTCTTTTCAGTACTCATTCACACATGCGCCTTACATGCAACACACACACACACACACACACACACACACACACACACACACACACACACACACACACACACACACACACACACACACACACACACACACACACACACACACACACACACACACACACACACACACACACACACACACACACACACACACACACACACACACACACACACACACACACACACACACACACACACACACACACACACACATTCTGTATATAAAAGCATTCGTTAACAGTTGTTCTCAATTTCCCATCAAATCAGTTTGGCCTGGACTGAGCGGTACTAACAAGTGTTTTTGAAACACATCCTTTTATTGGCTGAGCTGGTCACCATGGCAGCCATTAGTAAGATCATTTGATTGGATCTGGCACATCTGCTTGCCCGTGTCACAAATCCCTCGACACCAAAGCACTATCTCTCTCTAAACACTCGCCCGGCGCTCTGGGTTTTCAACCAGAATACCAACATTCTACTCAGTGCCAAGTGGAAGACAGAACACACACATTCTCACTCAAAAAATAAAACAATCAATCAATGCTTATCCATGTGTGGCTTTCCAGGTTGCTAAAAACAGGGCAAAGAAATCTCACAAACAGACTTGAAGAAGATTTAAAAAGGAGACATATGCCAAAATGTTGCACAAACGCAACAAAACCCCCAAAGAGACTCTAATGTCACTGTGTCCTTTCGTACAATCTGGAGCTCTCTCAGCTCTGAGCATCAGGACTGATATCTCCCACTGTAATAAACAGAACATTTTGATCGCCTATAGTTATGTGTGCCATTTCCAAGTATGATCCATTTGACCGTGAACGTAGAAAATCCAGCATGAATTATTTTCATCACTCACAGCCTCTCTTTCTTCCTTCCTTATTCACTTTCTTTTCCATGTACTCTTACCTTTCAGTTTGTGTCTCGTACACAGCAAAGTAGCTTTATTATTCAGTATTTTTGTCTTGTTTTCCAGTAAAAATATCAGAACGTCTTTTAAAGGTTTATAGAAAGTATTATATATGAAGAGTTCGGATGCAAAATCCTCCAAGTGCTATCTGAAATTTTCTTCTAAAATTAGCATTTTTATCAGGCTCCTATATAGGTTCAGTAATTTCACTTTAATGGCAATTAATATATTATTTTAATTGCCATTAAAGTGAAATAACTGAACATAAACATAGGAGCCTGAGAAAATGCATTTAAAAAGCATATGTTTTATAGCTTTAAAGCATAAACCCCTCTAAACTGTGACGTTTATGCTTAAAGACAATGCCATAAGAAAAATAACAGACTCTCCGAAACGACACATTATCGTATTATAGTAGATCTTATTATTGTATCATAGTTTTGCTTCTTAATTGATGAAAGAATATATCTTGAATGAGGCTTAGTTTTTCTAATGTCACTGGCAAATTGTTTTGTTCTTTTTTAAGCATAAATCTAATGAAATGCAGCGAGGTTTACGCTTTAAACTATTTGCCAAAGTGAGGTAATAAAATAAACCTAATTTAATTTGTATTCTCTGAAAACAAGTCTTAAATTGTTCCAAATACATTTTGTTTTAAGGATGTTTAGATATCATTTTTGTAAAAAGAATAGACTAAAATACTTAATAAATTGATTTTTGCAGTGCATCAAAAATGCTGACTGAGATTAAATGGTGCTAGAGTTTGAAATACAGCATCCGAAACAAACTATATGACTACACATCCCAACTCATCCATTTTTTTCTTTATTATCTCTGTTGTTTTAAACACATCCTCTTGTTTTTGCCCTCTCAGCTTTAGTGCTTTTCCTGCTTTAAACACCAACAGGCAGAGACTAACCCTCATCTCTCTCTCTGCATGCAATGCTCTGAGGCGGTGTCCTCCCTGATGTATAGTTTGTCCCTGCCTAATTATCACCCAGGTTTGCCTTAACAAACCTCAGGATTGGAGCCAACAAAAAGAGAGGGAGGGAGTGCGAGTGCGAGGAACTCGGTGTGTTTGCATACTGGCGACAGAAATAGAGAGAAAAGAGGTGTTGGGGTGTTAGGGAGTGAGGAGAAGAGGTGATAGGGTAGGGCAGAGAGACAGAAGGATGGGTGAGGAGTAAAACAGAGAGAGAGAAAGAGAGATGGAAGACATGCAGAGGCACGAACTGACAGTGAGGTTTAAAACGAGGGAGGTGAAGGTCAGGCCTAAATCAATCGTATTTGCCATTTGTGTTCGAGGAACTGCGTAAAAAAAACCCAGGTCAATATACAGCAGTGCGCAGTTCTGAATTTGTGTTTGTGTGTGAGCGACGTGGTTCTGATGAGTAGGATTCTCAAGTGCAGATTTATCACTGGTATCGATTAGCTAACGGGCAGGCACTTAACACAGGCAGAGAGCAAGACTTACAATCAACACACACATGCAAACACGCAAATACTGAGTCAACAGTTGGACTTTTCTGTTCATTTACATCGCACTCTATTATAGTAAATTACATTTGTCAGATTTTGCAATGCACTTTAAAAATGCACACACACACCTTTCGCACAGACAGTATGTACTATGTACACTTTTTCATTTTTATTCAAAAATGTAAATGTTTTTAAAAGACGTACTTTACGCTCACAAAGGCTGCATTTATGTGATCACAATACAATAAAAACATTGTTATGAAATATATACAATATATTTTTTATGTAATTTATTCATGTGATGGTAAAGCTGAATTTTCAGCAGTCTTATCAGTGATTCAGTCAAACAAGAAACATTTCTTATTATTAATGTTGAAAACAGTTAAGCTGCTTAATATTTTTTGTGGAAATCGTGATGCATTCTTTGATTAACAGAAAGTTCAAAATGAACAGCATTTATTTGAAATAGAAATCTTTTAATATGATGCATGATTTTACTGCATTAATTTGAGCCCTGTGATGGTGTCATCGGATGCAAAATTCACTTTTCCGGTTGTTAAACATAAATGTGTGTTGAAGCGTGTGTACATATCCATCCTATAATGATAAAAATCCACCCAGTGTTTTTTTTAAATCCCTATTTTAAAATCCCCTTTCTGAAATCAGGCTTTTCTGAGAGCCCTGTCAGAATGACGTAGTTCTGTACTCCGATCCCCGATCTACATAAATGTGTCTATGTTTGCATAAATCATTCATGATCCAGCCTCACCTACAGAAGAAGTGAGTTAAGGGTTTTTTATGAATCTTTGCAAATCGCCTTTCTGAATAATGTGCTAGTTAGCAAGCTTCGTGGCTGAAGTAAACAGTACTGCTCTTCACCCCACAGAAGAGAGCTCATTAGCATTTGAAGCAATACGGACAAAAAAATGGCTTGCTAAAAACAGAGCTGATTTTGACATAGTAAAAAAGGTTTTTTTTTTACACTACCACAAATAAATTTTAACCAACGTATGTTATAGACTTTTAATTAAGTCCCTAAAGAATCCTATCAACTTGTGCAAAATGGGCATCCGATGACCCCTTTAAAAATACATCTAACTGACCTCAACATTTTGAATGGTAATGTATATTAGATTTCACATAACACATTTCAAGTTTGTAGTTAGTTTTAAAATTTGAGAGCACAAAATAATACAATTACCACAGCTACTGACACTGTTGGCATTTCTAAAGCAATGCTTATGTATAGTGTCACACATGGCAGCTAGTCTGTTTGTTGTGTGAAATATTGCAGTTTACATTTAAATGGATCATAATTTATGTAATTTACAAGAATTTGTACTTTGTGATAATGACTGTAAATTATCTTGATACAAAATAAAAAATAATAATAAATACTATAGTTTAAACTCAAAGTAATATCTTATGTTCATTTATTTATCACATATTACCATATGTTATTTATGTGAGAAGAAAGAGGCCGCACAGCATGTCGTAATTTGCCAATTACAGTAACAAGCATACAAGAGAAGCGTGTTTTTTATTTTCGAATGCTGTCCTGAAGGGATAATTGAAAATTCTGTCATCATTTACTTACTCTCATTTCTTTCCAAACATGTATGACTTTCTTCTGTGGAACACTAAGGAAGATATTTAGAGCACTGGGGTCCAAACAAGGTTTGATTTTCATTGTATTGAATGGAACATTTTCAAAATATCTTCTTTTGTGTTCTACACAAGAAAGAAACGAATACAAGTTTGGAAGGATATGAGGGTGAGTAAGTGATGAGATAATTTTCATTTTTAGGTGAACGATCTCCTTAATACTGTCAAGACGGTTTAGGTGGAAACGGGTGTGCTGATATGAGATAGCTACTCTTGCTATTTCAGGTTAGAGGTGATTTCACACTGTGCACAGTCTATTGGAAAAACAGTTGTTACATGTAACACACTCGTTATTTAGAATCTCTTGAGAGCAGGAACATTACAGGCCTGTAACTAATGACTAAAAGTGCAATTTGAGATAATTGCAGACGTAGTTATGGATCCTCAGGAGAAAACTACTTATTAGACGGGCTGTAGTTTATATGTTGAATGTCTAACAATGTCAGCATTGCCCTGTTTGTTCTTACAAACAATACTATCATGAAACATGTTCAAAAATAGATAAAACTACCATGGTAGCATATCCAAAACAGCATGGCAGCTGGATACTTTTTTTGTCCTTTAAATATTAGTTAAGACTTAACTGTTCATGCAGCTGCAATGCCAAAGACGCTCACTGTTTGATAAATATGTGTATGTACAGATAGATGAGTGAAATCTGAAGGCTTTACTGTATTTCTGAGAAGATGTACCGTCTTGTCAGATGAAATTACTTTTTAATAAATCACAGCGAGCAAACGGTTTAGAAAAAGCACAGTCTCTCTTTAATTCCGCCGTTTTATTCAGAATCTGCTGATGAATTGTTTTTCTCTTGTCAGTGTTTGTGGGCATGTGCGTGTGTGTGTGTGTGTGTCCGTGCTTTGCGAGGGAAGGGCCACTCTATCAGAGATGGTTTAAGAGTTTAGCGCTCATTTCATCTCACTGGGTCTCTAATCGCTCTTTTGCTCCTCAAATAGCGCCTCTGTTCTCACTCACGGGGCTATCAGAGATCGTCTGTTCAAATTCAGAAAGTGCAAAGCCTCAGGCTGACAACAGCTCCCATCACACACATACGTTCTCGCTCTCTCACCTTTGTTTCCACCTGCTGATTCTCACTTGCTCTCTTTCACCTTCTAATTCCTCTCACCTCTCCGATGCTTCTCTCCTCTAATGTCTTTTCCCTCTTGAGCTGTCTAGATTTGTCTCATTCAGCCTCTGAAAAAGAATAGACTCACCTCCTCCTCCACCCAGAAGTGTCTTGTTAGCTGCAACGACAAAAAGAAAACAGAGGGCTCTTCAGGGAAGATTTCAGTGACATTACAGCAAGAAAAACAGTGATTTAAATAAAAATAAATGCCTTACTGACTGACTGACACTACAAGTTTAATCCAAGGGGAGAAGGTCAAGGATGAGAATTAGTTAAAGGACTTTAACTCAATATTAATACACTACCGTTCAAATGTGGGGTCAGTAAGACTTTTTAAAATGTTTTTGAAAGAAGTTTTATGCTCACCATCTACATTTAATCCCCCCCCCAATAAAAAAACTGTTATGAATACTTGGCAGAGCTGATTTGCTGCTCAAGTAGCCTAATATTTCTTACTATCATCAATTTTGAATACAGTTGTGCTAGCTAATAATTATAAACATCTTTACTGTGACTTGTGTGTCCATGCTAACAAAAAATATCAGTTAGTTAAAAAAATATCTTACTGACCCCAAACAGGTTGTGCATACACTTTTCATATAATATGATATAATATAATGAATTGACGAATGAATAAATAAATATTTTTCATTATATGACACTTTAAATGTGCTGTAATTCATTCAGATAGTGGATAAGCTCCTTAGTTTTCTGCTTGCTCAACTAAACAAAATGCAGTCGTGAGCGTGGTTATCTAAAGTGCTAATTGACATTTCCATCAATTCAGTAAAAAGCAGGGTCTTGAACCTGTGTCATAGGTGAAACGAAAGCCTTCATCCAACTGCACAAATTAAACTTGTAGATACAGAGCAGCTTTTTTATTAGAGACCTGAATGATAGACAATATACTGAAAAATGTTTTAGTGAATTATCTATATTAATTTCAATAAAAAGCAAAAATGTTGAAAAAATGTTCGCATCAAACTGAGCATTTGAGTTCAAGTACGAGGCTGGTTGCACAACAAAGCAGCACTGAAACAACATTGTTTCATGATCAGACAGTGAAGATAAAACACAAATGAGCAATAAGATTGCTGATTATTTTTTCCCATTTAAAATTCATTACACCTCTGCACACGGACATTAAAACGCATGATAAGTGACGAGCTTATGAGCCAACAAATAATTTACCAGATGGAGTTAATGCAAGCCCAGACAAACACATTTTCTTCACACAAGCAGACACACGGCCACTGAAAAAAGGACAAACACACACACGCACAATAATTTAGCAACAGAGATAGACTGACAAACAGAAAACAGTACGAGAGAGAGAGGTAACCATAGCAACCCCAAAGCCCAAAGGTTTGTTACTGAAACCTAGTTAATTACACAGGGAGGGCAAAGGAAGAGAGATGGAGACAGACGAGATGAGAGAGACAGGAGAGACGGAGCAGGAAAGATGTCATTTGCAAGTGGATGTCCCTTTCTCTCCTGTCTGTCAGAGAAGAAAAAACTACTAGTGAGAAGTAAAAAGAGATCAGATATGCACGAGGAAGGACAGAGAGCAAAACATTGGGAGAGAGAATGAGCGAAGGCTGTAAGTTGATGATACCCCAGGGAGAGAGATTTGCCATCTGCTTAAACCCTGTGTGCAGTGTCTTACCCAGGGGAAGGGTGACAGTAGTACCATAGAGATGATGATGTTCACACACACACACACACACACACACACACACACACACACACACACACACACACACACACACACACACACACACACACACACACACACACACACACACACACACACACACACACTCTCTGAGGCATATTGACATGATGAGATTGTATGCGGGAATGTGTTCACAAAATGCAATCTTCTTATTCAGAACTGTAACTATTCCTTTCAGGCAGGATGAAATGGATCTGCGATGAAAACAATGTCCATGAACATCAATACTGAGGTTGGGATTGTAAACAAAAATGCTGTGCTGATTTTTAGTGTCAATTCGATTCCACAGAGCAAAGCACACAGCAAGAGGCAATATACAGCAATGATGAGAGTTTACGGGCGGATTAGGATCACAGGGAAGGATTAGAAAAAAGAAAAACAAAAGGAGGAATAGAATCACAAAAAGTTCAACAGAAGGTTGGGGGTGAGAGGAGGGATGGACGCGGAGGAGAGGGAGACGGAGATAAAAGTTGGGAGGTACAGAGGGATCAAGAACGTGCAACAACACGGGTATGGAAACACTAAATAGAAAGATGAAAAGAACAAAAGAGCAAAAGTATTATTTTCTTACAAAATACAGCACAGCATGAGTTTGCATCATAATTCACAAGACAGAGAGCAATTGAGAGTGGGTTTTTTGCTTTTTATAATAAATGCATTAATTAGAGGAGCTGACAGAAAAGTTCTAGCTCTCATTTTTCTTTTTTTCTGAAAAAAAGGGTTTAAACAAGACTAAACATTTGTTTGGGTTTTTTATTTTATTTGTATTAATGGTTTAAAATAAGCCAAATGTATAAAAAAGTATAAGTACTTATAAAAGCTTATACGGCTGTCAAGTGATTATAATTTTTCATCTAATTAATGATATGATATACCAATTATTTAAAAAATGAATCACATTATTCAAAAATGAATCACATCAATTCTGGGCTGAGAAATTACCCCCCAAAAGATCCTTTAAAGTCATTATTGTGTTAGTTAAGAAAAGCAGGAAAGACATTGCAAAAATAAGGGTTAAAAATAAATACTTGATTCAACATTCATATAATAAACATGGCTTTCCGTTGGTGAAATTGAGCAAAACAGACAATATTGACAATACTGTGCCTAAAATGAAACACAATATTAGCTTCTTGTTTGTTGAACTATTGTATAATATCACTTTTGCAATATACATTGGAGAAAAAAAAATAAACAGCACACTTGCTCGTGTGATATTGCTAAACTATATCATATGATATAAATATATTTAAAAAAAAAACATACAGGTGCATTTTCTTGATCTTTATGGGCATATAACTGCATTCTAATTGGCTACCTCATATATTCAGTCGTTTGTCCTGCATCATGTTCTTTAGAAGCTGTCTGCAATGTACAATAATGACAAACCGTTCTGGGCCGGGGTGGGGTGTCTTCAATGCGTTAAATCATTTTAATGCATTATTTTTTCCATAATTAATCTCACCAAATGAACATGTCAAATCAACAGCCCAATAAAAACTAAGTATTTACAAGGAATTAGTATACTGTACCCATTTATTAGTAATACGAATACAACACCAAGCATGGGTATACAGAAAAGGTGATGGTCAAGTGTGGAACGGAAGTCTGTGTTTCTGAAATAGCCTGCCACCAGGGAGAGGGGGTGAAACCAGTGAGAGAGAGACGTTGTGTGTATGTCTGAACAGATGTCCTGAATGTCTGACACTCCAGAACCCTGCAGATACCTTGGCTTGTGCAAACTATTGCATTCATAAACACACATGCTGTACACAAACCTCCTCTCAGGAGGACAGCTTCATAAACATTTTATTTACTCGTGCAGGGCTACAATTGCATGCAAGTCAAAGTCAATCCCACTCACAGTCCAGTGCACAGATAGCTCAGGACATGCACTGCCTCACAGTCACATGCAGTAGAGGGAGGCCCTAACAGCAAATTACATGCCATGCATTAAAATGTAATATGACAAAACCACAAAAAACAACACTGATGATGCTGCACAGAATCACATTATTCAAAAGGTGAATCAAAGTCTCAATGAAAAAGTAAACATTCTATAATTATACAATGTCAATACTCTGTAAGCGCAAATTGGGAGTAAAAATTGTCTGTAGCGAGTGAATAAAATTCTTTGAGAAACCAGGCTGGTAATTTTATTTAGAAATGTAAGGTTACATTGATCAAACATCAAGACACCTGCTAAAGAAAATGCTTGGAGTGTAATGGTGAAAATGTATTATTTTAAGTGTATCTGTGTCAGATGTGGTGAAAATTAAAGTTTGAACTTCGCTGGTAGTTTTTATTATAATACATTATTTAATACAAATTAATGTTCATAGAATATAGTCATATTTTAATTTAAATATACGTAACTTAATTTACACACACAAAACGCATACGCATGATACATATATTTTGACATTTTAAAATAATTTAATATATGGCTTTATGTAATATATATGACTATATCATATTGAAAGATGAATGTTGTTTTGTTCGTAAGTGATCTGTGTTAAAATCCGTTACTCCGCTGAGGAGATGAAGGGGTGGAGTGGCGCGAAAGAGAGAGAGCGCGAGGCGCATCGCTCTGAGTGACAGAGAGAGAGAGAGAGTCTGAGCGCGCGCGACGGTCACAGCGAGCCTGACTGACTGAAGATTGAGACGGTTAAAAACACAGAGAACGGGAGTCAAAACCATTGAAAAAAAACACGGTCTAGAAAAGAAGAAAATAAATATTTCTCAAAGGAAAGATGCCGTTTACACAGACTGAGGTATGTTGCTCTAAACACTTCTTCATATAAGCTACTTGTTACCAACGGTCAGTTTGAGACCGCTTATGCACATTATTTTCTGTTCTGCTCAACTGAAATGAGGAAGACATATATTTTTATACACATTACACGCGCTGTTTAGAGAATACTGATACATTCTGGCTGAATGCGTAGCCCCTAATATGTCTTTCATTTGTTTGCTCTTAAGCGCCTATTTAATCAGTCTGAGGCGGCGTCACAGGATTTAAATGCAGGCGCTTTGAATTAAGATCCTGGATTGGGACTCACTCATTTATTTTAATGACCTGTTATTAAACGCATGCGACTGTGTATAGTGCCTAAATGCGCTTGTTTGCTCTTGATGGCTATTTAAATACTGGTAGCTATACAATCTGGTGAAGATTTGCATTTGTTTTTTGTACTTTCAAACCTGGTGCAGAGTTTGCACAGGAGTTAGTGCATCCGTCTTTGCGCGTGTATATTTGCACATTACGTTCTCTCATAATCGGTATAAAGACTATGTAATACAGAAGGACATCTAATAATATCATTGGATATTAAAATATTTTTTTTATGGTACAGATTACAGACATTGCCCTATACTGCAATGTGATTTCGACTGAGATTATTGAAATCAGAACGCATTTAATAGCGGTTGTAAATTAGAACATGATGCTTGAGTTATGACTCACTTTTATATGTTTTTCTATGGATATCTCCTGTTGTTTAAATTAATGTTCGCACTAAAGTTCTCCTTTTACCTCTATCTAATTTTTCAATAACAGACATCTGTGCAAAGAAAGAAAGAAAGAAAGAAAGAAAGAAAGAAAGAAAGAAAGAAAGAAATAGGGAATTGCAGTTTTGGGTTGCATCTTGTTTATGAAAGCCAAAGGCACTCCTCTGTAGATCTTCAGGGAAATCATCTTGATTTCTGAAGGTGCAGTAAGTGCAGAGTGAGGGAGAGCGTGTGTGTGTGTGTGTGTGTGTGTGTGTAACATGGTGGCAACACTTCTATATTTTATCATATTTCCTTATTTCTCATCTTTTTTTCCCTGCCCTGTTGGTGACAGCCAGGAAACGGTGGGGGGTTTTGTAGAGTCGCCAGCATGAGTCCATAGCCATGCCAAAACAGTGGGGCCAGTATGTAACAAACATGCTTTACACTGCATGAGAGAAGTACAGCAAGGCCTGCATCATGCATGCATGCACACGCACACACACACACACACACACACACACACACACACACACACACACACACACACACACACACACACACACACACACACACACACACACACACACACACCCTTCTAATACAGGCCCAGCAACTATTTTAATTACAAGTGTACCACCACAACTATACACTTCTTTTCATTTACATAAGCACATTTGAGGTATGCATTCATATTTTTATTGCATAAAATAATCTACTCATATCTATAAAAAAAAACAAAAAAAACTATAGAAAATCTTGTCCAATTCAAGCAGCTCAAGTGATCCACCTAAATCCAACTTGTGGTCACAAAACACCACATAAACTACACAAGAGTGAGACATTTGGGATTAGCACAGTACTTCAGACCCAACTCCACTCACACAGCAGATTACACAGACTTAGAGTACATCAACTCTAACGCAGATTAACATGGTGGTCAAATGCAGATGAGCAATGAAAGAAAGAGAGCAAGAGGCGGAGAGCAACACAGCTCAGTAAGAGAAAATTCACGAGAGATTAAATCTGGTTGTTCTATTTTTCCCCCCTTTCTTTTTCTGAAAATGACCAAAAAACGTTTGAGAAAATGTGATAGTAACATCAATTACATTTAAGAAACCAAACACAAAGTTTAGATATGAACAAATTCTTTATATTTTTGGGTATAATAATTTGTTTTTGCTTTCATTGCAGATACTTAAAATATCTGTAAAGAGAATTGGCAGATCTCTAGGCAGCAGCTCTAGTTGTTTTATAATTCACAGTTTGGCCTGTGAGAGTGTGTGTGTGTGTGTGTGTGTGTGTGTGTGTGTGTGTGTCAGTGGGGTCACTCTGCAGTGGGTTGCATGATAAAAACACAGCACTACAAATTACAATAGGGATAAAGCAGCTTCACAACTGACCACTTTTCTATATATATATTTCTATATATTAGAGAAATAAAATAGTGGAAAATGTAAAAACAGACAAATAAACAGATACAAGTTATTTAGCTTTCTACATGGTCATTTTTATTGCAGCTAGTTCACTATAAATTATTGACCATAGCCTTTCTAATGAATTGTTTTGTCAAAGCCACTAAGGTTTGCATCAAAACATCTAATGCACTTTGCACACAAAAACTGCATGGCAGTAGAGAATAGAGGAAAAACTGAGACGTGCCTGTTCCTGGTGAGTGCTTTGAGGCTGACCGACAGACTGAGCAATTCATGATCTAACTATCACCATGCACTGTTGCTAGAGCAACTTATATTCCATCAGATATTGGGTACTAGAAATTATTTTTTTTTTTGTAGAACAAAATGGTAAACAACATACACAAATAACACTTAGTCATATTTCTTTCACCCTGCACTACATTCAGAGCAGGAACAATCATGCAGTCTTTTGGTATGGCGTTAGAGTGTCCTTTCAATATGCAAGTACTTCTAAAACTGCAATAATACAGTGTTCGCTCATGTTTTCTAGCCTGGCAGCTGTAATAATCTCACATTTGGTTTCCCAGTCTCCCTAGCATTGCCAAACACTTGTAATCTGGAGCTTTTACTCAGTGCTCTCAACAACAGTTACAAATTGTGCTTTGCAATTTTTGAAAATGATTGCTGCTTGCAATGCATAAATACATGCATGGTGATGATCTGACTCCGGTTAAAAGGATCTCTGTACAGTTTTGGTGAGATTGTGGTTGTTCAATTACCATGTAACTTGGAGTTAGGGGTGGGTATTTAATATGAACATTATTGTGATATATCAATAGGATTATTTTTTTACACAATAACATCATATCATGATATAGTTTTTTGCTAAAAATAATGGTTTTCATCATTATTAACATACAGTACCAGTGTCAAAAAAAATTCTAACTATTACTGAAAGCAAGTAAACAGGGATAAAATAAAAACTATTACAAACAATATGACATTAATACAACAGAACAAAATAGAAATGAAATAAACAATTGGTGATTCATATTTTAAATCATTCCCTTTTAACCATGGGCAACATGAACATAACATGGCAAACAAGTTGCACTACATCAAGGGTTTTAATTTCCCCCCCTTTTATTAAGTGCTTTCTTTTCATGATGGCAGAAATTGAGTGTTTACACAACATCAATGATCACAATCAAACCACTTCTGAAAAATCTGAACAAGGTTATGACACCAATACTCTTCTTTTAATCCACTCACATCTTATACAAGACTCCAACTGAATCATAATTTGTAAGTTATTGATTCCTTATATATTACAGGCGATTGATGCACAGCTCGAGAGAGCTCTGAGCTCTTAGTAATGTCCGTTTTAAGGGCGGAAATGCAGTCAGACTCGTCTTGCTCTCTGGAGAGGGAACAGCACTCACAAAACAATGAGTGTTTTGTCTTATCCTCTGCCAGGCCAGGGTTGTCATAGACACAGGACCTACGTCAGTGTCGTTTATTAATCAATGTGGCCGTTTTGGTCAATGACACAAAGTAATTTTTTATTTTGTCTCAATCAAACGCTCTTCTGTTAGACACAGATCTCTAGATGTGCCTCGCCTGACGTGAACAAGATAAGAAAAGACAGTGTTGTCTGAAAGGAAGTATGATAGAGGAGATTGTGTCTGGGGCAGGCAGAGTTTATAGGTATAATGGGTCTCAAAGAGTTGCTTGTATAGCTCTAGAATCAATGAAATGGAGGCGATATGAATTAAGTGAATGTGGCTCTAGATAATTGGACAAGGTCTGAAAGGAGCCCAGAAGAGGCTGAATAGATGGATTTGATTATTCCACGAAAAAAACAGCTGCAAGCTCTGAAATAAGCTTTGATAATGCAACTATTTTTGAAGTGCTGCTAATTTTAGCATGTGGCAGGTTAACAGAGTGAGTCCGGACATACAAAATCACTTGGGTTCAATGACACAACTGACATAAAGCATGCCTATAGACCAAGGGTTCTCAAAGTCTACATTCAAAGGTCCAAATCTGAATTTTCATCATGTCAAAGATCCGGAACAATTGGTTATTACAAAACTTGTTTTTAATAAACATACAAACATACATAATAAAATGACCTTTGCATTCAAAATGCATTAATAACAAGTGCAAAAGTGGCAAAACAATTAATTTAAGTGTCAGCAATAGAGGTTGACCGACAAGGGTTTTTCTCTGGCCGATGCTGATATTTAGAAATCAGGGCAGTCGATAATGCTGATTTTTTGGCCAATATGTTTGGCTGATTTTCTTTTTTCTTCTTCTTCTTCTTTATCTCATAAAACAGATATTAATTGTTTATTGCAGGGCACAAGATGGTAGTAGTAGTAGTAGTAGCCTAATTCATAGAAATAATACATGGCTCAAAACTTAAGCACCATAAGCACAGTTCTGTGGCCTGTTTCATTAAACAGATTTACCAAATAAGCCAGGTTTATTTCAGTTAGTCTGACTTATTGTCAATTGATTTGGTTCAAAATAAGTCAGACTAACTGAAATAAGCCTGGCTTGTTTGGCAAATGCGTTTAATGAACAAGCCCCCTGAAGCATGCTTTTTGTTTATGTTTGCTGATAGACACAGTTTTTCCCACAGACTTGCAAATGCAAATTCATTCTCTGCCAGCAGGAGGCGCTGTTGGAGCGGGAGATATAGTGGTTTCCCCGGTAACAGCTGTAATCAAATAAACACCACGCTCACAAACGCTACTTTATCAGGCATTACAGGAAAGACGAAATGAAAATGACATCGAAGCTTTTCTGAAGATGGTCGGTTCTTTTCAAAAATATATTCATATAAAAACACCCGCGCTGCATATTAATTTTGAAATGTGCAGTGCTCAGTATATTCAACGAAGTCAAAGCCTTTTGGAAAATCTATTTGTGGTGGTCAGCTTTGATATTGTGATGGGCGCCACAAATAACTCAATGTATGGGAAACACTGGGCACTGCTACAAGTCAATGGTCATAATCTAAGTGATAACAACAACAACAAAAATAGCCTACTCATATTAATGCTGAAATGTCATCGGATTATGTCAAACGCCATACGCTCACTGCTGGATGTCATGACAACAAATGTCATGAAGGAAAAGTTTGAATATCTCGCCTTCGCTTTCATTTCGGACCATCTCCAAAAAGACAATAAAAACTAAACAAATGATTTACAAGTTTAGCATGCGTTTATCAAAGTAGGAAATATAATTAGTGCTCTTGAAATACGAAATGGAGGCGGTCCGGATTGAATTCCCTCCGGGTCCGGACCGGAGTCCAGACTTTGAGAAGCACTGCTATAGACTGTGCTTTGATTGAAAACACGTCCATTTAAACCATTTAAGCCTTCATTGAAATTACATAGCTTATCTAACACATGCTTGTTAAATCATTGCGGCTCATTTATAATTTACATACAGAGAGACCCATTCAACCAGAGCTATAACTTTTTATATTTGTGCTCAGCTACTTAAAGTGATACAGTGTAGAGAGCGAAGAACGCATAAATGCATGTACGTGTTTGCGCACAGCATGGTGCCTTGAGTTTGGCTCTTAATGAGCTATAAAAAAAACAAATGCACAGGCCTCCCATAGGAAGCCAAACACTGCTCCGCTTATAGAGATCGCTTCTGAACATGGTTCGTTTCACTCTCCGCTCGATGAGTGGGGTTTGTCGAACATGTGGGCAACTTTGTTCACTGACCTAAATGCATGAATTGTCTTTATATAAAAAGTGGCACTTTTTATTCACCACACAGTGGGGGCTGTTTATTACAACATTTTGCTTTTTCTTGCTATGTGAAATGCTGATAAGAGAAATTTACCCACATTAAGTCAAATTCAAACAAACCTAATTATTTTTCTTCCCGTGTGCATGCTCTGCTTCTGAGTGTTTGTGTTTGATGTTCATAAGCACTGGCTGAGGGACAGCAAGAGGTATGATTGGTTGTTTTGTATGTGATTGTGTGTGTGTGTGTGTGTGTGTTGTGTGTGCTTGAGGACAGAGAGAAACAGAGCAGTGAAGTATCCAGCACTTAAATTGTCTGCTTATTTCCAGTGACTGCATCATTTACAAAGAAACTGGGAGCATAAGAAAAAGAGAATAAAAGGGCAAAGAAGAAATAGGAGTGACATGGTCATGCAAGGGAGGAATGCTATTTGAAAGAGAAGCTAGTTGAAAGTAACTTCACCAGAAAGTGATTTACGTATGTATGTCAGTGTTCAAGTATAATTCTAATAAAAGCCCATCTCATCCAGCCGGAAGGGTGGATTGTATATTGGCATACAAATATTGGGATCACAAATGGAAAGGGAGATTGGAAAACAAAATAAATGTAAACAAATGAGAAGACAAGAGAATAAAGGAAAATGGCAGGAAGTAGTGACAAGGACAAATGTATGTCATATTTACAATATTGATGATATACCCACCTCAAGAAAAGTAAACATTATATGGCAATATTAGAAATGTGATGGCAATAATAACATTTCCTCTTAAGAATAAAAGTATGAATCTGAAAGAGGAATAATAGACTAAAAGACTGGTGGAGCAAAAATGTGATTTAGCATTTACCTGTTAATTAGGGACCATGACAGATAGAGAGAGAAAAAATGAGAGGTGAAATGTAGAAAGGTGGCAAAAAATTATTTTAGTTAAAAAATACTGCACAACATATGTTCTGTGTTTATATAGTACAATCAGTTATCTCAAAAAGAAAAAGAGAAATATTCTCCCTAGAAATGTCTAAATGCATTTAATTTATGAGGTGATTCATAACATCTTATTTTCTGTATTCTGACAACAACGAACAACAAACTCGATACAAGAGCATATTTCTTATCAAACCAAGGGTCTTAAAATGCTCTGTTACACTTCAGGGTCAAGAACATTATGTCTTGTTCATTCAAATGATGTTTTATGAGATGACTGCTTAGTACACATTCTATAGACAGATGAGATGTGCAGCTAACACTGTCAGAGTTTACATGAGGGGTTGGGGTTCATTCACATGCTGCAGGTGCAGATGTACAAATGCAACTGCACAAGCATCATGCTGCCGCATTTGACTCCATCTTTCATGATTAAGAAAAGGTAAATAAAGCTAATTCATTCTCCACTTTCTGTAGGCATTCAAGTCCATTCATGTATCTCCTTTGCACCTTATGAATTACAGTACAGTCATGCTAACATCTTGGCATCAGGCATAAAGAAAAGCAAAGAATATTAACAACAGTGGTGTGCCACTCAAAACACATCAGCATGAACTGAAATACAAATCAAAGTCATAGAATATTTTCATGTCACATAAAAACCCATAACATAAATATAAGCATGAATGCCTTAGTTCAAGTTCCACTGTATATGTCCTTGTCTCTGCATCCCTAAATGACTATAAAGCAACCGGCTTTAAGTATGCATGGTAAGCCTTGGTGATTTTGTGTTGCATATACATTCAAAGATTCTGTGTTATTTAAATCCTTTAGGTCTCTCTCTTCGCTCTCTCACCCTGTGCCACTTTAGTGCATCTTTATCACATTCACAAGCCACTGGCTCCGTTCAGTGCACAAACACTGAATATAATAAGGACATAAATCAGTATAGGCATTTATGCATTAATGGTTCACAGATTACAGTAAATGCACTGGTGAACATCCAAGAGGACTGGAGCCAAGAGAGAGAGAAAGCACACATAAGAAGGGAAAATGGGGATATGGGGAAAAAACAAGGTGTGTTCCCCTCTCTGCTCATCCACGTCCTTGTCACACTTACCCCTCATCGCTGCTTCTCCCTCTCTTTGCTCCTGGTTGTTCATACTAAAAGGCTGCAGTGTGTGGGTGTATGTTGAGAGGCAGGTCACATCCCTGCGTCTCCTGCCATTTTCACTCCCGTTGCTGAATTACCCCTGATTACCTTTAGCTAATTATCATCAGATCTTAGAAAGTGAAATACACACATACGCACGCACACACACACACACACACACACATTACTATTCAGCGCTACAGAGCCACTGGCAGTTAAAGATCTGAGACATCACCGGACTGCAAAAAAAAAAAAAAAAAAAGAGAGAGAGAGAGAGATAACGGTACCTAGGCACCTCATCAAGGTGTTTGTACTCCACTGTCAAAACATCTCTGTGTAGCAATTATATATTTTTTTCCTTTCTTCACTGAATAGTCGGTAATTACAACGAGTAGACTGAGAAATGAATTAGACCGCTTCCTAAAAGAAGCTTTGAAGCGTCATTAGCAAAAGACAGATCTGTCGTTTCTTGAATGTGACAAATGTAGAATATTCTAGAGCACTTACAATTCTAGAACACCGTGTCCCAATGACGAAACCTTTTTAAAACAGATCTGCGCTGTGGACTATCACTACAACACTATAGCCTGGAGGCCTAGAGCACTAGTTTCACAGGCACGTGCTGATATGGGAACTGAAAAATATCCTGACACACAAGTATGCCCTCTGGCCAATGCTCTGCTATTACGGCGTCTATCTTTGTAGCCCCAATGTAAGTCACATGCACACATACAATCACTCACTGTTCAGTAAAATACCCCAATTCCTGAGGGCCCTATACCAATCATGTCATATTAACCAAGTCTACCACTCTTACGTCTAAGGGACCAGACAGTAACGTGAAGCTCTCCAGTTGTTTACATTGTTAGCCAGCCAATACTACAGAGTTATTTATCAGTGCTTGTTGTGAATTAATAATGAACTGGATTTGCTGGGGAATAATTATTTCATGATGTACTTTAGTAATATTTTATGACAAAGCTGTGTGAGGAACAAGATAGACCATTAAGATTTAATGCTCCTTCATGATCCTAAGACAAAGCCCAGTGAGCCTGTCTTTGTGTCAGTGCTGTGAATATGTGTTGTTGTGGATACTGGGACTGACAGTCATTTCTGCCACCAAATTTGATTCCAATAGGCTCATCAATCTTCCTTCTTTCCTTTACTCCTCCATCTGCCCCTCTCTCTCTTTTCCATTCTCTCTCCCTCGCTCAGCAAATGAGAAATTGAAAGGCAGAGATGGGTAGGTTACGTGCACAGGATGGTAAAAATGTCTGACATGGGCTCATACACATTTGCATGCACACGAACACATATGCACAGACACACTCACCATCAAACATGCAAGGGCATACAAATAAAAGCACAGATCTGTCACCATTCTAATAACTTTAAGAACGGAGGACATCTGTACCATCAGCAATTTTAACAAACCTGGAGCAGTGGAACTGCACCACCCTACTGCAGGTGAACATTATTACTGTCCATTTTCAGCATTTACTCAAGCACGTCTGGGGATGGAGGTCAGTGCGAGCATGACAGCAGCACTGATATAACCTCTATATCTCTCATCATAATCTCTTCCCTAATGTGACTGCCCCATTATATCGTACGAGAGAGAGAGAGAGAGAAAGGTGAACAAAGAAGGGCAACGGTCTGTGTATTTGTCTGGTTTTACACCCGCTAGACATTTTAAGGCATCTGCCTCTGTAGCCGTTGTTGTTTTTTTCCACCATTTAAGAGCATTGATTGGAGAAAATTCCCCAATACGTTCATTGAATTGAATTAGCCTTCTTTGACCGTATTACTCCTCCTCTGCTCAATTCCCTTTACATTAGGTGTGTGCCTTGGAAATGCCCTGTCTCCTCACACACACTATATGGGCCTCCGCTGATCCATCTTCACCAAGCTGCTACGTCCACATGGTGCATTAAATTTCTGCAATAATGTTTTTGATCACTCCCAATATATGACTGGACCGTGAAAAAGCAATTAGACTGGGAGCCAGTGGGACCCAGAGGAGACTTTCAACATCACAAACACAAATCAACCATGTCAGGCTCGGGAATTTAAACAGATTCAGTACACTATGATACAAAGAGAGTTAACAGTTGCTGGTTCAGAGGCTCAGTCCCAAAGCAGTAGTTCTAGAAAACATAAACTGCAAACACTCAAAGTGAAAATCTAAATATATGAAAATAAGCATACATTAAACTAAGCATAATTTTAGACTCACCTAAAAAAATTAATTGGTCTTAGAAATCTGGCACGTAAAAAAATCTTGCTCTGTCTTTACCTGATATAGAGAATTGAGTCAGAACAGACACCCATCATTTCTTGCCATACCTCAGTCTTGTCAACAATGTGACCCAGTTTGCAACAATATGTGTGTGCCTTGATTTTGCATTTTTGGTCCTGGCTATGGCTTAGAGCAGTCTGTAAAATAGATTTTCCACTTAATTCTTCACACTGAACTTGACTTCACCATTTTCAGAGTTGATATTCTTTGAAATACAGTTCTTTTTAGGTCAAGCCAAGTTTAAAGAGAAAATGACACACTGTGAATATAAAAGTCTTCTGTCCTGTCCTGGCACTCTAATTCACTGAAAATCTTTTCTTCACAGGTAACACGGTCCCAAAGATGAGGGGTTACAACATCCCTATGTTCTGTCAATCCTCGTTCAAGAATACACAATCAACAGGATGTCAACTTTGAAGGACAAACTGCACCCTGAACACACACCATCGGCTCGGATATACTCTTGTACGGAAGTGATGAAAATTTCAAATTCTATTGATTGACACTGGAAAAAATTTCCAGGGTTTTTCTGGTTGACATTATCCTTATTTCAGTGCCTAAAATTCAGAGGAATCCTACAAATAAAGGGCTGCAATTTTTGGTCACATAAGTCGAAGGACATAGAGAATCAAGAAAAAAGACCTTGAGCCCTTTATCAATTTCCTATCTAGAATTAAGAGGACGACGGTCACTGTTAAAACTCACACTGCTCAGACCTACCAGCCAAAGGACAATGTGGGACACTCGCTAGATGGTAAGAATTGTCGTTTATAATTCTGTGTTAATTAATACAATATAAATACAATATTAAAATGTGTAAAGAGTTGGGTGGCTGAATAAAAAAAGATAGAAGGAAAATATCATTTTATATTGTCAACAGAATTGAAGTAGACACCAAAAAGAAAACAAAGAAATAAAAATCCTTCAAGAGAAGGATCAAAAAGCAGATTTAGGCAGAATGAAAATGCAGGATTGACACAGAAGGATCAGCAGGATATACAGGAAAAGAAAAAAACACACAGTACGATTAAAGAAGAGTATAAGATGAGCTTACAAGAGATTACAGATGCACAGTAGGCGGTTACGGAGATAGCCGGGATGAAAACCTTCTTCAGCGCATAGAAATATTTGAGTGAAGGATAGAGAAACAGATAAGAGATGCAGAACAGAGAGAAGGTAAATTTAACCTGACTACACACAAATGTTTCAAACCGTGTAGCAAGAGATGGAGCCTCTCGCGGTCACTCTGCCGTCTAAAGGCAAACTTGCCTCAACTCCACAGTGCTCTGACAGCCCCAAACACATGCAAAATGCTACTATATTTTACTAGCTTTTGCTATGAAAAAGACTTTAGCATAAAGGCATGGTTATTAGGTATACCTTTTTGCTATTTTCTTTACTCTCTGTCCTCAGGCTCCCACCCCTTTTTGTGAAAATACACTGTCAGGCCTGCCCAAATTTATACACACTGGGAGAGCCATTAAATGTGACATTTAAATTGCTTCCATTTTCATGCAACGCACCTCATTTAAAAAAGAGAGACAGACTTAAAAAGGAGAGTCAAAGTGACAACAATGATATCTCTTTTTTTAAAGCAGTATTTTTGCTAATCGTTTCCTTAGAATGTTATAAATGTGGTCTATAGTCAAAGCAAACAAGATGAACGTGTTTCCAATAAAATGGAATCATTTCCAAGACATGCAAGCTATTTTCTCTTTCTAATTTCCTCACTATTTCTCCATCTCTAAGCACCAACGATCAATTTTGCATGGGTGCAAGCACTGTTTAAGGGTTTGTTTTGCATGTAGTTGCTGCCTAAGGTAACAACGTTTATAACCAAGAGGCAGCCAACCAACTCCCATCTGGCCTGGCCTGCAACACAAACAACCTTGAGTCCAATCCCATAGGATGGCAGGCAGCAAAAAGAATGACACCAACCCTTCACACACAAATACTCACAAAAACAAGTACGTTTTGGATTAGTCACATAGGAATATGTTAATGTCTCAAAATTGAGTGCAAATGTAAATTTTAATGAGAAAAAATATTTTCCTTTACAAAAAGAAAATTTGTGACAAGCTGGAAATTATACAACATTGTAATGCAATAATTAAACAAATAAAAATAAATAAATAAAAAATAAAAACTTTTTCTACAATGAAGGCCATACAAAACATTACATTACTATTGGTTGGCAGCTTTAAACAATGCTAAGCAATACTTTTAATGATGCATCCAGGACTAATTTACTTTTTTTGCAATTTTAGACGTTTCTTTTTTTTATAATATTGAATGTAGAGATGCACCGATTGCAATTTTCTTGGCCGATTCAGATTTCCGATTTTCTTTGGAGGTGTGGCCTGCCGATACCGATTTTTGCCGATTCCGATTTTCTTTCTAAGAACTATAATTGACAGCACATACAAACAAAAATCTATGCAAATTTCAATGAAAAAATATTTACATAATAAAATAAATTAAACATTACAATCCCCCCAATCTGGACTAAGTTACAGATTTTCTTTCACTTAAACAACTCTCAATATAAAGTGCTCTGTGACTGGAAAGAGGAAGAAATTGTTTACTTAAAATGAGTTGCTGTATGTAACAAAACGGATGTCATTTCCCACTATGTTTATAGATGGTCATTTTCCCCTAACCTTATTAAATGTCATCTTTCACATCAAATTCTTACTTTGTTTCAATTAATTCAGTTAGCATAATAAGAAACGGTAGAGTTGTTACCATTCAAATGAAATTAGTATTAACAAATAGAGCCCTGCATGGGCCTCAAATTTAGGCCCTAGCCCGGCCCTGGCCCGAGACCCTCAGGTCCTAGCCGGCCCGTGTCCGACAGCTTATCAGAATTACCGACCCGAGCCCGTCTTTTCTTTTTTTTTTAACGGTTCATGTTTCAGCTATTAAGATTAAGAAATTTTGTATGTAATGGCAAAGTGATAATATTTCGTTTCGTTTTTTTTTTATTAAGTTAATTTATAAAAACCTTTGGAGCAGCAGCAGACCAGCAGACTGATCATAGCTTATGTTTGATCAATTTAACCTTCTGAAATCATCACGACTTGCATAAAATAAAATTTAGATATATGGATCACATACATGATAAATATATCTATAGAAAGCTTTAAATTACTACTTAACGAAATGCACTTCTCTCTATAGGCGCGTCTAATGAGGAGATAGCGAATCAGGATCATCATCTTCATCTTTGCGACACGGACACAGAAAACACTAGTGTATTATTAAATAATTTAAATATCTCCTTACTATTTCCCCTGGACATATTTATGGTAATTAGACTAATTACTTTTGCTGGGGCGTTGCGGGCAAACTTTAGTCTATTGCGTGCGTTTGAACGCAGAACCCTTCAGCTGCGCTGACTCTAAACACCGTCGAGCCACTTTCAGTCTTGGCAGCACGACTTGATGAAGTTGAGGCGCCATAAATGTATTTATACTTCAAAATTTCAAATGCGTAAATAATTTTATAAGATTAATGTTTTACATATTTTTTAAACATACAAATAAATGTTGTAAAAATGTTATTATACTTTTAAATATGACTAAACCACCGGCAAGTGTCCGTTTTAATGAGTGAGTCATTTATTCATTCATTCAACCGATTCATTCAAACGGCTGATTCATTCATAAACGAGGCAAGTGACTGTCATTATGAATGGGCCACTGAATCATTGACTCACGGTTGAACACGATTCGTTCAAAAACATGGATTCATTCAGTAATGAAACAGCGCTGTGTGTTGTTTGGAGACACAACAGTTCTGCTGTGGCTTTCATCAGAACTATTTTCAGATGCGAAATTGAGAAAAAACAGTCAATATTTTGACTAAAATCTAAGTCACTTAATTTTAACTTCTGGTTTATTGAAATACTATTGTATAAAATCAGTGTCACATTGCAATCGTGCTGATATTGATATTCAGGGAAACATCATGGCCGTATAATGTTGCTTATCTAAATCATGATTTGTAAATATCTTTTTTTGCTACCGCAGTATGCATCTATACATTTATGTGAGTTACTTTGTGTGTGCTGTCTCTCTCACACACTCACTCAGGCTGTGCAAGCCTCATCTGGCATGGCATAAAAACATTATCAGTCGCCGTTTACACTGTATGCAATTCAAATTTGAATCATTCTCACGCGAAACAATGTGACTGTGAGTGTGCACGTGGCTGTGACGTCATTGCCTGCGCTGCGCCACTGTCAATAAAAGGATCGGCTTGGAATCGGCAAGACGTGAGACTGCCTGGTCGGTCACCGATCCGGGCCGGTCATGCAAAAAAATCACCCGATTCCGATCACTGGCCGGTCAATTGGTGCATCTCAATTTTTTTTTACATTTTAGACCTAACGGGATAGTCTAGATATTGAATTGTAATTAAAAAAAAATAGATTTTCCAGCAAAATTGCAAAATTTCTTTGCCTTCCTTCTATTTAACATTGATAAGAGTCACAGACAAGGCTTACAGAGAATACATACACAGGAAATTCACAATCCTTGGCCATCTAGTCAATGACTGGTTAAACACAGAGTGAAATCTCTGTTGGGTATTCTATGTAGTCTCTCTGAATAATTCATGCTATTTTGAAAACAATAACAACCAAGAAACAGCATCCATTATGCATGTCAATTTGTTATAAACGTCTGTGGTTTTCATCTAAATCTCAATTGCAAATCAGGCCGAAAACGAGAACTCTATCTGACCCTTCCATGAACTTTCAAAAGCTTGATCTAAAATTAAACTAGTGATTTATTCAAAAACAGTTCCCTGTTACATTTGAATTGTAATATGACTTAAGGTCAATCCATGAATAAACCTGTAATTGTTTTTTCAGGAACTCAAATGTCAGTCACATTTTAATATAAGTTCAGAATGACCACCTCACACCTACAATTTTCAGTGTATAATGTAGTAACGTAAGCGTTACATTCAACTCTTTCCACACTATTCATTTACATAGCTCAACCACAATCCATTTGCTGTTCTCTTTCAGTCCTTTTTTATTTTAATGTTATGTCTAATGCTCCCTATCTGTCAGTTGCTCTGTTAAGGTTATCTAGAAAGCTGTTCAGCTTGACAGATTTTCTCTGCTCTTGCCACCTTCAATGTTTTTCACATTTAAGCAGAAGTCATGTAAACGTCAGACAGCATAACAGATATGTGGACTTATAATTGCACTGAACTCTACACCAAATGTAACCTCTGTATTTTGAAAAAATCTTAGCAGATTGTTTTTTCTATATTTCCCACAGGGCTTGTGATTGGAAGTAAAAAAGGGCAAGAAAGACCTGCATTTTCCCAACTACACTGACCAAGAATATTGACTTAAGACATTGGGTTAAATTACCTCTGCAGAGAGAGTGGGGTACATTGCCTGGAATTATGGCCACAGAGAGCCTAGTTGAACTCCGCGATTGGTTGTTCCTACTTCTCCTATGCCTGACATTATTGGTTGAAGTCCTCGAGTTTGCTGCAGCAACAGCTGCTGCCGCGGAGGCATCTCTTGGAGAGGCGGAGCTTCAGGGAGACGTGCCATGCCCCTCAGCTTGCAGGTGCGATGATGGCTTCATTTACTGCAATGACCGTGGCTTGAGTATCATCCCACCATTACCATTAATGGCAGCTGTGCTCTATCTGCAAAACAACCGCATAGACAATGCTGGGCTACCAACATCTTTAGAGCGACGACTGACTGTGCGAGTAGTTTACCTTTATGATAATGAACTTGACGATTTTCCAACACATCTGCCTCCATCGCTACGAGAACTTCACCTACAGGACAACAATATACGAGCTTTACCCCGTTCTGCTCTTGCACGGCTCCCCCTACTGGAGAAGCTTCACATGGATGACAATTCTGTTTCAACCGTAAGTATAGAAGACAAAGCATTCGCCAACAATCCGAGGCTGCGTCTTCTTTTCTTGTCACGCAACCACCTCTCAAGTATACCATCAGGATTGCCTGCATCACTTGAGGAACTACGCCTAGATGACAATCGGATTTCAACTATTCCAACACATGCATTTCGAGGTCTCTCCTCTCTAAGACGTCTCTTCCTTGATGGAAACCTGCTGGCAAATCAGCGTATTGCAGACGATACATTCTCACGGCTATCTAATATCACAGAACTCTCTCTGGTTCGTAACTCGCTCCAGGCACCACCATTAAACCTTCCAAGCAAGCATCTCCTTCGCCTCTATCTACAGGACAATGCCATAGTCCACATGCCACGAGGCTCCCTGGATGGCATGCGAAGGCTACAAAAACTGGACCTATCAGGTAACAACTTGACGACTCTCCCGAGAGGTTTATTCAAGGACCTGGACAGCCTTTCACAATTACTTGTCCGAGGAAATCCTTGGTACTGTGGCTGTAACCTCCGCTGGCTTCATGACTGGTTGCATGAACGAGGTTCATCAGTGACTGTGAGAGGTTTAACTTGCCATGGACCAGAGAGACTTAGAGGCATGGCACTAAGGGACCTTACAAGTCAGTTGGAAGACTGTGAGATCAGCGTAGATTCTGCAGGAGGAATGGTTGGAAACGATGGAGCAAAGAAGGAGAAAAGTTATTTTCCGACACAAGCACCAGCTACAACAACCCCTCCACTTCCGCAGGGTTCTCTCTTTACCCTCAGATCCAGACGACCAGGCCACAAGTATTCAGATATTAGCCAGGACAGTCTTGGAGGTGGAAATGGGGTTACAAGTAAATCAATACTAATCAGTGTAAAACCTCTCACACCAGAGACAGTTCACATTACCTGGCAGGCAGCACAGCCAGTCCCCTCTTTCAGACTTTCCTGGTTGCGACTAGGCAACAGTCCTGCAATGGGGTCAATCACAGAAACACTTGTGCCAGGGGATCGCCGTGAGTATTTACTTACGCAACTACAGCCCGAGTCAAGTTACATCATCTGCTTGGTGCCTCTCTCTGGGAACAATGGTAAAAGAACCTCTTTTACTGCAAGTGGCGGTTTAAACTTAAACACAAACTCAGAGCATGAGCACCCTGCTTGTGCCAAAACAGAGACGGATCCCCTCGAGCAGCCTATTTCAGACCAGGACAGTGATCAAGGAACTGACCAACTGTCAGCCCTACCACTTGCTGGAATTATTGGAGGTGCAACAGCATTGGTGTCTTTGTTCTTAATTTTTGGCATCTTCTGCTGGTACGGACACCGTGCGGGGTACCTTGCGCCAGGTGACCATTCTATATACGGCAGAGATGTTGTTGGCTCGCGAGGTGCCAGCAAACATTACGATGACTATGTTGAGTCTGGAACCATAAAAGACACGTCCATCTTAGAAATCAGAGCTCGTGGCTTTCAAATGACACCAATGTCTGCCCCACAGCCTTTGCAACCCAAGGCAAAAGTTGAGGATATGACATACATTCATACTATCTTTCCCTCTAATAATGCCACTCTATATAGGAGCACCCTGAACCACACAGGGAATCCAGGCTATGGAACAAATCGAGGGTACAGAGAAGGGGGAATACCAGACATAGATTATTCATACACGTGATAGCCTTTTTTATAACCCCCTTCCTGTTCTGTTCCTGTTATCAGGTAAAGCAGTTGGGTAAGGGTTCTTTTCCCCAGGTTCTAAAGTAGGGGTGTGCCGATTCTAAGGGGACCATTTTTCCCCATCTATCGTACACAAAATCTTATTACTGGATAGAAGATTAAGTAATGTTTTTTTTTTTAAATATAAATATTTATACTTAAAATAGAATAGTTTTTGGAGCATTGGTGTAACATGGGGATGTTTAAAACCAAAATCAGGATTGCGCAAATTGAATAGGGTAATTTAATGATGTTACAAGAATGAAAAAGACTTACTATTCAAAACCAGGTGTTAAAAAACGCTATATGGACTGTTCTACATAGATGATGCAAAACAATTAAACGATTACATAAAAATGTTCACAAAGAACACATTGTGATACACTCCTAAAATAAAGGTTCTTTACTAGCATCAATGGTTCCACAAAGAACCTTTACCACCCATGGAACCTTTCTTTTCATTCCACAAAAGGTTCTTTACAGTGGAAAAAGGTTCTTTAGATTATTAAAATGTTCTTCACACTGAGAAAAAAAAATATTTTAAGAACTGTTCACTGAAAGGTTCTTTGTGAAACCAAAACTGGTTCTTCTATGGCATCGCTGCAAAAAAATAACTTTTGGAACCTTTATTTTTAAGAGTGTACTGTATGTGAATGAAGCAGGATTTCATTCGGCACACCCCTGTTCCAAAGTAACCTTTGTGCCTCCTTTAGTCTGTTTTTAAAACATTGTTCTTAATAGGAAAAAACCCTCTGGAACATGCTTAAAATACCTATAATAGTCAGAAAGTGCCAGGGATACCACTCTTGGTGTTGATGTTATCCAATATTCAGATTATAATTGAAGCTGTTTTTGCATCTTAGTACCAATGATTATCAGTGTCCTAAAACTAGCTCATTTTAAGGGTTAGCATGATGATGATGATGATGATGAGATCTGGGACCAGGTTCATATAGATATAATTTTACTACCTGGACATTACGGTGTATATATGCGCTGGGGAAAACTGATGCCTTTCCATTCTGGAGGATACTGACGACAACAACAAAAAATAAATATTTTGGGGGGGCTGATATTCAAAATCTAATTTTCAGTTCTCTCTCCCTCCTTTTATGGGCTTTTCCTTTATTCTCTCCATTTCTTTTGCACGCAGCACGAGGACTTTGTTCCCAACCCAGAGAGCTGACAGTGGTGATAATGGTTTTGACAATGAAAGACCTCAAATTGCTACTGCGTTTCTTTTCTTTTAATGAGAGTGAGAAAAGTGGGGTAGAAGGAGACAAGAGGAAAGAAAAGGAAATAGATAAAGGCACAGAAAAAGGTTTCATGTTCACAAAGAAAATTTGTCTAAAAAAATAAGACACTGAAAATGTGGATATCTTATGAAAAATAAAAAAAAAATCACATTTTCCATTTAAGGTTTCAAGAACAGTCAAAATATACGAAGCTCAGTAGTTTTACCTGCTCAATAACAGACAAATGCTTTTCTATTATGACGAAAGAAATGCCTTTAAGAAATCTGAGGTCATTTAAACTAAACAGAAAGAGGCATTTTAAGACAATCGTGAAAGGGGGCAACCCTAATTGATGAATGAACCCAAACTGACAGGCTGGCATAGATAATGCAGTCAATTTAGCATGTAAAAAAGCAAACTGAAGGGCAGGGCTTGTTGATACAGAACTTACCAGAAAATATCATGGACATGAAATCAGTAGATGACAAGAAAAAATGGAAATTGATCAGACAACTTTAGCATGTCGGCTCATTACAATCTTTGTGTGTGAAACGGTGTGTATCTATACCCCTGAGGTCCAGGAAAAACAGAAATCAGGGATTAATAAAATATGTAACACTGTGAATCTTGTGTGTGGGTTAAGAAGGAAGAGAGAGAACAAAGGTCTTTAACTGATTAAAGACAATTCACTTTTTTCACAGTCCGACTTTGTGTGACTTAAACGCAGCATTAGCCGGGAGAGTAGAAAGATAGGGACACTAAAAGGATATCCGTTTCGGATCTGCAATTTTCCAGCCTTTTTCTGATGCATTTTAAAAGTGAACTATTCAAAAAGTAGTCCATGTAAATTACTTATTTCTCTCGTTATAGATATGGATATACATCATGATGAATAGTAAATAAAGCTTGTTATCTTTTTCATTGATATATGTATCATTAAATGTTGTGATGAAACGCATTGTTGATGTGTATATATATATATAATATATCACCTATAATTCAAGGAAACATTTTTCATGTACCTCAAAATAGTAACATTCACATATCATGTATGAGACAAAATCCTCTTGTCGGTTCTTAAGGCCCTTATGAAGTTAAATCTCCATGGTGGCATTGATAGACATATATGGCACACATGCATCCGCTGGAAGAGTGAATAAGGAAAAGTAGCCAATTTGATAGTGTCTATTTAAGAGCAAACATAGCTCCAATCTGGAGAGTGTGGTAATGCCTGTGTAAGCAATCTAGAGATCAATATAATGAGGGGTGGAAGCACAGAATACAGTATCTAAACACATCTCTTCAATAGCTTAATGTGTGCGTAAAATCACATGATGTCCTCATCGTGGTTTACATACAGTTCAATTAGTTATTCACACCTGTTCCCCAACCCATTTCTCAAATTAATGTAATTCTAGATAATTGGAAAACAGCACTTTCTTTCATAGCGAGTTACAATTCACAGCAACATCAAATTATTGAGTCTTATTAAGCATGAAGACAGCCGAAGACAGTTGCAGACACTGACATATGGAGAAAGGTAACCGCATCGATAACGATCCTGAAAGAAAAAGAGTACCTGAAAGCAAATTTTGTCACTAAAATTACCAGTTAAAAAGGCCAGCTTCACAATACCCAACAATTAACTTGAGAGTTTGACAAGTCCCAATTACTGGTAAATCAAATCCCGAGAAGCTACACCTAGGGGCTTCACAGCGCCTCTCACATTGTACCTAGCGAAACCAAACTGAGAATTACAAGTACACCAAGCAATTGCATCTATCCAAACAGCAGCAGCAACTCTCAGAAGTGTCCCTGATGAACCGCATACCTCTTATCTCTGCATTTACCACATTGGGTCAATTAGACTAATTAGACTGAGAGGAGACCAACAATTTCACATTCCTTCATTGGAGCTAAAGTGGCGATTGATTGAGAGAGAATGGTATAGGTGGGAGGCTTTTAAGGAGGCCTGAAATAATTGCTATGAGGCTGCCGTTCTGCAAACATGCTCAGATCGTTCTTTTTCAAATCCGAAATCATTCATATAGGTTCAGTAACTGAAAGCTGATTCCTAAGTCTTGGGCATCAAACAGAATTCAATCACGGCAGTATACATTTGGGAATTTCTAGATGTTACAAAATATATAAACAGCTCATATTCTCATTCAATTTATATTCATTGTTCAAATACGTTTAAACCTTTTTTCTTCTTTCAAATTGCCATAGTATTCAACAAAACAAACTAAATTGGCTAAAACGCCATATAAACCATTTCACTGAAATAAAATTTTCTAAGCGACGCAGACAGAATGAATTTATTAGGGTTGCGTGTGTGACAACCATTTCCCTCCAACAAGCTTGGTTTCCAATTAGCAACAATGTGGCATATGCTGAGAGATGAGATTTCTCAGTGTGAACTCATTTTAAATTCGCCTACGCTGGTGAGAGTGGTCTGAACCACCAGCTAAGGATGCTGAGCTTCATTTGCAACAGATAACAGATTTAATGGCTTAGGCTCTTTGACAAATACTGCATTTTCAGACCTATTTAGAGATGTCTACACATTTTACATACGCCTGTGTGGCGCTATCCACACTCCCTGCTAAAGCTGTGTGAATATCACAAGCTTTCTGTGAAAGGAAGACATATCAGTGTGAATTATGCATACCGTCTTACCCGGCAGTGAAGACTTAAACTGCGCAGGCAGGAATGCAGCATTACTCTCTTCATTCTCATCCTCTGTCATTCCTCTCTCCTCTGTCTTTGGGGCTATTTTTCCTGGCTGAGGGTAAAGATAGAGTTCTGCGCAACACAGCTTGGGGCTTTCTAGATCAGGGATCCTCAAATCTGGACCATTCCTGCAGAGTTTAGCTCTAACCCTAATCAAACCCACCTGAGCATGCTAATCAGAGTCTTCAGGATCATTAGAAAATCACAGGTTGGTGAGTTTGATCAGGGTTGGAGTTAACTCTGCAGCAGATTGGACCTCCAGGGAAAGATTTGAGGAACCCTGCTCTAGATTATTCCGTTGTCAGTCAAAAGTAGAAATTTAAGGGGGAAAATAACTAGTAACCTTCAGCCCATTCACAGTGCCCTTTCATTTGCTGCTTTTTAAAATACAGAAATTCAGTCAAATCCATCCAATTTTGTTATTTTCAAGAAATGTATTAAAATCTCTTAGTTCTGTTTTAATCTATACTACATGGCATCACTCTTATGTGGGATCGTTTCTGTATCGGTCTGGAATATCCGTAACTGAACACTGACACTCGTTTTTAATTCCCAACAGACTAAATATTGAGGGCGAATGCAATTTCTCCCATGAGCAAACATTGTGAGGCAACACATTGATCAGTTTCGAGGTTATGATCCTACATCATAACCTTCCCCTAATAATATTTTTTTTTCTTTTCATGTACCTTTCAGTTGTGAAACCGATAAGGGCATGTGTTTTTTTCCCCCCCTCACAAACCCAATCACAATACACTATTCACAATGTAATGCATCTTAATAAACCAATACAGGACAGTATATCCTCTCCCACTAACTAGATGGATGGGTGGATTGACAGAGCGATGGATGGCTAGTGGCGTAAAAAGGATGTTTATCCCTCCCTCCACCTCTGCTCTCGGAAGGACAGTTCCTAAGTGCTTGTGGATTTTATGTTTACGGTGTTTTATACGGCAGATCCAGGAGCCAAGAGCTGTAAAATGTTGTGAGAGGGAGGAGAGAGAGGACAGGGGGTGGAGGCAATGTTATTGTAAATCCAATATTTATTGAGAACAACAGACAAACAGTCCTCCCCACTCCAGCCCACCTCTCCATCACTCTCCCAATTGACTGATTGAGTTCTCAAAGTTTCAAAGAATATGTGTTAGTACGTTTTTGCTCAGTTCAACGGTTGTTTAATTCTGACCTTCATAAGAGTCTAGCACACACAGGGGAAACTATGGTCCTCAATGTGGTTTAATCCAGCCCACAGGTCAATTATCCTGAAATTGTTTGTCATTCGATAGCTCTGTTATCACTCAGTAACATCTAACGTGCCTTAAGCAAAATTTAACCAAGTATAAAAATAAAAAAACTCAACCAGTGCTTTAAACCTGCACAACCTGCCCAGTATTTTACAGTTCACCCAATATGGCAACCATGAGCACGTTCTCTCTCTCTCTTGTGAAATGCTCCACCAAACATCTAACTGCATGTTGGAGATTATCAATCTCCTGTGCTATATTCTGTTCAAAGAAAAGTCATTGCTTGGTGCTAATTACATCTCGGTGATACATTTTAATCAAAATCTTAGACCTGTTACCCAACCCTGGTTGCAGTGTAGCCTATATCCAACACTGCACATTTTGTATGTCTCCCTAATCAAAGATACCTGATTCAAGACATCTACTTTTTAGTAGACTCAAAGACCTAAAATGGGTATATCAAATAAGCAAGATGTCCAAAATGTGTAGTCACTGGTGGGCTTCAGGCAGGCCAGGATTAAGAATTCAAAGGCCCCTGGGCACAATGCCTTGCCGGAGCAGGCACACCACATGTGAAGAATCAAGGTTTTAAAATTACACAAAAGTGTACTGCTCATGTTTTTATCAGTGATTGTACACAGGATTATAGCATTGATACAGGAGTTTGTTAGCCTGACAGGAAATAATTGAGTATCAACAAATTAAAATATTTAAACAAGTTATTTGTTTAAAGATTTTTTTGTTTTTATAATTTATAATAGCTTTCTTGTCGATCCAGGTTCACATTTAAAATATTGATGTTTTGCTTTCGGGGCAGAATATAGTGATTCCCGTGTAACCGCAGAACACAAACAGCAGCGCCTGACTTTTTTTGTTTTGTTGACTTTTTTTGTTGATGCCGGTGAAATATGAGAGCTGAAGTCAACAGTCCCCATTGTTTGTGCTCAGCGGTGTGACGAAACTTTTAGAATACAACGATCCAATCAACATGATATTATATAGTTATTTACTTATATAAGTTCATCCCTTGAATTGTGTCTAATCATCTTGGTGTTTATCCCTTTAATCACCATTGGTAGCGCGATTTATTGTAATGCTTTTTTCCTCAGTTGGACAGAACAAGCATGGCAGACTTTTTACTTACTTGTTCAGATGGCAATATATGGTGAGAATTCTTATTTGGGCCATATATTCCAAGACATGGGCAAGAATCTGTGATTGCGAAGTACAGTAAACATCCACACCTACAGCTACACATTCACCTCAAAACATTAGATTCATCTGCGCTGCAGCCGTGCCGGAGCACAAGCCACGCAAGGAAGATGATTCCGCAAGCAGCTGCAATTCCATGTTTTCAAACAGACATGGCGACAAAGAGGCAAAACTTATGGGCCGCAGCTTTAAATAAATCTTAAATAAAAAATTTACTAAAAGTTAACTCACTGCCCTTTTAATATACAACATCCTAAGTTGTGAACAGCACATGCATGTCATTCAAGAAACAAAAATGTTTGCCTTTAAAATCTTTAATCAAAATGTGAATGAAATTAAGTAACACCTGCAAAATCTTTAAAGCAGTATGGTACAAAAACATACAGTGCCTGCTTGTGCTCACTTGGGTACTTTGGTGAGTGAGATGCACACTTAGCAGTACTGGGAAGTTCCTTCCAACCTCTAAATTAATGACCACTGGACAGTCTGTTAATCCTCACGCTTTTACACCGAGACCTACAGCCAGCCGATCAATGTGTCAACTGGGAGAGATGAATCAATGCCCTGCCAGACAAACTCCTCTCTCTCTCCATGCCCACTCTTAGTCCTTTGCCTTTTCAGCTTCTTTTTCTCCTCGGCCATTTCTTCTCTTTTTGCTCATGTTTCAAACAAGTCTGAAAACAATCTCTCTGCACACTGTTTCAATGAGCTCCATTAGGCCGACTAGCAGTAAGCATAAAGTCTTGTGGTAATTGATTGCTAAAACATTAACCAGCCATTGCTTTGCTTTATGGCAGCCTAGAGCTAATGATGGAGAAATAATAAACCTGAGCACTCCACTAACGCTGTATGAATATGCTAATGTCAATATGCTAAATATCTTGAAATGCTGACTTTAATAGCAGCATATTAATTATCAAATTGATTCATTTCCTGACCTAAAATGGACCTCAGTTCAGGTAGATGACATATTTATTTTAACACGACTGAAACAAGACTGTGAGAGATAGATGTACAGACCTAAATTCTTAGTTCGCAGCTCATTTTTACAATCAATCTTTTGGAATGATGTAGTTCAGTATTGAACAACTGACGCCAATGTACACAACAGTACAACCCACTGAATATGCTGCAAATCTGTCTCTGTTTCCTTTGGCAAAATTAAATATAGCTATTCTGACTAAAGCTTGCCGGAATCTTTGCAACCGAGAGAGTTTTTAGTCTGTCATCTTAGTGCTCGACTTGTCTATTTGGCTATTTAAAGGATGCAAATGGGAAAAAGCTTGAAAGTCACTTTGTTCTGCAGCTGCCAAGAACAAACTCGCAAATGCAGATGAATGTTACGAATCCTTCAGGTGTGTCTACAAAGGGACTGACTGGATACCACACACAGACAGTAAGCTCTATCTCCACCTAGTGACATGACATCTACCGATGAGGATTACTAATGATTTCTGCTCTTTCTTAAAGGCAACTTTTATTGGTACTGGAAAAAGAGCAATATGGTTGAGAAGGGTTTTTCTTTGCTCTGTTGAAGTGCTTTCTGAACTCAAATAGACATTCAGTGCTGCAAACCAAGAAGATGAAAGGTTGACTGCCTTAATATATAGGGCAGTGTTCATTCAGAGAAAGCAAGGCCTAGAGCACTAAAGCTCAACTATGCCAGGTACTCCTGCGCATTGCATATTTTCAACAAAAATGCATTTTATTGAAATTATGGAAAAACAATTCATTACAAAAAAAAAATGACCAAGACTCTTTGTGCAAAAAATATTGTAACAATAAACTGCTGAATCTGTGTTTTAAGTTTATGATATACGGCCAGGCACAAGCGTACTTGGGAAATAATAAAACTGTTTGGCAGACCAGGTAATGTAGACTATTCATTTTCCTGTATTCATTTCTCACCTGCGTTGGTGACTGCGTCGAGCTCCAGTTTTGTGATGTCACCACTAAAGAGGGATATTTTCTTATTCAGCTCGTCATTGACTTTGTACCGAGGTTTACAAGACGAGTCACCTAAAAAGAAGCACACAGTAATGTTAACATGTATTTACACAAAACAACCCTCATATAAGTTGGTCTACATATAATCTATTCATATCTTCATCATTCTAAGAATTTCTGGACTCCAAACAGGTTAAATTGGTTCAGGATTAAAGCAAAAAGATTCTCTTTTTGTATTATTGTTATTATTATACATGATGTTTTAGTGTGTTTTGTTCACCTGATGGACTCCAGACAGGAATCTTCTCCAGAGGAATGAAATCAACCCTGTACATTTCCCTCCTCTCCTCCTTATCCATGGAGCAAAGCTTTTCTACAAAAGACAAATAAACCAAGTCAAATAAATAAAAAGAAAAACTATTTGATTATCATTTAGAAATTTCAGGGCTCAGTTTATTGATATTGTTAAATACAGTGATTATGATTGGTTAAAATAGAAAATGTTGATGTTGGCTTGAGTCTAGTCTTAAAGTTAAAACCGTTCCAATAGATAGACAGACCACTGTAAAAATGATTGTGATTTTAATGGTAAAAGACTGTAAAAATGCTACAGCAAAAAACTATTCATTGGTTTACAGTAATTTCCCTCAAAACATACAGTAAAAAATTGTAATGAACATTTCATGTAATTTTACAGTACAATACAGTTTTTGGAAGTGACAATAATGTATAAATTACAGTGAAAAAAACTAAATTGACATTCCCAGAATTCAGTTACATATCACAATGTATATTTTTTCATTGAAATAACTGTTTCTTCTAAGATTGATCTTACATCTAATGTTGTTAAAGGTTTATTGCCTTATTTCAGTTTCTGAAGTATCTGTGTGAATGACGGAAAAGCTGTTTACGATGAGCTTTGGTTCATCATGTGACTTTCTCATCACCTGCTTTTGATGGTTATCAGTGTATTACAAAGGTACTAAACAGATTTCAGTATTTTCGAGTAGGTTGTAGGCTATATGAATATCAGCTTTATATCAGAAATACGGCTTTTAAATGTTAAATCTGTAAAACCTAAAATGTTGCTACCATATTTTTTTTACAGTAAAATTCTGGCAACCACAGCTGCCCTTTTTTTATTTTACGCGATTTTTTTACAGGATAGATAGATAGATAGATAGATAGATAGATAGATAGATAGATAGATAGATAGATAGAGTCGTATAATCAGGATAATGTGCAGTCATTTGCTAATTAAAGTCCTTCAATGTGACGCAAGAGTCAGTTCACCCTGATGGCGGTAATATATCTTAATTACTTTAATGAAATGATATTTGTTTCTGGTTCTCTGTCAGTGTAGTGTGTGCTGGACAGTGGTGATCAGACAGTAGTCTCTGGGGAGGCAGGGACTCACTCTTCGCCTCTGTCCAGTCGCTGCTCTCTGAATCCAGGTTCAGCTCGGGCCGCGCGCTCATGGCGTGCAGCGTGCTCGTGCTCAGAGAGGCCAGCGCCGCGGCAGAGACCCCCACTGTGACGGCGCCGACTACAACCCCGGGGATGATACGGTGCTGTCTAACAGCCCCTCCACTCCGCCTGTGAAGTGACTTTGAGGCCGTGGAAACCTTCTCCCACCTGTCTGCTTTACGTAAGAGCCCCGGGGAGGGCAGCGCTTTGAGCGCATGAAAGGAGCGATGTGCAAGTCTGCTGATCAAATCGAGAGGAGTCCGACATCTGTTCCCAGCGCTGGATGTGAACCCAACGCTCCTGGAGAGCCAAACACGAGCAGCAAGTTTTGACATCTGAAACGCCATGGTCTGTCTTGACAGCTGGCAGATTAAAGTTTAAAGCCTGAATGTCTTCCGTCTGCGCCTTGATTTTGTCCTTGTTTCGATTTGGAATCTGTTGTAACGCAGTTTATTTGAAATAACAATAGTGAAATTGAAACTCAACTGTCTGACAATGAAAGCAAACGGGAACATACCAACATGTAGGGGTCCGTGAATTCACTCGCCAGCGCTTCTCGTTATTTGGACTGTCCCGGATCAACATCATTGATCGTTTACTGACATCTAGCGGCACGATGCTGAAAGCGCAATCTCTTAGTCCAGCTGTCCTGTTACTAATAGCCTAATTGTGGTTTGACTTGTACAATTGACATGAAGTGTTGTCAACGTCCTGATTTTGGATTACACTTGATATGAATTTACGCGCAGTAACAGACTATTTTTTATTTCTTAACCATTTGTATTGGTAATAGTAGCAATATCATTCCTTTTCTACTGCGTTATTCTTCCTATGTATGTCTGCACTATTGTGTATGTTTACACTATGCTCATACTTTCTTCTGCACTGGAAGCTCCTGTCAAGTCAAAATCCTTGTGTGTGTAAACATATTTGGTAATAAAGCTCTTTCTGATTCTGATATCATGTGACACTTAAGATTGGAGTTATGGCTGCTAAAAATGCAGCTATGCCATCACAGGAATAAATTCGATTTTAAAATATACTACAATAGAAAGCAATACCTTTAAACTGTAATAATATTTCACAATATTACTGTTTTTGCTATATTTTTCATAAATTCATCCTTGGTGAAAATAAGAGACTATACTTTCAAACTTTTTTCTGACAGTGTATAAAGTTTATCCAAATATTTATTCATTTCTAAAAACATATACAAGCCAGAAAATGTGCATGATAATTGTGAACTCTGTTGTCTTGGGCAGGTAGCTTTTTTATGTACAAATATTGCATTTACGCTCAGGTATAAAATTTTTCTATGATGATATTGATGAATGTCATGATGAACAAAAAGTGGAGATGATAATTTTGATGGGTTTGAAACTGGTTTTGTGGTCCAGGGTCACATATGATTTTTGTATATCCCATATACCCATTTTAATATATTTTTTATCAATGTTGGCTAAACAAAGACTCTACAGAAGACTCTTTTATATTGTTTCAACTGATAAAATCAATAATTTGATTATAGCACCATCTTATACTGTAAAAAACAACAACACATAATACACTCAGCTGTCTAGGCGGTACTTTCATGCCCATATAACATGAGTCTAAGTGCCTGGGTTTTTGTGTAATGTGTAAGAGTGCATTTAGTGTGGAAACAACACAGTCATACACTTAGTTCCGTTACACGGAAGCCAAGAAAAGAGGAACACCCTTTTCTGACAGCTCCGACATACCCTGAAAAACCACAACTGACTTTACACAGCAGAGAGGTCTTGTCTATACGAGTGTGTGTGTGTTTGTGTGAGTATCTCATAAAACCAGCATTTAATTGACCACACAAGAGAGAGACTATCATCGGCAGATCCAGAGCCAAACAGACAAGGTAACAAAATCATCATTTTAATTTATATTTTAAACTATTAACAGTGAGTAATTTAAAACAATGACTGTGAGATAGTTCTATAGTCACTTTATTTCAGATCACTAACAAACAGTTAATCATTTAGAATATAAATGTACAATATAAGTTGGTTAAATTACATCTAATGCATTTTACTTATATAAACAGAATATTATCTAAAGGTGTTTACTACACATTGCCCTATTTTGCAGTGTTGTGTCTACATGAATTTATTTTATTGTGTAGTTTAAATGACATTTATGTTACAGATTAAAAAGACATGAAGCTGAGTTGTTAATATTTTTGGGTCTATATCGGTTTTCAGTTTCAGTTAACTATTTTCAGAATTATCACACACACATCCAACCAGATGACCAATATAGATCAACACACCCTATTACATGCATTGGTGGATTAGACACTTGACCAAAAGAGGAAATGTGGTTCCATGTGATTCATGTATAAACGAGAAGTATCAGCCTCTGTAAACTTAACCAGGAGCAAACGTCATGATACCCTTCATCACAGGGTAGATGAAGCATGACCTGGTGATGTGTCACCACCATTAACATCAAGTATGATCATGATAAGCATGTGATATACAGCTGCTCATCATGCATTGATACGTTTAAATAGAATAGTGGAGCAGAGTATAAAACAGCTTATGTCTGATCAAACCTCATTGTTTCCATGTTCGTGGTATCTCTTGGCAGCAGTATGGCAGCGTGGGACCTTACAGTCACAGTTGAGGATCTTGGTCCTGATGCCCCACCCCTTCAGATCAGCGTGACCTCTGAGCTGCACATTGGCGGAGTTATTCTCAAATTAGTTGAGCAGACCAGTGAGTTATGCTTTACTTCAAATATAGGCTATTATATTTGCTTATAGTGCACATACTATAACAGCAACATGACACACATTAGATGTATGTGTACTACCATTAAAAAGTTCATGATTAGTGTGATTTTTTTAAAGAAATTAATACTTTTATTTAACAAGGAAGCATTAAATTGGTTGAAAGTGAGAGAAAAGTGACATTTACATTCTTAGAAGAGATTTATATTTAAATTAAATGCTGTTCTTTGAAATGTTATTTTCATTAAAGAATCATGAACACAATATATATCATGATTTCAATATTAAGAATAATCAGCATAGCAGATTGATTTTTGGAGGATTTGTGACACTGAAGACTATTATTTTTATTATTATTATTTTTTATCTAATAAATGCAGGCTTGGTGAGCATGAGTGACTTCTTTCATAAACTTTACCTACCCCAAAGGAAAGCATATTAACGACAGTTATCCCATATTTATAAAAACTGTGTTTAGAATTAAGTATGGTTCCTAAATCTTTATCTATGCTGTGAAATGTTCTTGTGTCTTATCTCTAGATCTGAAGAAGGACTGGTCTGATCATGCTCTGTGGTGGGAGCAGAAGCAGCACTGGCTGATACGGACCGGCTGGACACTGGACAAATGCGGGGTCCACGCAGACGCTCGCCTCCTCTTCACCCCACAGCACAAGCCTCTGCGACTGGGCTTGCCGAACGGGGCTACGCTGAAAATGCGAGCCTGTTTCTCCAGTCCTGTATTTCGCACAGTAGTGGGCATCTGCAGGGTTCTCAGTAAGTGAAGGATCAAGCTTGGATCCTCTATAAGCAATCTGTTACTAAGTTTCAGGTTACCATTTCCAAAATGAACCTTGCTTTCAGATTTACGTCACCCAGAAGAGCTCTCCTTGCTCCGTCCTGTTGAACAGAAAAAGAAAAAGAAAGACAAAGATTCCTCAGAAGAGCTGTATGATCTTACAGATGTTCCTCTAACCGCAGGTGCACAAAATATCACATTAAAGAAGATTTTACTACACTATTGTTCAAAACTTTGGAGTCAGAAAGATTTTTTAATGCTTTTGTATCCTCAATGTTTTTTATTGAAAATACAGTGAAAACAGTAATATTGTGATACATTATTACAACTTAAGATAACAGTTTTAATACATTTTAAAATGTAGTTTATTCCAGCGATGGCAAGGCTGAATTTTCAGCAGTCATTACTCCAGTCTTCAATCCTTCAGAACTCATTCTAATACGCTGAATTGGTGCTCTAAGAACATTTATCATTACCAATGTTGGAAACAATTGTTTTATCTGGATGTAGGCTCAATTCAAGCTCTGTACAATGGCATGCCGGCTCATTTCGCTGACTCTCCGAAGACTGAGGCTGTGTATAAGATGCTGTCTGTCAGCTTGCCTTCACCTGCTCCTGAAGCCATCGCTAAACTCTACCGGCCAGCCAGTGTGGTGGACAAAACACATATCCACACCAGGTACAGCAGAGAAACAAACAAAGACGAATAATAATTCACATTTCATCCTTAATATAAGTGTTCTTCTGTTCCCTGGAGGTGGCTGGATTCATCTCGTTCACTAATGCAGCAGGGAATACAAGAGAATGACAAAATATGGCTTTGTTTCAAATACTACACTTTCCATGATATGGATCCCAAGGTAGCCGTGTTTGGTTAAGATGTGTGTAAAAAAAAATTCCCAAGAGTCAAGAAATTCAAATCAATTCTCTCATTGTTGTAGTATGATACAGTGCGTTTGACGCAGTTGTATGAACAAGCTCGCTGGGCAATTCTCTTGGAGGACATAGACTGCACAGAAGAGGAAATGATGCTGTTTGGAGCCCTGCAGGTACAACAGAGAAAAATAATACCACCATCGCAACTATAAAACTGATTAGTTAAACTGATGATAGCATTAAAAGGAATAAACACAACATCTTCCTCTTTTTCTCCCTCTCTTATTCAGTACCACATAGGAAAACTGTCCTTGTCTCAGGACATGGTCTCTTCCTGTCAAGGGATGGATGACTTGGAGTCTGCCCTGAAATCCCTGGAGGTCAAGATGGTGGGAGACGGCAACAGCACAGACATGCTGGTGAGAGACACTTACAATAAGCCTTCTGTCCTAATAGAACAGCAGAAAATGAGATTGAACTGCAGAGATGCAGGGACAAATTCAGAGGTACTAAATCTGCTATCAGAAGTACTATCAATAAAAATCTGATTTTCTTCCACAGGATAACATGACTGCCCCAGAGCTGAATGACAATTTGAAAATATTTCGGTAAGGTCTTTTTCTTTGGCCAAATCCTACTGAATCCTACTTTCACAAACAATTGCAAAGAAACAACAAGTGACACATTGAATTAAACGTGAATTTTTGCATATTAATTTGATATTTAATCATTTTCCTGCAGGCCTAAGAGACTAACTCTCAAGGGTTACAAGCAATACTGGTGCAAATTTCAGGACACGTCGATCTCCTATTTTAAAAGTAAAGAGGACCGCTATGGAGAGCCCATTCAACAACTGAACCTGAAAGGTCTTTTTTATTCATTTACTTTTATTTTACCTATACCCAATATTGCAATTTTGCTACATGAGAGAAACAAATGAAAGTGCCTGAGTCAACTGAACATGCTGGAATACAAAAAGAGAACAAAAATGAAGTACAATTTGAATAATATAACCTAATTGATACAGTAGATACATCCCCTGGCCTTGTGAAGTCTTATGAAAAGAAAGAAGATTTAGCTTTGGTCTTTTAATAAATTAATTTCAGTGCATTATGCATGCTTTACTGTAAATGAGTCATTTTTGCATGCAGCCTCCCACACTGCTTGTACAGCATGTGAATATGTTTTCACACCTCAGTCAGGCTGAAAGCAAAGCAGACACACTCATCGGTGTAATGAGGCCATGTTATCTGAAACACATCTGCTTCTCTTTAGGCTGTGAGGTTGCCCCTGATGTCAATATAGCAGGCCAGAAGTTCTGCATCAAACTCCTCATTCCTGCACCAGAGGGCATGAATGAAATCTACCTGCGATGTGAAAATGTACGTAACTGTCGATAACATTCATTTGTAATCTTTCTAATATGTTGATTTGCGGCTCAATCTTTTATTATTATCAGTGTTGAAAACAGTGGTGATGTATAATTTTATTTTAGTGGAAACAATGATACATTTACATAAATAGTCCAAAAGAGCAGCATTTTTTGGAACTTTCTGACCCAAAATTTTGAATTGTTGTGTTCTTGCAAAGATTGTAACAAATTGTAAAAAAAGATAATAATGAATTAATATTGTACCCCACTGAATCAGGAGAAGCAGTACTCTCAGTGGATGGCCGCCTGTAAGCTGGCATCCAAAGGCCTGACGTTATTAGACAGCTCGTATCAAAGTGAAGTAAAGAACATCCAGACGTTCCTTTCAATGCAGCGTTCCAACTCTGCAGCTCCCACGGCACAGACTGATGACAGCATCAACACACACAGCCTCGTCTCACCGAGATACCATAAGAAATACAAGCCCAAACAGGTAGAGCGACCATGAAACTTGCCAGTTATTTCACGTTATACAATGTACCGCGATGTCTGTTTCACCTCTTCTTGTTCTTTTCAGTTAACCCCTCGTATCCTGGAGGCCTACCAGAACGTCGCCCAGCTCTCTTTGACGTCCGCCATCTTGAAGTTCCTGCAGATCTGGCAAGCTCTGCCTGATTTTGGGATTTCCTACTTCATGGTCAGGTGAAAAGACTTACTTTAGAAGCACAAAAACATGGTCAGCTCATGATGTACCTTTTAAACAAGCGTGTATGAGTGTACTGTGGTAACACAAACTATTTATTTTATAATAGTCATCTTCACAATACAATCGTTTCTCAGGTTTAAGGGCAGTCGTAAGGACGAAGTTCTGGGCATCGCTAACAACCGTCTGATCCGTATAGACCTGGGAGTCGGAGATGTGGTGAAGACTTGGCGTTATAATAATATGAGACAGTGGAATGTTAATTGGGACATACGACAGGTAGGTTTCAATAAAAGTATGATAATAACTGATACATCTAATATAAAGGAAGGAGATTTTATTCTTGCCTTACCAAATATGAACCTGACTTACTGTTTCTCTTATATAATACACTAGCATCATTCATATCATCAACACCTGTCTCTATTCTAGGTGGCGATTGAATTCGACGGAAACATTAACATAGCATTCGGCTGCGTGAACGCAGACTGTAAGGTTGTGCACGAGTACATCGGAGGATACATCTTCATGTCCACTCGTGCACGACAGCAAAGCGACACACTGAACGAAGAGCTCTTCCACAAACTCACCGGTGGCCACGATGCGCTCTGAGCACAAAACAGCAACTTACAGAGAAAAACAAAACATTACTGAAACTACAAATGGAGGAAACTGATAAGAATTCAGTGTTAGCACTGCACAGCAAGCAACTATCCCTTCCTTTTCTTTGTTTCCAACAAGACATAATTTAGTGATCAATATACAAGCATTTGAATTGAAACATTAATGTTTTCCACAACATGTTACACGCATCTAATGAGTCTGTAATGAGGCACTTAATATAATAAGTGCCTAATATGGCAAAATGAATGATTTCCGATATTTAAAAAATATCTTACTGTAATGAATTTTGTCATTAAACATGCAGGTTGTCTGATTTTCTGCCATCTCATGCGACTAACAGCTCAGGAAACCACTGTTTATCACTGTCTGACCAGATATTAGCCGCTAGTCTACAGCTCGCCCTATCTCAGTCCAACTGAGTTTCAGTTACTCGTACCAGGGTTATTTTTAGACAGTCCTCAGTGTCATGCTGGGAGAGTTTAGTATTGAGTTAACAAAGTGCCATCTCTGCTTTGTCCTAATGAGTTCCCAGCCTTGCTGATTCTCCATTTTTCACACGTATGAGAAACATAATGTGTTGAAAAATAGTAAATAATGTTAAGCAGCATTGTGGTACACCATTATATTACTTTAAACAATTAAAAATGTACTATTTGAGTATGTGTATAACAAACATGTTTTTGAGCTTCTAGTAGTAATTTTACCTCACTCGCATCTGAAAAAGACCTCAGATCTACCAAAAATGTACCAACATTTAAAGTGAGCAACATTTCTAAATAATTTGTGGGTTGAGTTTTTTCTTCTTCTGCATTAGTATGTTTATCACATCAGTACCCAAACTCACTGTGATTTCCTCATTTGTATTTAGCTTTGGGTAAAAGTATGTGCCAAATCACTAATGTGCTAAATCCGTCCAAGCTAAAGAAAAATATGAAGGGAAGTGTAATAATAGGCTGTTCTAACATCCATGGAGGAGAAAAGCAAAGTCTTTTAATACCCTTATACAGCATATTATGAAGCAGGGGCGTAGCCATCATTTCAAAAGTGGGGGGGACGGAGTGTTTAGTGTTATATCTGTTTGTTTGTTTTTCAGTTAACCCATGTCTAATTGACAGGTTTTATTTTGTAATCATACATTTTTGCTTAATATGCTTTATGGTTAAATTATTATATATGATTATAAAACAGAAGAAAAGAAAGAGAGAAAAAAGAAAGATAAATAAAAAGAAAGAAAGATATACAACAGCTTGTCACAGGGATAGTACCTTTAAAAGGACATCTTTGTACCCAAAAGTTTCATAGTTGTACATTAAGGTATATTGGTACTCTAAGGTACTAATGTGCACCTTTTTGAGTATAAGTTACAGAGATGTCCTTATAAGGGTACTATTGTTTACATATTTCACATTGTATTTTGTGTATGTTGTATGTACAGTACATGGCACACAGTAATGGATACATTCACATACTACTTTATTCACTTCTATTATACAGTCCATGTTTCAGCAATTAAATAAAAAAAGTTATTCAAAACAAACTATTGCAAATAAACTATGTATTGAGCTCAACTGACAAACATGTCAAGGTAGACCCTATAACAATTAAACAACGAGATTAAATAAACATTTAGCGACATTTCCTTTAAGCTTTCTGGATGGTTTGTTTAAAAGTAGTAGTAGTAAACGTCCCCCGCGTAATCTACGCCCCTGTTATGAAGAATAAATAGTATCATGTGAAAATGTTGAACTTCCTCCAACAGGTTTCTGAAACAACACCCACTGCTCAGTTCATTCTGTCGATTTGTCATACCCTGTCAGATTTTGCTACCTCCCATTAAAAGAGTGGGTAGTAGTGTCTTCCCTGCCACTCCAACTCTACAGCATGACATCACGATTCAGTTAGGTTCATCAACAATTACCCCATCAGCTTCGGTCAGAAATCTTGGTGTAATCTTTGATGATCAGCTGACCTTCAAAGAGCACATTGCGAAGACTGCTCGATCTTGCAGATTTGCACTACACAACATCAGAAAGATCAGGCCCTTCCTTACACAGCATGCAGCACAACTTCTTGTCCAGGCCCTTGTCATTTCTAGACTGGACTACTGCAATGCTCTTCTGGCTGGACTTCCATCAAACACAATCAAACCTCTACAAATGATTCAGAATGCAGCGGCACGACTGGTCTTCAACGAGCCCAAAAGAGCACATGTTACACCTCTCTTTGTCTCCTTACACTGGCTACCGGTTGCAGCTCGCATCCAGTTCAAGACACTGATGCTTGCATATAGAACAACCACAGGGTCAGCACCCACCTATTTCCACTCACTATTACGAATCTACATCCCCTCCAGAAGTCTGAGATCTGCTAGTGAGCGACGCCTCGTGGTACCATCACAGAGAGGCTCAAAATCACTCTCCAGAACATTCTCGTTCACCATTCCTGGCTGGTGGAATGATCTTCCCACCCCCATCCGGAATGCTGGATCCCTGTCAATCTTCAAGCAACAACTGAAAACTCATCTCTTTCAACACTACTTGACTTCATCATAAAAAAACTAATTCCTTCCCTTTTTCTATATCTTCATATTTCTCTTTACCTTTCTCTTGCTAGCTTGTATTTATTTGAACAATGCCTAAGACTTGGTGTTACGAGCACTTCCTCTGTCTGTTTGCCTCTTCAAGATTAATCGCTTCATGTATTTCCCAATTGTAAGTCGCTTTGGATAAAAGCGTCTGCAAAATGACTAAATGTAAATGTAGTACAATTCAACAACGAAAAAATCTACCTGTTAAATTATGTTTATTAATGTGTACACTTACCACAACCTTAAACCTACCCTTACAGTAATGCAGATACATTAAATATTGTTGTTCAGCGTGAGAAAAAGGATGCAATATTGATGTGCGAATGCGCAGTAAGCAGATGTAGGAAAATCTGACGGGTGGGATAAAATGTCAGGACATCGGCTGTACGTTTCCAGTCTTGACCAGCTGAGGGCGTCACGCTGACAGGAAAATACACGCAGCACGTCGCAGCGAAGAAGACATCTAACATTTGAAGGGCAGGAATCTAATTTAATCAAATAATTACTGCATTAATGAAGTTCTTGAGAAATAGCGGTCTAAAGTACGGAACATAGAAAATCTTCCTTGTGTTTCATCTTCGTCACACTCCAGTACAGTAGGTGGCGGTATGCACCTTTCCAGTTGGTTTGCAACCCGCCATTAAACTCACAGAAGAAGAAGACAACATCACCCGGAAAACGTCAACCGGAAGTGCGCATGTAACACGCTTGTAAACAACTCGAGAGCGTTCGACTGATCAAGGTGTAAAAATATTATCGTTTTTCGAATTTCCCTAAACAGCAGGTAAATTAATACCTTATTGACTTACAACTGACGTGTGATCAATTCCTCCTATCACTTTCCAAGTTAAATAAACGTCAAATTCAAAAGTCGCTGTAAATAATACATAAGATATCGTAAGCGTCTGGTGTCTGTGTTGATTATTCGTCGCTACTCTGTCACGGCAGATTTGGACCTTTTCTTTTATAGACTTCTGTTTTTGTGTGTTATCGGAAGTTTTTTGTTTCAGCTTCACATTCACTGTTTTCAGAGCTGATTTATTCCGCGTTGATTTCTTTGTTAGGTGTAAGTTAGCTGAAGATCATGTCGAAGGAGGAGGGTGACGTTAAAGTGTCGGAGGGGATCGTGGATCTCGAAGAGCCGAAGAAGATGACCCGAGAAGACTGGAGGAAGAAGAAAGAGCTGGAAGAACAGAGGAAATTAGGAAATGCCCCAGCTGAAGTTGACGAGGAGGGGAAGTAGGTTGAGCAGATGAACATAACGCATGAGCAGGGTGCACTGAACTGTTCATTCATTAAAAAAAAAGAATGACAGTATTATAGTGATTTTGCTTTTGTCATATATGCTGTAACGTTTCCCCTGACTAATATTTTGTTGCCAGGGATATCAACCCTCATATTCCCCAGTACATCTCATCTGTCCCTTGGTACATCGATCCATCAAAGAGACCCACCCTTAAGCACCAGAGACCACAGGAAGAGAATCAGAGTCAATTTGCACCCATCGGAGATTGGTATAAAAGAGGTGTACAAGAAGTAAGCACTCCCTCTACCCAAATAGACATGAACTGTTAATAAAAAAGTGAGTAGTGTCTTAAACTTTCTTATTGCCTCCCTGTCAACTAGAAATCAGTCTGCACAAAATTCAGAAAAGGAGCATGTGAAAACTGTGGTGCCATGACGCACAAGAAGAAAGACTGTTTGGAGGTAAATAGTTCATGTGTTGCGATGATGTTCTTATATGTTGGTAAAAGGGATAATTCACTCAAAAATGAAATTGTCATTAATTACTCACCCTCATGTCGTTTCAAACCCGTAAGACCTTCGTTCATCTTGAACACAAATTAAGATATTTTCGATGAAATCCAAGAGCTTTCTGACCCTGCATAAACAGCAAGGGTCCTACCACGATCAAGGTCCAGAAATGTTGTAAGGACATTGTTAAAATGGTCCATGTGACATCAGTGGTTCAACCATAATTTTACAAAGCTACGAGAATACTTTTTGTGTGCAAAGGAAACAAAAATAATGACTTTATTCAACAATTTCTTCTTTCTTCTCTGCCATTATTAATGCATGTGCATTGCTTTCCTCTGCTTTTAAACGAGGCACAGCACATGTTCTGTTTGAAATAATTGCTGTTTTTGTCAACTTTTTATTCATCAAAGAATCCTTTTTTTTATCATGGTTTCCATAAAAATATTAAGCTGTTTTTTAACATTGATACTATTAAGACATGTTTCTTGAGAACCAAATCAGCATAATAGAAAGATTTCTGAAGGGTCATTTGACACTGAAGACTTCACTGAAGTAATGGCTGCTGATTCAGTTTTTACATCTCAGGAATAAATTACAATTTTAACAAACTTTAAAATAGAAAATGTTCAACTTAATTTAAATTGTAAATAAATCACAATATTACTCTTTCCTGTTGTTGTAGTTTATTTATTTTTTGATCAAAGAAATGCAGCCATGATTATAGCATAAGAGACTTTCAGTGAGATTGAACATTTTAATCCCAAACTTGATTGGTATTGATGTTCGAAACAAAAATCGACATGTTGCATTTTTGATTAAAGTTTGTGCAAAAATGTCTTTCACAGAGACCCAGAAAAGTTGGAGCGAAGTATTCTGGCACAGGCATGGCTCCAGACGAGCACCAACAGATTCAGCTCTCAATGGATTATGATGGAAAGAGAGATCGCTGGAATGGGTTCAATCCTGATGAGCACATGCGCATTGTAGAGGAATATGCAAAAGTTGATCTGGTAAGTCGTGTTGTTGGATATTTTTGTGTATTTATGTTTATTTTATTATACAGATAGGCTATTGATGCACAGTCAATTAAGTTTTATTCTCAGCAAAGATCATTTTGACGTGACTATTGTCATGAATATTGTTGCAAAGATCTTTTACTGTATAGGTAAAGCATGTCTAATTTATTTATATTTTTCGTAACAGGCTAAGCGCACTCTTAAAGCTCAGAAACTCCAGGAGGAGTTAGCTTCTGGTAAACTAATGGATCAAGCTGTAAGTATTCAATATTAAAAAAAAAATTCTGGGTGATTTTTCATATTCCTTTTATAGCTACTATTTGTTTGTCATAAGCTTTATTTACTACTTTTTGTTCAACCAAATATTTTGTCTTATATCCAGAATTCAAGGAAGCATCTTGGTGATGATGATGCACAGGTATATGTCATAATCAGATTATTTTTTTAAGTACATTGCGGACTATCAAATCACAAAGCCATTGCACTCACTCATTTAAACTTTTTTTCCTCACCCTGTCCAGGACCACAGCAGTGAAGATGAGGATGACGACAAATATGCTGATGATTTCGACATGCCCGGACAAAATTTTGATTCCAAGAGACGAATCACAGTTAGAAACCTGAGAATCCGGGAGGACATCGCTAAGGTAAAAATAACCAATGAATGTTAATTAAAGGCATGACACTACTTGTTTATTTTAGAAATACATGACTTTTTATTTATTTATCTATCCCATGAATAAGTCCCATTAATATGATTAATAAGAGGAGTAATATGCTCTTATCATCAGGATTAGTTGTAGCATATGATTAAACATTCATATTTTTACCACAGTGTGCTGAATCGTGATTTCTCCCAACTGTCTTATTTTACAGTACCTCAGAAATCTGGATCCAAATTCAGCCTACTATGATCCCAAGACTCGAGCCATGAGGGAGAACCCATACGCCAACGCTGGAACGAATCCAGAGGAGTAGGAGCATTTCTCTTCTTCTGTGCATGAAATCAAGGGAAATGTTAGGGAAGTTATAGGCTTCTTATAGAAAGCTTGCAGATTGTGTATTAAGTTATGAGTTCACAAAACACTATTCACCATTAAGCAAGGCACAAGTTGATCTAATTAAGGATTGGATTGTAAATTGCTTTGGATGAAAAAAGTCTGCTAAATGCCAAAAATGCTGATGTGTTTAGCTTACTAATCTGAAAAAATACATCACTATAAGTGATGTAAGTGTACATTTTTGAGTCACGCCATCTTTGAGTGTCTATTTCTGTAGTTGTCTCTGCTTGTCCTCAAAATGATGTGTTTGGTTTGGCAGGGTGGGCTACGCTGGAGACAACTTTGTGCGCTATTCTGGAGACACCGTTACCATGGCCCAGACACAACGTGAGTATTCTTTGTACATAAACTCCTCTCTACCTGATGTTAAACGTGGGCTTCAGTCTCTCCGTTCCTGTTGGCCTGACATTGTTTTGTGTGTTTCCTCTGCAGTCTTTGCTTGGGAAGCCTATGAGAAGGGATCTGAAGTTCACCTCCAGGCAGATCCAACCAAGCTGGAGCTTCTCCATCAGTCCTACAAAGTCAAAAAAGACGATTTCAAAGAGAAACAAAAAGACAGTATTTTGGAAAAGGTACAGTTTAGAGTCTCCTTTTTTCCCTCTTTCCTCTACTCCGCGTGCTGATGGCTTTATGTCACACCTCTCTGCAGTATGGTGGGGAGGAACACTTGGACGCCCCTCCGCGAGAGCTTCTGCTGGCTCAGACAGAGGAGTATGTGGAGTATTCTCGTCACGGGGCTGTGTTGAAAGGACAGGAGAAGGCTGTGGCCTGTTCCAAATACGAGGAGGACGTGCTCATTAATAACCACATGGTAAGTTAGTTGGCACTACTGGAAATGTTACGTAACTGAACTACATATCATTACATAATAATGATAGATTTAGTTTTATGGATGCTAAAGAGTTTCTTCTTTGGCTTTTGCAGTGTATCTGGGGATCATATTGGAGAGATGGTCATTGGGGTTACAAATGCTGCCTCTCGATGGTGAAGCAAAGTTACTGTACAGGAGAAGCTGGCAAGAAAGTTGCGGTGAGTATCAGATGCATCCATTACATGTAACATTTGTTTAAACTGAGTTCATCTTATTATTTGTTCTATTTTGATTAAATCCATAATATTTGTATCTGTTTTTATCCAACACAAATCTGCTCTAAAACAAGTTTTCTGCTTATTTTTTCAGAACAATTCTTGTATTCCATTTGAAGACGATGTAGAGGAGGCCGAAACGAGTAAAGAACCAATGACTCTTTTACAGGTACATTAACAGCCGCCGCCTTTTTGTAATGTAATTCCGATGGAAGAGCATGGCAGGAAAATGATTGTATTATACTGATATGCTTTTTATTCACAGATGCACCAGGAAAAAATGAAAGACAAGAAAAAGAAGAGAAAGAGCAAGAAACATAGAAATTCTGAAAGCAGTGATGAGGAAGATGAAGCCAAAAAGATAGAAAAGCTGAAGAAGGTGGGTGGGCTGCTCCTGCCACACAAACTCGTATCTTCATATTCAGATGTTTCTGTGCTCTATAAAGAAACTCCTGTGTCTTTCTGTGCAGGCATTGAGTGCGGAGGAGCAGAGGCTGAAGCAGGTGGCTGAAATGATGCAGCTCGATGAGAGGAAACGACCGTACGGCAGTCTAAACGAAGTGCGTGAACCCACCGAGGAGGAGATGGAAGCCTTCCGCATGAAACGCAGCCGAACCGATGACCCCATGGCCTCTTTCCTGGGGCAGTGAATGAAAACAGAAATGTCTTTTGTAACCGACCACAGAGATCTCATAGTCTCAGTTATTGTAAAATCTGTCATTGCTGACTCTGTGTTACAAAAAAACACTGTTGTTGAGTTAATAATGAGAAACATCCCATATTATTAGCACATGAAAGTCTGTTAGAAGATTTCACATCTTTTTGTTTTGTATAAATCTGCGTCTATTATAGTAGAAAATAAATCAGATTTTCATTTTCAGATTTATTGACCATACCTAAACCTTGTTTTATTAGTCATTTATTGCTCAATAAATTACAAATAGGTTTATGTTTGGTGAATCATCTGTTTTGATTTAACAAATATGTTCCATTCTTCCTTTCCAAGGTATTTAAATGGATTCATAATGAAAATAACTTGAGCAGTGGTTGACGTTAAACATATTTAAACCTGAACATGGCTATGTTTGCTTTTGTTATGCTTTCTAAGCAACATGTAATCCAAATCATTGCAAATACTCAGAAGTGTTGAGAGTGTTTGATGTAAACAAGCACATTTCACATGGCTGCTTTTTTGTGGTTTGTATAATATAATAATCCAAAGCTATTTTATTGATTTTTGGGCTGCAGAATATACTATAACAGTCTGACAAGTTTTCAAACGAATCTCCTCCCCCAGTTCGTTCAATTACATCATGTATGAACTATCTGGCAGAGCACGGCCGTGCTAAAACTGGGTGGATGCTTGCAGAAGTTGTGTAGAGGACATGTAAGATACAAATCGGTTCACAATCTTGTTTATATTCTCCGTATTGGACTTTTTGCTTTCGCCAAAAGAGCTGCCGGACCTTTGCATTACAACTGCAATCTCATTCCTCTGGTGAGGATTTTTTCTAAAGCATGCTTTGAATTTGTTGTATAATTGCGATCTGTTACTTACATTTACTACATAAATGAAACTGTTCACTAATAAATCAAGTTACAACCTGCATGTATATAATGTGATTTATGGTGCTTGTTTCTGTGCATGACTGTATGTGTATATACAGGAAATCCATGGAAATTCCCCACGACAAAAATCTGGCCCCATCTGCTCTGTTTGCAGGCACAGCTGCATCATGCTTCAGTTACCGCTGGCTGTTTGCCTGCTGTCTCTGTTCTCTGTGTTGACCGTAGACTCATCCAAGAAGGGACGCAACTTCACCATACATTCATCACAGCTTAGCTGCAGTTTGCCAGGCCCTCGGGGTCCTTCAGGGAGTCCAGGTGCAGCAGGTCCCGGTGGTAACGTAGGCAAGATGGGGATGCCAGGTGTTGATGGCCAGGACGGGAAGGATGGTGACAAGGGACCGAAGGGAGAGAAAGGTAAGCTTATGTCTGTTGCAGTTATAATGCCATTAATAAAAAATAACATTCAAAGTATTAAAATATATTTCATTTCTATAAAATATTAAATTGTATCATTATTTTTTTATCTGATACATTTTGAACTGGTTTATATTATGTTTTTTTATGTAGTGTCTTTATAGCTCAAGGTCACATAAAAGATATATCAAAGTATAAATATGAAAATAAAATAGGTGAGTTATTTCATAACACATGATAAATTCAGTCTGCAAAATAAATAAATAAAGTCATTTGTGAATTTTATTCTCAAATGTTAGGGGAACAGGGCCGTCCTGGGAACCCTGGAAAACATGGACCAGAAGGACGTCCAGGGCTTGTTGGGAAGGCAGGGCCAAGGGGGCTTAGGGGGGTGCGAGGGGCACCTGGTGTGTCTGGAGTCTCTGGGATAAAAGGAGAGCTGGGAGATGTGGGGGAAACCGGTGCCCCTGGAGGCTGTGACTGTGGAGCAGAGGCACGATCTGCTTTTTCAGTAGCAGTGACCAAGAGCTATCCCAAGGAACGTACGCCCATTCGTTTTAACCGGATATTAATGAACGAGGGTGGTCATTACAATGCCACCACTGGCAAGTTTAACTGTGCGATTCCTGGTGTGTATTACTTCACATATGACATCACGCTGGCTAACAAACATCTGGCGATCGGACTTGTCCACAATGGCCAGTACAAGATCAGAACATTTGATGCCAACACAGGAAACTATGACGTGGCCTCAGCATCAACAATCCTCCGACTGCAAAAAGGTGATCAGGTCTGGCTTCAGATCTTTTATTCAGACCAAAATGGACTGTTCTTTGATCCATTCTGGACTGACAGCCTTTTCACAGGATTTCTCATCTTTGCTGATCAGGCTACTCCGGCAAATATGACTAATTCTGGATCATCCTGATTGAATTTCACATTTGTTAAATATTCATTTTATCATATGGCCCCAATAATCTGTGTTTACAGATATATATACATTAATTCAGAATTGTAATAAATACTGTAATGACATATAAATAATACTAAAATAACAATGAAAAAATAAAAAAGACTGAAAAAAGCACACTGTAATTGAACAAATTCATCTGAATAAAGATCAAAAACAGTAACGAAGATACTCTTTTCAATATTTAATTTTTGCTGATCAGGCCGCTCTAAATGAAGTGAATATGATGATCAGTTCTGGATCAACCTGATTGAACTTTCTTGTTTTACTTTACATGTAAAGAATCTAAAATATATGAAAGGTTCACTTTTTGAAAAAAGTTACAAGAAAATTTTAATTTTTCACGATATTCACATTTTTTAAGATGTACCTGTATAATACAGTATATAGTGATAGAGACTCAAACATGTAAGGTCACATGTAGCCAATTTTAAAGTGTTATCTATTATTTATATTACATACGATCTGTATATATTATTATTAATTTAAAATAAATGCTTTATAATAACTGTTAAACTAAAAGTGCTTGTGTGTAATGGAGTAATAATAATATAAATCATATTATAATTATATAAATCATATGTAAATTGTAATTATCATTAAAGCCAGACAATTTAGTTGTATTTCTTTTTTAAGGTACTTCGTCGTGACCTTTAATTTCTAGGAAGAGAAACTGGGAGTGACTTTTTTTGTCAGACGTGTCACTTTGCTCACATGTGATTGGTCCAATTTCAGTTTGAGATCTCTAACACAGAACATAACCTGCCCCAGACTCAGAGCAGGTTAGCCGTGGAGTGTAACCTGGCAATGAACGCAGCTAAAAGCCAAGCCACTTTAATGGTACCTAAAACCCAGGATTGGTGCAAACTAAACTGAAACTTACCTGGCTAACCAAGTAAACCGGCTTCATGGTACAGGCCCCAGTATTAGAGCAAAACAAAGCGACGTGTGGAAGGATTAAGTGCTCTGATTTATAAGAAATAAATCATTATTGATTAAGTATAAAAAAACTGGAGTTGTCAAATCCCAATTTATTCCTTATAAATTATGAAAAATAATTGTCTTGTAAGTTTTTTTTTCTACTTTGACCCCCCTCCCTCTAAAAATCTGAAAAACCTTTTACCCCAAGGGACTTTTAGCCACGTTGTACTCTATATGATGTTAGATACACATGACCTTTGATCTTCTACTGGACTGTTCTGTTAATGACCCCCCCCCCCTCCATTTCTATTGTTTATTTACTATTCACATAACCTGATCGTGTATTCTACTACAGTTCAAAGGTTTAGTAGACGTTGTCCACGCTGCTGCCAATCATGCTGCTGCAATCATCTAATCGATATAGGTTCATGGGCAAAAGCACATTGTACACAAACAGTGGAGCAGTTGTTGAGTCTGTGTATGGCAAGCCGTTTTGACTTTTATTTATTCTCAGGATATGAATTCTTGATATCAACAAATCAGTTTTTACTAGTTCAAATGTTAATTCTTGATATATTCTTGATATGAGTAGCAATGGCAATTTTTGATATCTGTAATTGTATTTTCTCTAGTTAAATGTCACCATAGGCTGCCATTCAAAATCAATTGTTGATATCAAACAATATTAATTTCTCACATATCAGAAATACAATTCTTACTAATAAAAATGCCCATTCTTGATATCAACAATGTAATTCTTGATATCAGAAATTACCCTCCCAATTTTTGATATCAGAAATACATTTTCAGATATCAGAAATTAACATTGTCACTAGTGACAATTAAATAGTTGATATCAATAACTAAATTGTTTATATCAAGAATTACATTGTTGATAACAGCTATTTAATTCTTGATATCAACAATTGATTTTGAATGGCAGTCTATGGTGATATTTAACTAGTGAAAATACAATTACAGATATCAAGAATTATAGTTTTTACTAGCTGAAATGTAATTCCTGATATCAATAAGTAGCATTTTAACTAGAGAAAATGTAATTGCTGATATCAAAAATTACAATTGTTAATATAGAAATCTAATTCCTGATATCAAGAATGAAAATTCTAACTAGTAAAAATGAATTGTTGATATCAAGAATTAATATCCTAAGAATGAATAAAAGTCAAAACGGCTTGCCATAGCATGTGATCACTCATGTGACTAGTAAAGGTTAAGTAATGATATATGCTTACATGATTTACAATCTGCCCCTCATATCTCATTGCAATATCTGTTTGAATGTGCAAATTTTAGCAGAATAATAACCTTTCTTTTTATTTAAGCTGTAATTCTGCCTTTTCAGCCACTGATGTCTCTAATAGGCTACGAGTATTTCTTCTTATACCAAGACGATTACTAGAAAATAATGTCACCAAATATGGAATGTGCATATGAGCTCTGCGAATCGTACAATGTGCGTCAATGGCGACGAAATATTCTAATTCCCATACGTCTTACATCATTCGATTGTGATTGGCGGGAGCAGCTCTAAGCCCCTCCCATTGTACGGATTTTACTTCAGAAAAAGCACGGGGTGTCATTTGACAGTAGGACTAAACCATTCATTGCTATGTAGGTGAACATCGCGTTAAAACATTTGAGCTTTTTTGTATTTTTGTGCATATGTTTTGGATTAGTTTTGTAATGTTTAAATAATAATTGTATTCGTAATATTTAATATAGAGAATAACTTAATACATTTTGCTATTGTATTAGTTCATGAAAACCTAATATACTGAACTCCCCTATCAAGACGTGTCACCCGGAAAATTATGAAACTTCTACCGGCATTTTTCCATACACAGTGTAAAACAGCGAAACTTGTATAAGTAGTGTCCAAAATGGCGTTTACAGGTGTTATATAGGTTTGTAAACTTATTTCTTGCTTAGCCATACTTAAAGCCATAGCTTGGCTTTTATCGGTTTAAACTGCAGTTCGAAGGACTGTCGATCGAAGAAGAACTAACGTTAACGTTATGTATCCAACCCGGCGCTGTTCATCGCTTCTTCACCGAGACCTGGTCGCAGTCTGTCTCTCATCACTGGCGGGGACACATCCAAAGCAGTCCGGTCCGCTGAAGAAAAGCAGCCTTCCGAGTTCACGAGTTCGTCCTCCTCCGATAAGGTCCAACTCATCACCCGTTCTGCTCGGTTCTTTACAAGGTAATTTAAGATTTCGTCACATACTCTTTCCGTTTCTAGACAAGGTGACTCGGAATGCGTCTTTGACGCTGTTTGAGTCCAATTCAGTTCTCAGGGTTTTATGTGGTGCAGTGGGAGAGGTTTGAGGAGAATCTTATGTCTAAATGTAAAGAAGTGATTTGAGATCATATCACTCAGTGTGTCCCTCGTGCTCTACACAGATGACTCATCTACAGTTAGAGAGTGACGATGACTTGTCATACACCTCTGAGGAGTGCAAACATATGCAGTTTCCACAGCAAATCCCCAATTAGATCTTATGTAAACGCCATTTTATGATCTTTATTCAGATGCATTTGTTCTTTTTTAATTCTCGAACAAAGCTGTGACCAAAAGCAGTATTATTTTAGTAGTATTTATACTATTACAGTATTCATTTTGAATAATTTATTTTCATATTTTTTTTTTCATTTTAATTTTAGTTTAAGTTATGTGCATTCGTCTTTTTTAGTTTTTTTACGTTTCTATTCAGCTTTAATTTATAGTCACTCTCGTACTTCAACTAAAATGTATTCATTTAGTTACCATGGTATCAACACGCACCAATGTATAATTTTGTGACATTGTTATTATATTTAGATTTTCTTTATATTGTTTGTTTGGGTTAGTTTAGTGTTCTCTTCTTGGATCTAGTGTGCCTTCAAGGTAACTCGATAGTCCTGCTAAAGGTCAGTGAACAGTATTAAACAATCCCAAACTGAACAGGGTTTTTCTAGGTTATCTGAGAGAGATTCTCTTCTCAGATTGATCAAACTCGTCCTCTGCATCATCTGTGCAACTGCCTTGTATTATTGAACTGAAATGACAGAATATGTGCCTTTTATCAGCGAATGGAAAGTGACAAACACATGCTACTTTAAACCAACAAGGTTTTGTTAACCAGCGAACAGATAGAACTCTGCAGTGGAAGTGTGAAAAAGACCCTTCTGTAAGGGATTTGACGAGGAACAGGACAAGGTCTTGGGACAGCGATGTTATGTATTTTAGACTGAACAAGCAAGTAAAAGCAGCTCCAGTCATTGCTGGGGTATTAACAGCGGAGAACTAGTATTTTGCTGATTATAATTTGTAAAATTCGGATTTATAATAGTATTAACCTCCTCAAGAGAGTAAATGCCTGCAAATATATATCCACAGCAAAGGTGTAACTAAGTATTTAATACTGACGTAGTCCAAAGGTAGAATTTGTAAAAAATCTGGCACTGAAAAATCCATAATAATTAACTACTAGTGTGGACATGTCCACCTTAATATCTACGTTGATTTAATCTTAATCCAAGGTGTAGCTTCTCATTAAATGTCATTAAGACATAGTTTTCAGGTTATACACTGTAAAAAAAAAATATTGAGCCATATTAAAATTTTAAGGCAACCAGCTTCAGCCTGATTTTTGAGTTTCTCAAATTGTTGTTTTAAGTTTATACAACAAAAAGTTGAGAATCTCCTACAAAAATAAATTGAGAGAACTCAAAAATCAAATTTTAAGTGTAGTTGGTGTGCATCATCTTAGCACCGAATGATATTGTCAGCATTTCTCTTAATCAGAGAATAGCTTTGTTTGGTTACTAATTCTCAAATATGATAGATTTACCTATAGCCTAATTTTTCATCTTCAGATTAAAGCATGCATACAAGTCCCTATGCAAAACAGGCAAATATGTAGTTTTACAATAGTTCATTAGTTATGACTGCAGTAGATAAATCAGGTATGAACAACAATTTTCTTACAGCATTTATTAATCTTAGTAAATGTTAATTTATAAATATACTGTTGTAGTTAATATACTGTATAGTTTAGGGTCTGTAAGAAAGAAGTCTCTCATGTTCACCAATGCAGTTAAAATAACTGTTTTCTGTTTTAAGATATTATATGTAATTTAATCCCGTGATGGCAAAGCTGAATTTTCGGCAGTCGCTACTCCAGTCTTCAGTGTCATGATGTATGTAATGAATGAACTAATGTTAACAATTAAAAAATTGTGAGCCTGTTACATTCCAGACTAATTAGCCACACCGTCTTCCTCAAACCATATATTAAATTAGAGCTGAAATGTTCTCTTCATTGTGCATAACCGTGTGTGTGTGCAGGCATGCATCGGGTCCTTCTCGTGATGTTCAAATGAGTTATTGTTCAGAATGCATGGCAGGGGAAGCACAGACACACTGGTTCATTCAGGAACCCCTTTGTGTAGGACACACACACACACACACACACAGATACACACTGTCACATCCACAGCCCCCAGAATCTTCACACACGAAAGAAAGCGTGCAAGCTCAGTGGGTGGATGCTAGTGTTCTCTCTGTCTATCATACACTAACCCGACTGACTGGACACTGGATTAGTCCAAAGACAAGAGGATTGTGCCTTTAGATCACATGCGTCGGAGACAGTCAGTGGAAAAGGATATAATTAGAGGTATTTTTTTAAGAAACATGTGAAACTACGTTCTTTAGATGAATAAGAGCTAAATGTTAAGGGCTGACTGATTTAGTTACAGCGGATGTCTAGAGATGCTGACTGAGTTTACTTTGACAAGATGACAAATATGATTTTTTTAATGCTGATACAAGAGTTGCATGTGACTTATAAAACTGAACCGGTTGGTTTAAATTGTTTGGATGCTGTGTGGTTTAAATGATTACTAAGCATAGTCTTACCAATGACCTGCCCTGAGTATTCAGCACTTGACTATTACATTAATAAAACCTTTACTCGTCACTTCTGCTTTTTCAACTTGACTAAGACATAACCAAAGCCATAAATATAAAGAGAGAGAGAGAGACTGCATGTAGAGTTCTTGGATGTATATTCCTGAGGAGGTAAAGGAGACGACGGAGGTGGAATAAGATGGAATCAGATGATCTGTGTAAGATTAATGAATCATTTAAGTCAATATTTAAATAATCAGAATTACTCCTACAATGTTTGATTGTGTGTATATTTTATTTAACTGTTTCAGGATAATAATGTTTTTGAATGTTTATGAAAGACATCTCATGCTCACCAAGGCTGTATTTATTTGATCAAATACAGTAAAAATAGTCATTTGTGATATAGTATTACAATTGAACTATTTTCTATGTTAATATTTTTCTGTGATAGAAACTCACATTCTAATATGATGACTTGCTCCTCAAGACATGTTTATTTTCATTTTCAATGTTTTAACAGTTGTGCTGCTTAATATTTTTGTTGAAACCATACATTTTGCAACATAAATATCTTTATTTGATACATTTATTGCCTTCTCCTTCCTTAATTGTTTTTAACAGATTAGTAAATGAATGTTTGAACATTAGTGTAAGTGTAAGATTAAGATGAGAAGAATGGAACGATGTTACTGTTATGATTCTTTACTAATGTTTTCTGGGTGTTATAAGTGGTTGTTACTAGTCGAAGTCAGATTGGGTTGCTTAGGAAAGTAATAGAAAACTTCTCCATAACAAGCTACATGTTTTGAGTTATTATTCCTGTCGAATACAAGGTTTATACCAAGTATAGTAATGGTGATAGTGCAAACAGGACTAATAAGGGTTCCTGTTCCCTGTCCACCAGGAGATTAGTGTTTCCTGCAGCACTGTTTGTTCTGGGAATTGTGTTTGTGAGTGAGTGTGGTTGAGTTGTCATGACAGACAGTACACAGCAGATTCCATGACTGCAGTGAACCCATTGTCTCTTACCATGATGAATAATTTACATAGCTGTAAACTATAGCATACAAACGTCTTTGTCACTCAAGATTGAAGAGGGTAATGAGATGAATCAAATATTGTCTATAAAGGTATACAAGCCAGGAAACTCATGCAAGAATGTTAATATGTGATTCATATCTAGTTAAACTTCTTCCAAAGACTCAAAACAAGCCCAGACAGATGCTGAGGCATCAGAGACAAGTCTCTTCTGAACTTATCAGTGATTTTAAAAGGAGTAGTACTTTCCAACATTTGATCACTACACTGTGAGGTATCATATAATATCCAAATAATGTTGTTTCTAGTTTTACTTTTAATTATACTTTAGTGATACACATTATAAACAACAACAGACAGACCTAATTTATCTGCACTTTAAATAGCGACCATGTGCTGTCATACTACTGTTTATATTCTCATACACAGTGTACGGCACCGCTGCTATTTATATCATTGGCCGCTGTTTGTTTAGTAGAAAGTATGTTGTGTTGTCTTTCATACTATGTACTAAGTACAAGTGAGTGACAGCAGTTTCTGCATCACTACATGCTATAGGCCTATGTTTTTTTAAATCGTGCGTGTGCATACAAGTCTTAATTTTATGTGCAATATTTGTAAAATTCATTTGTGACTGCAGGAATATAATAATTGGGTTTTTTTATGTGGGAAAATGTGGGAAAAAAACTTTTATTTTGATTTATATACCCTATACTACTGTACTATACAAAGATTTTATGTTAATAAGCATTCATTAATTATTATGAATCTGTAGCTCTACTAGAGTGTGTATAAGATGTTTTGTGATGTGTGTGTGTGCAGTGTGTCAGATGGGCGGCAGCAGCAGCAGTAGACTCTTCAGTACTCTGGCCCAGACTCTGAGCAGCGCTGCGCTGGCAGACCCGCGTGTGGATACTGACGACTACGAGTATGAGCAGGCTGACCCGGATGCGCTGCTGCGGGAATGCGAGGAGGTTTTGAGGAACCGGCCTCCTCGACTGCACCGAGACTTTATGATGACCAGAGCCTGCTCACTGCAGAGCGCACCCATCCGCGTCATGCAGTGGAACATCTTAGCACAAGGTACAGAGTCTGTCTGCTTGTGTCATGTGTTTGATTCACAGGAGGTAACTTTGGGGCAGTCGTGGCCTAATGGATAGAGCATCGGACTTGTAACCTGAGGTTGTGTTAAAAAAAACAGCATTTATTTGTGTAAAAGTCATTTTTGATCAATTTAATGTGCCCTTGCTGGATAAAGGTATTAATAAAAAAAAAAATAAATTTTTTCGATTAAAAAGAAAATTATACTCATGACATACATTTGAACAGAGCTATACGTAAATACATAATATAATTTACATAAATTAACTATAAAACAATACTGGCCAGTGTTTATAAACAATGTAAAGTCAAATCCTGTCATTTTAAAATTATTGCTGTAAACATATCTAATATAAATTTGAAGCTAACCAGTTGTGTTGGTCTTTAAATTTTGTAAGATGTTTTCAGAATTGATGAGACAGTCGTAGCAGCACACTTCCGGTCCCCAGTTTAAAAACTCCTTGCTTAATGTTTATATAACTGAAGACACTTCACCTTTCACTGCAGTGCTCCCATATGGTGCTCAAAACGCAATGTAAACGTTCTTCGTTGTTCTTGTGTATCTGCAGCTCTGGGTGAAGGCAAGGACGGTTTTGTGCGCTGCCCAATGGAGGCGTTGAACTGGTCAGAGAGGAAGTATCTCATACTGGAAGAGATCCTTACCTACAGGCCAGATGTGCTGTGTCTACAGGAGGTGGACCACTACTTCGACACCTTCCAGCCTGTGCTCGCGAGCTTGGGCTACCAGAGCAGCTTCTGCCCCAAGCCATGCTCCCCTTGCCTGGACGTTCACAATAACAACGGCCCCGACGGCTGCGCTCTGTTCTTCAACCGCCGTCGCTTCCAGCTGCTCCACACCGCTCACCTCAGACTCTCTGCCATGTTGCTCAAAACCAACCAGGTTGCTATCGTGTTTACGCTTCGCTGCAGGTCCACAGGTCGAGTCTTCTGTGTGGCAGTAACGCACCTGAAAGCGCGGAGCGGCTGGGAGGCGTTTCGAAGCGCACAGGGGGCTCACCTCCTCCAGCAGCTCTGCGAACTGACCACACAGTCGCACCCGGAGATGGATGATGAAAACCGGACTAGGGTTGGGGAAAGCCAAGATGGTATTCCGTTGGTGGTATGTGGGGATTTTAACGCAGAACCGAGTGAGGAAGTGTACAGGCGCTTTATGACTTCTCCTCTGGGGCTAGATAGTGCTTACAAGTGTCTGAGTGAGGATGGGAACACAGAGCCGCCCTACACCAGCTGGAAGATCCGGCCCAGCGGAGAGAGCCGCTCCACCTTGGACTACATTTGGTACTCGGAAAGAGCGTTTCAAGTGGACGCTGTGCTAAAGATACCAAGCGAAGAGCAGATCGGGCCGGACCGGCTTCCGTCGTATCATTATCCCTCTGATCATCTGTCACTGGTGTGTGACCTAAGCTTTAGTCAGCAGCCTCATAGGCTCATGTAGCTGTCAATCATTAGAGCTCTCCAATAGGGATCCGGAGCAGCTTAGGACATTCCTTGAGTGTGTGTGCGCACATCCGAATGTGAGAATGCATTATTGCAAAGCATTTAATATATTTTATTCACATAAACCTTATTTTTACCTGCTGATGTAGGTCTTAATGCACCTCTGTGCTTATTATTTTCCTCGAAGGAGATTCATCATTATTATGCTTATATTGTTTGTTAAACAGAGGTTGTGCGATATATTGTAATATATTAAGTTCTAAAGGATGATCTCAGGAAGACGCACATTCTCGATTAAAAGGTTCCACAAGTAGAAAGATGTTTATATTTATACTGACTGTACTTATTTTCTTCTTTTAGTAACACTGTAATCATTGATATGTTTGCCATTTACCAGTAATCACTAAATACATCCCAGTGTATTTATATTGTGTGGTCTCTTTCTTTAATGACAAACTGTAATGAATCAGAAGTCTCGCACATTCACGGAAAATTAAACATAACAAGCTTGACTACGTGCAATTAAAGATGACATTAAACTTTTTTAGTATGAAATTAACAAGATTTAAATGAGCGATTTAGCAGGGAACTGCATGCTTCTGTCATTCATCAAATTTGTAAATAAAGGTAAGGGTGCTACTACTACAAGCAGTGAGATTTACACAGATAGCATGAAACCAAAACAACTGAACCTCGAACTTAAGAATTTACAAGCAAAAAGCTACTGTACTCGTAATAAAACAAGAATCAACATACTTTGCATAGCATCCTATTTGTTGTGCAATTGGCTGTTTAGCATTTATTTGCCTATAAATAACCTAGTTACTAATATCCATCTTTTTACCTTATCTGATATCAATGGCATCGTTATATCCAACGTCAGACATGCCAAACTATATTTAAAAAAATATTTTCACAAGTCTAAACTAAACAATAAAAGGCATTTAAGCAACTTACCTGACTCATAATAAAAAAAAAATCTGATATCCATCTTTCTTTAATTTTGGGGAGAGTTTTGATATTATTTAATTACACGCATAGGATCATCTGTAAAGACAAAGAGTATAGAAGTAGTTCTTTGGTAATGGTAAGTATGTTGTGCCGCACAGACTGCGGAGCCGAAGCACAACTCACCTAATTACCAGAACATTGTTCCTCCACATGTAACTAGTTCGATGCTTCAACCGTTACAGGGCCAAAAGTTACAAAGTGTAGATTTTTTTTTAATTGCCTACAAAACTCTCATATTTTACTAATATAAACTTAATCAACATTTATTTTGTTAACTTCTTGCAGTTTTATAAATCCATCCTTTATTGGTGAAAGCTTTTACGATCCAGATGCAAAGATTGTCATTCTTTAGTCAATCTATTCTGGTCCGTATCCCTCTGAGCCAATTAGCAAACACACAGATTTAAGGCTTTGTTTAAAGTTACCAACACCGTAAAGCTCTCCAGTAATCCTAGTACATTGTCTCTACAGTATAACGTCTAATATCAAACTATATCTAGGGAAAGTTTGAGTGCAGATTCTTTGGGCTGTGTATGGTTTCATAATGGACAGAAATTGAACTGAATTTCACGCCATGAAGACAGGTTTCTTGCACTCCATGATATTTCCATGTGCCATTTTGTAATGAATGGATAAAGATCTTTAAGTTCTCTCTCTCTCACACACACACACACACACTTAAATAAAAAAATGAACCAGTAGTTTGCATAATTCTCTATATTTAAATCTACTAGGATACAATTTTAGGGTAAGAATACAACAAAATATATGCTTCATATATTGAATATTCAATATACTGTATCAGATATTCTTTCCCTTTTTTGTACATGTGAAAAAAGTTATCTGCAGAATACAAAGCAGTGAATGCATGATACAGAAAACATGCAGTGATAAATGCACAGAAAGAAAATGATTTTAAAAGTTTGAAATGACAGAAAAAAAATAACATTTGAATGTCCTTCAGAAAACAGTTTCCTTCGAACTGTAAAAAAAACTTCTTGGTACAAAATATATAAAAACAAAAACCTCATATTTACACAAAAAGCACAATCAGTTACTTATAGAAATGATTTACGAGGAAAAAGCTGACCTAAGGCTGTTTGTTTTATTATCATTAACTACTGCAATTGTATGTCAATGCACAGATTATTTTATGCTCCAAATTACCAGGTGATCAAAATCTTGGCTCTCTCTTCACCCATGTGACTTCCTCAGTCTTTAGCACCAAGTGAGGTTCGTTCCTACAGCGTCACAGCACAGATGGTATGCTATAACAAAGCGTGATTTGAATAGATACATGTAAAAAATGAAAGAAAAGTCTAACCCAGGCTCAGGCTACACACGGTGGTTATAGTGTTGGGCATGAACAAGCGTCTGAGCTGTAGTGCTGGTTTCATATGTTTAACATAAGAGACAGCCACTTTTCACATCACTTATTTTATTTGCATCTGTGTCACAAGCATTGATGTCGGTTCCTGTGAGTAAATGCAGTGATATTCGATGTTTGTTCAGCTCTGTGTGGTCGTGAAGTTCGTCTGTGTGCTCGCTGTGTTCTCTACAGCCATGTTAGCTGTCTGATCCACGGAAACCTCAGGAGTTTCAACCTTAATAATAGTCACATCCTGTAAAGACATCGCTGGCTGTGCGTTCGGCACCACAGTCACTCCCGGCTGCGATGTCACCACAGTTACAGGAGCTGTGGAGGCGGTCGTGGAGATGTTGGAGGGGACGGCGAGCTTCAGGACTTGGGTGCTGCTGGTAGGCACGGTGACGGGGGAGAGCGTGCTCAGAGTGATGGGAGTGCCGGGCTTGCCAGGCATGGTGGGAAGGGTGATGAGCTGCAAGGTGATTCTCTCACCACTTTGGCCCCGAGCAGGCACTAGCGTTGGTACGGCCTGGAAAACCACCTTGCCTGCGCTGTTACCCCCAGAGACTGAGTTGGGCAGAGAGAGGATTGATGAGCGGACGTTGGAAGAGTTGACAGTTACTGTGGAGAATTTCTGACCCTGTGTTGTCATGAGTACAGGAACCTGCATGGCAAGCCTCACTGTCCTGGAAACAAACAAACAAACAAAAAGCATTGTGATTGGTGCGATTGTTAAGAGATAAACTTTTAACCACAACAGGGCTATATGAAATCCTCTATGTATTTAGAGATTTTTTCTGGATTCCATGACATTTTTGTAAGGAGCTATTTTTTTTTTTTGGTTTTACACATCATAGAATACATACCCAGGGGCTGTTATGTTGTCTGGCGACTGTTGCAAAGTCATAAAGGCATCTTGTCCTGAGGTTAGATTGAAGATTTTAGGTAGAGCAGAGGAGGATGAGACTGGAGTCCCTTTGCCTTTTGAATTGCTGCGATTGGATGAAGCTGGGCTTTCTTTCTTTCCTTCATCAATGCTGTCGTCCATATTGTCATCATCTATGAAAACAATGTCTTTGGGCATCTCCTTAAACTGATACACAAGTCTTTGGCCTTCCACTTTTGATAAAATGCCCCGCTGATAATAATACCTACAAAAAAAGAAAGAAAGATTGATCAAGACTGCTAGCACATTTATTTTCCAGTGTCCAAACAACAACAACAACAACAACAAAACCTTACCTGAGTGCTCTCCCCATTGTCTCATAGTTCATGTCAGGTTTATTCTTATGTCTGCCCCATAATTTAGACACTGCTTTGGAGTCCACAAGCTTGAATATGCCCTTCTCTTTCTGAGTCCACTTAATGTACTTTGGACAGGTTTCCTTGTCCTGCAGAAGGTCCAATAGGAACTCCCACAGGTAAGTAGTTGAGCCTGTAAGAGTCAGACTTAAAAATTGTGGCACCAGAAAAAACATTCTCTTGCACAAAAAAAAAGAGAAATGCTCACCCTTGCTGTCTTTTGATTTCCTCTTATAGACCATATCCAGAGAACCATCACAGAAACCCCGTGGAGTTCTGGGTTTTCGTCCTGCTGAGGAAGATCACAGCAAACAAATGAATCTCTTCAAAAAAATGACACAGTTTTGAACCATGCTATGTTGACATTTCCACTTAGGTAATGTAATTAAGGAATTGAGCTGAAAGCACACTTAAGTAAATGCAATGTATTATATAATATGAAGCAATCATCATGCATTAATTTCCAAACATATCTGTAGTTCATGGTTAAGCGTGGCGCACCTCTCTTTTTCTTCTTCAGTAAATCAGTCTCCTGCAGGACAACAATATCATTGGCAACAGGTCCCATATCCTCTGTTCTCACTTCAACCTCCACCTCAGATAAAAGCTCCTCTGCAAAGATTGAGATGCAAGTAGTAGTAATTTGTTAGGTTAGGTTAGCTTGTATCACAGCATTCAGTACATGTGTAGATGTAAATCCCACCTGTGCTGCGATCACCCTGCATGCTGGCTGGTGAATCCATGTGCAGCAGAGCTTCAGCTGCTTCAATAGTTTTATCATGCACAGAGACCTCCACTAAGAAAGAGAGAGGGGAGGGGGGGGGGGTTCTTTCACAATAAAAACAAGCAAAAAAATTGCATACATAAATCTTTTAAATACTCCGTTCTAAAGCAAAACAAAATTTTGCTATCGGTTTTTAAGACAGTGAAAACAGATATTACAAGACCAAAAAAATGTATTCAAGATCAAAATTAAAATTGAGCTTGCTTATGATTAAAAAAACAATGTGTTAATAAATATTCAGTATTCAGTACATAAAGTAATAAATTGGCGGTAAAGGAAAAATATATTTCTATTCCGGTGTTCATTGGCTACACGGCAGCTTACGAAGCAATGCTAAGCGCTCATTGGCCAGGCTTCCCGTCACTCAACGACCCATAACGCCTATAAGTTCACTTCCGCCCTAAACTTCGAAAACGAAACGCGGATTTTTAATCAGAATTGATATACTGCACCCAAAGAAAGTGTTTGAATAATTATCTGCACAAAAAAATTTTTTTTTTAAAAATAAAACGAAATCTAACTTGTTTATAAACCCAAAACATTTCCAACGTTTTCTGCATCAATCTCTACCAAGTCTCATAAAACCAAAAGCTAACCAATTCAGATTTCTTGCATGAAATACATGTTTTACATAAAAAAGCAAACCCGCACCGTTATCATTCAAAATATACTGTCGTCTTTCGTTAATTTATAAAAGACATCAGTAAAGAGCAGAACCGTTAGCTGATTTAAACAAACAATAAAAGCCAACACAAATTAAACGGCTGCTACAAAACATTTGAACCCACAAACTCAACCGCAAAACCCTGTTAAACCATAAACACTGTTATAAACACTTTAACAGACAACGTGGCTAAGACGCAAAACGAAAACAAACACACTTCCTGGTTCCGACAACCAGCATCAATCCGCTAAGAATACATCATAACTCCAACCGACTCTAAACGAACAGTTTTAAATATACACACACCAATGACACGCATTACTCTACGAACACAGAATAACAGTGTCGCTAAAACAAAAGAGCAAGAAACGACTTCGTATTACTTAAACTTGGCGCACGGGTAAAGGACAGCTGCTCTTCACTTCCTGGTTGTCAAACGCTTTTTTGCATCCTTCACTTCAACAGAAGCCCAGCGCTCATTATACCTCAAATCACGTGACGCTTATGTGACGAGTGATGTATTTTTATTGTTTAGTATCTTTGCTGAGTAAATCGATCAATCGGTGTTTAGATACATTGTGAAACTGAGTATTCATACCAGCTGCTTGCTGTATATAAACGATCAATAATCTCTAATATTATACAAATATTTGCCAATATCTCTCAGTCTTAGGTTACAAAGACAACAGTGAAACTACGCTCCCTTTCTGCGCTTCTAAAAGGTAAATACAATTCTGAGCAGTCAATGTAGTATTTTGCATGTTTGAGCACAGTGAACAAACACAAATAATACAAAACCATCGTTTGCATTACCCATTTATCCTTTTCCAAGTGTACTAATCCTACATAAATTATATTCTGTCAAACAAAAGCTTTGTTTTTCTAATGTGTATATTTTATAACTTCCACAAAAACGCCACAAGATGTCCCTCTTTTGCTGTTCCTGCTGTTAAAAGAAAATTAAGCCCTCTAAAAAAATACAGGGCATTTTTGGAAAATAATCTAACATCACCATCATGTTTAGTGGTAAACGTGGAAATTCAAACAAGTCAATGCAGTCATGTTTTTCTGGGTTTTCAGATTTAGGTTTATTGTTTAGTTACACACACAAAACAAGTGCTACAACTTGACTACCTCAATGACTGCTCTATCAAGCAAACGCATAATACAACATATTCCTTGCATAGAAACACATTACTGCTTACCTGCTGCCATCTCCTGCAACTCCGTCTCCACAACTTGTTCCTCAGCCACATCCTGCAGCAGGTATGTATTCTGATCATCATAGACTAACACCTGAGCAGCATAGCACTGCTCCACATCAGCGCTATTCATCTGCTCCACTATCACTGCTGGGCAGTCCTCTCCATCAACCTCCACCCCATCAGGATAAATCTCCTGAAAAAAAACACTTTCCTTAAAATGTTTTAATGTAGATTTTAGTTAAGTTGCAATTCTAATATGAAAGGGCATATTTTGAACAAGTGCAGACTTCACCTGCTGAGCTTCCTCATCTCCAGCGACATACTCCAATATATTCCCTCCACCATCTACAATCACCACAGAGGTCATGACTCATTCCTCTGTGTCAGAACCACACTTATCCACTGCGCCCCTGCTGATGACCTTGAGTGACGTCACAGCCTGAGGAATTAAAACAGCCATTGATAAATGCAGTGTGGTACACAGTATGCATTGTGTGTAAAATAATAATATATTAAAATCATACCCTCAACATACTGTTCAGACAATTCATTGTAAATTAATTTAAATAATTTTAGAATTAAAATCTCCCAAAGAAAGGCATTTGTACTCAATCGTGTGACTACTTAGGCCAAGTGATATCATCTGATGTCTTTTCAGTTGGCATGGAAATAATCTAATATGAATAAAGATCACAAGTAGACCTTCAGGCAAATAAAAGCACACATACGCAGGAACAAAACAAGAAAACGGAAGAGGCCTGTATCCTGTTGGCAAAAGTGATCTCAGCCCAATCATATTCACGGTTTCAGTTTGTATTCTCAAAAGAAAAACCCCTAAGGTTTGTAGTAATTTCATGCCCCATCTTTGCTTTTAATTTCCTCTACTGTGTTGCCCTTTATCACGGTTCTCCATCAAGCATAACAAAAAGTAAACACTAATCCTTGAGTCTCGACTGATAGACTAGGTATCTGTTATTACTGACATACAAACAGCGCCTCCATTCTCCTGCAATAACATATTGTTTCAACTGATTTTTTTTTACAAGGAGTGGCCAAATGTGAAATAATTACAGTGAAAAGAAAACAAATGAGAAACAAATGATGAAATTTTACATAAACCCCCCCCACGAATCATGAAATCGGTAAACAAACACTTGAGGTAAAACGTTAACTTAAAACACCCGCGCTAAAAACAAACCACCTAACGTACTTTCTAATGATGGCTAAATTAATGAACTTCAACCTCTTACGTATGTATATATAGCAAATGATGATATTTCTCACCGTTTTCTGTGATTTCTTGTCGTTTAGTGCGCCTCAAGACAGTCGAGTGCACTCTGTCATAAGGTTAGCATGCTAACATGCTAATAACAGACTGATGTTAAAGCTGGTCAACTTGCATGGAACTGCTCGCTAATAAAGAGCACGCATGCAGGCGATAGACAGACGTCTATTTGTTCAATGTAAAATATAAAAAGATATGAGTTTTGACAGGCTGCGTTGGTGTAGTAGGTAATGTTTTGCGTAGCTGGTCTCAGGCCTCCAGTTGCAGGATCTGACTGACGAACTGCGCAGCAACCGTAACTGACGTCACATAGTGTCAGGTGCGCGCGCGCTAAAATTTCAACGAGCTCAATTTAAAAACACAATAAACAAAAAAATTATGGGATAGAGATCATTCATTATAAACTATTCATAATGCTATCACAATAAATCATATCATAATCCTATGTTTAAATTAGCGAATGTTTCCTGGGGAGGTACCAGGCAGATATAAATATAATATAGACAATGTGTAGTAGCCTACATAACCTCGCTATATTTCAAATATACAATACTATAATTGAAATAATAATCTGTACAGTCGTAACCTCAGACAAATCTCTATTACTTTCCTGAAAGTGCTTCTCCTGAAATCACCAAAATAAGGTCATTCCCAAATCTAATAATGCAGCTTATTAACAGAGAAATCAACACTGAAGCGCCTGATAATGAAACAATCACACAAAAATGTGTTTTAACGCTTTATTTTTCTTTGACATACATTCACAGTTTAAAAGAAAACCCTAGTTAGGGCCTAGTGAAAGAGAAGCCTTGTAAGAGCACATGAACATGTATTACATCCCTAACCCTTAAAACATAATCTGAAAACCCATGAAAAAACATTTATACAGAACCATACTTCCCATTATTCCCTCACATTCACATTATAAAGTTGTAATCTTACTTATAACACTTACCAGGTCCCTTTTGAAATATGAAGGTAAACAGACAATATTGTTAGGTCTGTTCTAAGCAGTATTTTCTTTTTTTAAAACATTTTTTATTGTTAAAATCATTATTATTATTTTATCTGACCTTAATTTCCCTTGTGGATCCACATTGTGTGTCTGTCTACCTGTCTAAAATCTCAAATCATAAGAGCATCAAAACTGTAGTATCAATGAGAGTGTATCTTTGGCGTAACAGGTTTAGGGACCTTGTTTTTGCCACATCAAGCAAAGGAATTTATTTATGTATTTGCCAAACAACATGTTTTATAATCACAGGAAAACAAAGACAAAAGATGCAGCAGTTGGGGTTTGCCTTTTGGATAACATTGTAATGACTCGCTTTAGAAATGAATACTGGAATGAGACTTGTAACGTGGCTTATTGTTGTATTGACTTAACATGGCTTATTGTTGTATTGACTATATTGGTAAAGGTAATGTTTGTCAGTTGTTTTTTGACCTAGTCATGTCACATTGGTAATGCCAGCTGGTTACTATAATACTGGTTACTGGAGAAAGGAGAACACTGTCTTTTCAAGCTGAGGTAGAGAAGTACAAAATAATACAAATAATAATAGTGTTAATTCATAAATAATGCAATTGAAAAATAGATTGAAGACAGATGAGATGCAGGTATGACAGTGTTTGTGGCAAATTTGTAGCCCTGCTGGTTGTAACTATTGACATGCCAATTCCAAGACATGTCCTATAATGTGATGTTTGAGGTAGGGTTCACTATAGTATAGGCTCCAATGTGCAGTTGAGTCAAAAAGAGTGGAGTTCCATTTAAAAAGGCTATAAATATAGGTCACAGCTTTTTATGCATATTATAATTGTCAAGAGACTTTTGTCTGACATCAGAGTGAAGTGTGTGTTCACATGAAGTAACCACTCTACAGTGAAGAGCATGTCAGTGGAAATAGAGTATTATTTTGAGAAGAGTCGGAAGGAAACAGCATTCTGGGCCCAGTGAAAGGGTTACTGAAATCCAGGGGTCAAGGAAACGGGGAAGGCACATCACTAATTGTTTATCAGAGAACCAGCTTACTATCCCAGGACATCTCACTGCTGAGAAAATACAAAACAAGAATAAAAATGATCATGTCAATATACATTACCTTTTAAAGGTTTAGATCAGTAAGATTTGTTCATGTTTATTTAAAAGAAGTCTCTTGTGCTCAAAGGTAGCATTTATTTGATCAAGAATACAGTGAAAATATTAATATTGTGAAATATTATTATAATTTAAAATAACTAGTTTCTATTTTAATATCCACATATTATTTAATAGATTATAATATACATTTCCAAACATTATATTTGATTAAAATATCAAATTTAAATTATTATTATTAGAAAATATATTATATATTTAAAACACAAACAAACATAGAAAACGTGATTTTCATAATATGATGTTACCTTTTTAAGTTGGTGCTAATACATCTGCACTTTAAGCACTCGGCGCTTGCCCTAGGAACAATATTAAAAAGTAACATTTAGATAATAAAAAGGATGTCACAAAGTATATCACGAACGTACATCAGAATATGAATGAATAAATTAATGATGCATTTATATAGCGCTTTATTGTGTATTGTTGTACACCCAAAGCGCTTTACAATCATGGGGGGGGGGGGGGGTTCTGTCAATACTCATTTTTTTGCTAGTTTTTCATATTTTCTTAACTAGTTAACTCAGATGGTTGATTACTGATTACCTGTTACCTGTCCCGATGGCTCCTCACCATCATCAGGGGCTGGGATGATCTTGCCAGTCACGGGTGACACACCGAGCACCATTGGCTTATTTTCTGTTTTGGGAGCTCCCTCCAAGACAACCACTATGTAGTCTCGTTTGGGCTCTTCCGAAGGTGCACTTGACGTTTCAGGTGGAGCAACTTCCTCAGAGACCACTGTGCTTGCAACTTCTGGTTCAACAACACTTTCTGCAACTTCCACAACTGGACTTGCTGCTTGTTCCCCGAGTAAACTTACTGGAGCCTCCACAACTGCACTTTCGGCAAATCACCTCTTCTGCCTTCACTTCCCCAACCACTGGAATATCCTCTTCTGCAGGTGTTTCCTCAAGTTCTTCAGTTGCTACAACAGGTGTGTCTTCAACTACAACAACAGGAGCTTCTTCAGTTACAAAGGAAACTGCTGACTCTTCTGGCACTGGGCCAACAGTCATCTCTTTAATCACTGGGGCAACTGATACCTCTGCTTCTGGGGAAACGGGTGTCTCTTCTGTCACTGGGGCAACTAATACTTCCTCTTCCATCACAGGGACATCAGATGTGTCTTCTGAGGGTACTGGAGAATCAACGGGTGTCTCCTTTACAACTGGAGTTACTTCTGCCACTGCTGCAACAGCTGGTTCTTCTACAACTGGGGAAACTGGTGCTGCTTTAAGCACTGGAGCATCAAATACTTCTGCTGCAGGTGATTCAACTGGTGTCTCCTCTGCTACTGGAGGCTCTTCTACAACGGGGGAAACTGGTGTTTCTTCTGTCACTGGAGGAATGGACAATTGCTCCGCTACAGGAGGCTCTTCTATTACAGCGGCATCTGCTACTTCTTCTGCTACTAGAGAAGCTGGTTCCTCTTGCATCACTGGAGCAACAGGTGCCACCTCTGTTACTGGTACATTTTCCAAATGATCTGTTGTAGGAACCTCAGTGGGCTTCTCTGGTAGAGCTTCAACTGACACATCTTCCACGGAGACAGACTCCACAGGAACAACCTCAGTCACGGAGGCAGCAGCCAGCTCTATTGTTTTTGCTGCTGCTGTGTTAACCGACCCTACAAGACATAATCAAGCCACTCAATAATCACACACAAAAACAGACATTAGATGTTTGAGGTATTAAATTACTTATTTAAAGGTTTTATAACTTTCAAATAAATGTTAAGTTCAAATTGTTTATAAATTGTCATTTCTCGTGTGTGTGTGTGTGTGTGACTAGTTTAAAACAGAAGATTAATCTAGAAACGGACAAAACGGGAAAGATAGAAATGAGACTACTAAAAGTAGAGTGCAGAGGTTCATCCCCACTACATTAGTGATAGTTATAACAACAAAAGAAAAGAGCTTAAGTAGAGTTTAGTGCATTCAGGTACGATGTATGATGTGTATTTCACAGAATGTAAGAGACTTTCAGTGAGTATCATCATGCATGATCACAGCATGCAGCTCCATTTAGGGGTTTCCCATCATTCAGAACATACTTTAAGAGGCTTTACTGCCAAATATCACTTAGAAAGGGACACACCACAAGTATAACTACCACAAAAGTTAGGCGATAAAACAACTTCCTCTGTAGAGATGATATTGTAAGTTATAATGTACAACACCAATGACCTTAACACTAAATTCAGCATTTTAAAACATTACTTTTAAAACAGAGGATGAACTTGTCAGTGTTTAAGATGTTGTATTTCAGTTTGTAAAAGCAGAATGTTTACAGAAAAAAAATAAACACAGAATATTTTTGGATATTTATTAATTTCATTTTATTAATTGGCTTTGAATCCCTTATCCATAATTTTTATTACACAATTGCAATTTCCCAATAAATGAGCAGTTTCATTAATCACACACACATGACCTTCTTGGTGAGTTACTGAGTTCCTTGTCGGTTCAGTCATACAGAGGAATATAAAGGGAAAACTAATACAGAAACACATCTGGCCTAGTTGCAGCTAGGGAGCAAAACACTCACAGTTTTCACAATTTTAACTGGCGTGTGCCAACTAAGTGATATCTGGCAGAGAAGCATGTTTTTGACTGAACTGTTACGGCTATTACAAAACAACAAATAACTACATAACGCAGTACATTTGTTTTTTGGTGTCTTTTTGCCGCAAATAGAAGATAAGGCAAGACAGAGGTTAAAAATGACAGAAGGCTGGCTCAGATTTGTGAGAGGATTGAGAGTAAAGCTAAGAGTAAGAAACAAGGAGAACAGGAGTAGATGATGGTCTTAAGTGTGTCCATTGGAATGTTTGGTCACATGTAACAAAAAGCAGCAATTTTGGATTCTCACAGTGGTTATTACATAAATACTTGAAAAATTATAATTTAGTTAAAGTTATAATTTATATAATTGTCAAATATTTCCAGCAAACTCTAGGAATAGAATAAAAATATACACAATGAGCTGTGTGCTATATAGTGGGATGACATTATTGCAACTCGAACATCAAATCCTGTTGTATAACTCATCGATGCGAAAAGAGGAGGCACAGTATGATGAAGACTATACAGTTAATCACATACACTGTCATTTAGTTCATGTGTCTCTGAGCACCTTAAACTTCAGTTTTATGACTAAAGAATCTACTTGCAAGGGAGGAAAATGAAGGAATAAAATCTCTCTTAATTTGGTTCAAGTACCATGTTTTGTTCTTTTTTTGGATAAAGTGAGACAGTGACCATTTTGCTGTATAGGACATTTGAGTCTTCCGTATCTCGTGCGTGTTTGGGTGAGTGTTTGAGTACCCATGAGCCATTTAGGACTCTGTACTAGTAGCCTCTGCTACTGCCTCCTCTTGGGGGGCTGGTGGCGTACCGTTGATCTCTGACGCCGGCTCTTCAGCTTGGATAACAGGAGTTACGACAGCCTCTGCTGCTGCTTCTACTTCCTCTGCTACCTTCTGCACTTCTTCTGCCACCGCTGCCACCTCCTCTGCTGTTTCATGAACAACCCCTGCCACCTCAGCAACCACCTCTGCGGCCTCTTCCACCGTCTCAGCAACCTTTTCCACAACGGTCTCTAGAGTTTCCTCCTTCCCTCTGGTGGCCTCGGCTGTTTCCAGCAAGACCTCAGGTGCCTCAGCAGGAACATCCTCGTCGGCTGCGCTCTCTACAGTTTCTGCCACCTCTCCTTCCTCTGCACTAGCTTCTTCTAAACAAACAGAGAAGAAAGAAAAATTAGGCATTAAGCTACTCTTTCATTTTTAGCACACTCATACTCACTTTGTGAATCTCACATAGAAATTACTGGGTTGAAATTATATTTTGCCTAAAGAAAATTAAACCTAATTTAAGATTTTTTTATGAGATAAGATAAGAAAATATATATTTTTAAAAAGCATATTAAAAAAGAGAAAAATAATTACACTGCAGTAATTCAAATCATCCTGTCATAAATTAACTCAGTTTAGATCAATCAATACTACCATGATGTTTTTATAAATTAGATAATTTTGTTTTCATCATTTATTATTTATCAAATAAAAAAGTATTACCATTTATTAAAATTTTCTTATTTACATTTTTAAATGTTTACATTTTACAATTACATTTACTTACATTACTAAAAGCGGCTAAAATCCAAATGTATTTTTCCATTTCAATTCAAGTAATTTCAATTAGTGCAATTCAATTTTCACAGATTTGTTTATTTAATAATAATAATTTGTTACATTTATATAGCGCTTTACATAGGAGGCGGGGAATCTCCTCATCCACCACCAGTGTGCTGCATCCACCTGGATGATGCGACGGCAGCCATATTGCGCCAGAACGCCCACCACACACCAGCTTATTGGTGGAGAGGAGACGATGAAGCCAAGCAGTGGATGGGGATTATTAGGAGGCCAGGATGCCGGGGTTACACCCCTACTCTTTTTTGAAGGACATCATGGGATTTTTAATGACCACAGAGAGTCAGGACCTCGGTTTAACGGCTCATCTGAAGGACGGTGCTTTTTGACAGTATAGTGTCCCCGTCACTATACTGGGGTGTTAGGACCCACACAGACCACAGGGTGAGCACCCCCTGCTGGCCTCACTAACACCTCTTCCAGCAGCAACCTAGTTTCCCAGGAGGTCTCCCATCCAGGTACTGACCAGGCTCAACCCTGCTTAGCTTCAGTGGGAAACCAGTCTTGGGCTTCAGGGTGATATGGCTGCTGTTATATTTATAATTTATAAATACAGAGAAGTAATATTATAGATCTTGCAAAATATAATGTTTGATTCAGGAGTGTAATGATACCTGAACATTTATTGACAGTTTTTGTAAGGTGGTACTATAATCACCACCTATATACCACAATAATACCACTATATACACCATTATACACAGAAAGATAAGGGTTTAAAATTGTACCTTTTTGGGTGCAACAGCTTGTCGCTGGAGCAGTATCCTTTTAAGGCAATTTTAAACACTTATTTTTCTGTAATATCATTTTCCTAATATTAATAAATTAACAATCTTTTGAGAACTGTACTAACTGCAACTAATTACCTAAGGAAATATCTAATAATATCATAAACTATATAATGATTTTAGTAATATAAGAAACTATGATTATTACTCTATTTGTATTATATAAATAGTAAAGATAAGTATTTAGTTGAAGTATAATATATTATAGTAGTTAAATGAATTTAATTTATGCTAGTTAACCTAAGAACATCCATACACACAGTAAGATCTTTATATTTGCCGCCATGTCTTTCAAAATCTCTCACACACAGCATCTATCTGATCAAATCTCCTGGAACTCCTAATAAATGGCTAAAATCACACACAACCCAATCACAGCAAGCAGCATGCAAAACCCAAGAATGAGGAGGGAGGGTGAAAAGAGAAACTGAACAGGAACAACAGGAAGAAAGGGGCTGGGAGGACAGGTGAGGAGAGGGAATACGAAGATGGTTGAGTCTTACCATCTGTTCAAAGTTATCAGTACCAGCAACGCTGAGAATTCCAGCAACACAGAATAACAACCAAAGGGGCTTTGTTGTGCATGTTTAATGAGTTAACTCACAGAGAGAAGCATTCGTTCACATGTCTTTCAGTTTATACTGTATTACACCACAATTAACATTTTAAATAAGGGTTAAAAATCAATGAAATTAAAAATATCAGTTCAATGGAAAAAGCAGGACTCATAACGACATTAGCTCAGAAGAGAATCATCCAAAAAGTTCTGACTGAAGACTATAGGTGACCAGCCCAGACTGTCCGAATTAGTTTACTCTGGAAAGAGTCAGAACAAAGAGACGGTTAGAAAAGTTAGGAAAGAGATTAGGTGAAGCTTTGAGTTCATTGTTTAATATTCTGTTTTGGCATTTGAAAGACCACAGTAATAAACTGTGTTTATATTGGCTGGCAAGGCTTTCTGGACTGCATTTATTAAAAGAGAATCACAGGTAAGTAAGTTGGGGGAAAGGGTTGTGAGAGAATGGGAGTGCACAGGGGTGCAGACGGATCATATACACAGTTTATACAAGAGGAAAGTGACAGTGTCAAAGAGAAAGCCACCCAGTTCTGATTAACAGGCTTTCAGACAAATAGGATCAGGGGATCAGGTGGGTTAGAAGGGTAACATGAGAACAACTCTTTAATCCAATCATACATTTATGCATTTGGCAGATGCCTTTATCTAGTGGTTCTCAAACCTATCCATGAAGTACCCCCAGCACTGCACATTTTGTATGTCTCCCTATATGGAGATATGGGAAGTCTTGGCCTAATGGTAGAGAGAGTCGGACTCATAACCGAAAGGTTGCTAGTTCGAGTCTCGGGCCAGCTGGAATTGTAGGTGGAGGGAGTGAATGTACAGCGCTCTCTCCACCTTCAATACCACGACGAGGTGCCCTTGAGCAAGGCACCGAATCCCCGACTGCTCCCCAGGCAACGCAGCATGAATGGCTGCCCACTGCTCTGGGTGTGTGTTCACGGTGTGTGTGCACTTGGATGGGTAAAATGTAGAGCACGAATTCCGAGTATGGGTCACCATACTTGGCTGTATGTCACTTTCACTTTGACTTATATCTGACACACCCACTTCAGGTCTTGCAGTCTCCACTGTTGAGTTGAATCATAGATGAGGGAGACAAAATGTGCTGGGCTGGGGGTTCTCCAGGGCTGCATCCGAAAACTTGAAAAATTGCCTTATGAGGCAATGACTTTGCAGGCAGCGTTTTTGTACGAAGGCACCACACGAAACTGATTTCGGACAGGCTTCTGAGGCAGCGTAACGGTTTAATGATCTACAACAAAATAGAACGAGTTTTGGTGATAACTAAACAAATATTTAATTACTATAATATTCATTTCTCGCTAGAAATAACATCAAAAGTGCAAAAAGTTATTCAGAAATATACATTTACACACAAACTGACAACCAAATGCAACTTTCAGATGCCATCTTTATTTTTTAGCTCAACCGTCACGGAATGGAACGCACAGGATTGTGGGATATCAAAGGCAGCGAAGGATACATCTATGCTGCCTTCAAAAATCGATCAGATGAAGGCATCTCATGAGACAGGAAGTGAAGCTAACTTTGGATTCGGACATGCCCTTGGAATGTGTCCTCCAAAGGCAGCCTTTTTCAGTTTTCGGATGCAGCACAACCCAAGTCATAAAAATGCATTGTTTCATCAAAATCAGTCTTATTTAGCTCACTTTTTGGCTTCAGTCGGTTGAAGATCTAATCTCTTTGGCATTGCAGTTTAGTCGTATTCTACCAATATCTGCCCATTGTGGTGTCATTACGGGATATTTGCTAAACTTAAGTTGATCCTACTTGGCATACAGCAAATATTAATCAGAACAGGTAACCTATGTGCCAAGAATATAATCTTTGTCTGGTGTTTTGCAGCCAATAAGGTATCAGGACTGACTTAATGGGAAGGAGACTGAAAAGTAGGGGGTGTCATTATTTAGTTAACCTTTGACCTTCAGAAACAAAGGCTATAATACAGTTCCAGTAAAAACTCCCCAAAATACTTGTTATGCAGCAGCTCAGACCATGAAAGTTAAAGCACAAGTTAGTTTAACAAAATACACTAAATGTATCCCATTGGTTTTAAGGCAAACATATGTGTTACAGACATTTAAAAAACAGAACTGTAATTGGTCCATTTAAATATCATAAAATTATTTATGGTACATCATGGAGAAATTATGACATAAAAAGTTCACACATGAACTCACCATTGTCATTCTCCCCACCTAAAAAAAAAACACAACAAAAATTAAATGATGGCACATCATGTAATCTGAAATGTCAATGAACCCTGAAGCTGCTGTATAACACTTTCTGTCAGCAGTCACTCACTCATTTCATCACATAATATCCCCTTATTTATAATACTTGAATGAGAGAGCTTTTTAATGCTGCTGTCATTTAGATAAGGCAGTTTAATAATGTTTGGCTCAGATGCAGGAGTGTTAGACACGCTTGGATTTGATACAGGTATTTAATATGGTGGAAGTGGATTTGGCAGGACTGTGACTGTGAACTAAGAGGGAAAATCTCAGCTGTCTAACATTACTGTACTGACCACAAGATAAATGTGTGCCAAATGTCTTCCACATACCCCAACAAGTCTTTTGTTGTGGTTGTAATTATGTTTTGGAAGGGCTGCAATTGATTATTTATAGTAATCTACATTAGATCTAATATATTTGGATACAGACATATTCTAAACTGACAATTTAGATCAGCATTCATGATGCCACTGAGAATTGAAATCTTCAGGGTGGCTACCAGTGCTGTGTGAATAGCATTGTTTGTATTAAATATGTCCAACAAGATTCTGAAGTTTATCTGTATATGACCGTATGCCTGTATTTTTCATCCAGACCATAGGTGAGACTTACTCTTGGGTGGCCACGGTTTGGGTTTCCAGTCAGACTTGGGGCGAGCCTTGATTTCAGTAACACGGTCAACATAACGTGCCTGGTCTGTTGCAACTGTTCTGTAACTCTATAACAGAATTCAATAAATACATTAATTCAACAAGGGATCTGACATGAAACTATGTCATCAATGGTTTGAGCTTTAATCAGACTTACATATGCCACGGAACCTGCTAATGCTCCACCGCAGAGGACGATATAAAAGATATTCTGACCGGAGCCGCCAGGAACTGATGACATGAGCCTCCGTGGAACTACTGCATAGAGAACAGAGGAGTGAGACAAAGTTTTGGGATGTGTGCACATTATTAGTTGAGGCAACAATGTAAGATAGCCTTTCTCCCTCTCTCAGTTTCAAGACGGAATCAAGTTAATAGTTTAATAGAACTTTAAAATATGTTTTATAATAATGTTTTAGTCAAAGTGTCTGACACAGAGATTGACCTTCATGGCAGTCAAACCAGAGCTGCTCTCTGCCCAGTAGGTCACTGCCTGATTGGATTCTGGGCAATGGGTTTAGGTACCTATAAATATGCCTGTCAGCATTCATCTAGATATTTACTGTGGTATTTCCATGACTCAGAAATATGGTGACGATAATCTTAAGTGAACAGCATTTTATACTATGGATGTGAAGTACTGGACTCAAAGTAAAATAGAAAATTCAGGTTTGTAACCCTCTATATAAAAATTTAGTTGCAACAGTTATGTGTTTGTATACATATCAGTAAATTATTCTTCAATACATAAAGATAATTATGCCTTATTTTGTTTGTTTTATTACCTAGATAATTGCTTATATTACCAAATATTTCATTTTATATTATATGCTTCAATGACTATCAAAAAAGTCTCCTTAGTGCTGACAGTTACTTGTCCTAAAGAAAAGTTAGAGGAGCAACTTAAATTTAGAAAGCCATCAGTGCAGTCCAATCAGGATTGGAGGGCAAAGATCATTCTGACACAAACTTTTTAAGGAGTATCTTCAATACTCTCACTAAGATAATCCAGTCACTTGTGCCCAGCTAGAGTAAATAGGTTCTAGACACCTCTGTGTTATTTATACCAGCTAATCTGTTAATCTTTTCCAGGAGTCAAAGGGTGAAGCAAACAGAAAGTGATACATGCTCAGTTAGACTACAAGGAACCAATGTAACTTTTCCAGTGTCAGATGCTGAGGACAGCATCTAGTTTAGGTTGGCAATGGTCGATATAATTCCTATATTTACATAATACCATTTAACAACAGCAAATAAGAGATAAATTATGAAAGTAAACTCATATTTTACAATATTTACAAACAAACAAACAAAAACAAATCCCAATATGGCAGTCATCTTGGTCTTATATTGACACCTAGTGGTGCAGTCACCATCGAGAAAAAAATTATAAATAAATGAATTAAACAATGTTTTTTTAGTTACCAAATATATCCTGTTTGCAGTCAGTCGTATTTCTGTATTCCACAAGTTAAAGTGTCCAATAATATTTTTAAGGCTACTTTAACAATTAAAAGTTCACAATTTACAACATGTCTGTTGAAAGTGGAAACCCATTCAATTTTGAGCAAACTGCAAAGACATTTATCACAGCTTGATACTTTACAGCCCAAGTGTACTATCCATCCGCTCCAGACAATGCTCAACAGGTTCCACTGCCATACATGGCACAGCTTGAATACTGCATGAACCAGGGTTTTCTACTTACCAACAAGAACTTAGCATGAGGTTAAGTGTGAAAGTATAATGTTCTGCGTGACAGTAGCGCTTTGGAACTTGGATTTAAATTAAGCTACATTCGATCAGGCTGTTTGAGATAGTGGCAGGTTTCAATAGTTTGCTGTGATATTACAACTGCAAACAAACATAACTAATATTTTTACATAGCAGATGACATAACCATCACACAACTTTACACCTCAAGCCCTGCAACTCTGGCAGCATGTGTCAATCAAGAATTTCTGCATGTTGCATAAAACAACCAGCTGGTGCCCAACAGTGCGGTCTTGAGGTGTACATAAAGCAAACTGTCAATTGACAATTGAAATTGTGTGCCTAGACTGAATGAAATTAGCTGGCACCAATGAATGAAATACTGAAATTAGAGAAATAAACTAATCAGTCTGAACAGAATCAACTACATGGCACCAAAGCCATAAGTGAACGAAACACTGAATGGAGTTTGAAAAAGCATGAGCTAGCACACACAAATGCACCCTAATGTATAACTACCTGAATCTAATAAATAAATACTAGTCACAATTGGAATACATACTAGTCAGAACTGAATAGTTGATATCTGAATGACAGATCCCCAGAGAAAGAAGTCAGTGGCAAAAATGTGATATGTGATACTAGCAATAATAGAAAATGTACTACTAATCATTATTGAAATAAGTACAAGTATCCAATTACATAAAAAACAGTATGTTTAATACTAGTATCCACACTGGGAAAACGATAATGTAGCATTTCCTGCGAAACTTTTCACTGAATTGCTAGTCAATTTCACAAATAATTAAAGAAACAGCAAGTAATTCAATATTGAATTAAACATAAGGTAGAATTAGGTAGAATTTTTAGGTAGTCTTAAATCATACTCTAATAATATTTTAGTTTTATGTACAACCTTTTTTAAATCAGTAAATGTAATAATTAGGCTATAAGTAGCATATACCTACTGAAATAATACTAATATCTTTTAAAGGTACAAGTACCACAAAAATAATAGGCTATTAGTACCTAACGGAACGGATACAAGTAGCTACAAATATGTACTAGTAGCATGAAAATGAAGAGAATTTTAAGGATTAAATGTAAAACGGCTTGCCATACAGCAGCCACTGAGGTCCATAGGTCCGCGCGCCTGCGTCTATATAGCTCGACCACGTTCACGACCACGTGAGCTGTACGTGGAAATGGCACCCTCAGAACACTGAAGGTCACACATCAAGCAGTATGAATACTTTAAACCATGATGCCAAACGTCACATTTCAACTGATTCCCTATTACGCAATTTCGTGTTTCATAATCCATTTAGTGACTGACGAATGAATTTGACAGAACAAACATTAATCGAATCACGTTCAAGAGTCCACAACTAACTTTTCGCAATGTTCAAAATGCACAGGAATGATCAATGTTTTTTTCAATAATACATCTCTGCAAAATTATTATTAGTGCAGATCTGCAGTGCCCAAGATGGCTACATTTGTGTGTGCTTGGTGCCAGGCTGCGGTTTGAGATGTGTGTACATTATGTTCCCTGCAAATGACAATGCGAACATGTTAGTATAGTAGGCGTGTAGCTTCTGTCTGGCACTAAAAACGTGACAGTTATTACAAAGCCATTTAAAAATGTGTAGCACCAATAGGATCCGATGTTGAGACTGACCTTCATGTCTCCTTAACCCTAAACCACATACCATTATGATAACAGCTCGCTCAAGCACATTTTCATTGTAAGCAATAGTCGAAATGTGTGAAATAGCACAATTAAATCCCAAAACGGAATGTAAATGACACGATTCACAGGAAAAAAGAAACTTTATGAGACAGATACGCTGGTGCTCACCATTACTATTGAGCTGAGCGCGGTACAGGGACTGTCGCGCCAGTGGCCCACACCTCTGCCAGGCTGCTCTGCACGCAAACATCGTCCAAACTGCCACAGGAGGAACGCAGGCGAGCGAGACGAGTCCAAGTGGAGGCGCAATGAATGAATGACCGTGAAAGTGCAGAAACAGTTGGAGGGGAGGAGTGAACAGGAGGGGAGGAGAAAGCGCTTGTCTAAATCCTCCCACCTGTTGGGATTCCGTGGCACGCTACCAACCACATTGTTTAATTTATTTTACTTACATTGCAACAATATCTATATTTAATAAAATAGTGTTTATAGCCACGCTGTGTTTAATTTACGCTAAACTTCCACATGATGATCCCAGTTTACAAAGATGTATCATGGCACCAGCAATAACAGAACATTTCCCTAAAGTAGGTGTGTTTCCAGGGGCGTCGGACAGGGGGTAATAGGGGGTAACAGGGTCCCTTGGCGAGGGGGGCACATAATGATATACTGATTATTATTATTAATATGATTGACGAGGACGGTGTTGTGTTATGAGGGGCCCACCGCCTTGGTTGAGTGCTACGCCCCTGTATGGTTCTGTTTATTTTTATCCCAATTCTTATGTTCCAGTAACATTCACAGCGGTGTGACAACCCAATAAGAACTTATTTAGAACATTTTGTAATAGTTGTTTTCTAGGTTTCATAATTGGACACCAACGTTACCAGAATTTTGCTGAATGTTTTTTGTATAACAACCTGTCTAACTATTGTTAGCTCTAGTTGAATGTTTACTATACTATTCTGTTTAATATACAGTATCTCACAGAAGTGAGTACACCCCTCACATTTTTGTAAATATTTTATTATATCTTTTCATGTGACGACACTGAAGAAATTACACTTTGCTACAATGTAAAGTAGCGAGTGTACCGCTTGTTTATCGATGTCAATTTGCTGTCCACTCAAAATAACTCAACACACAGCCATTAATGTCTAAATCGTTGGCCACAAAAGTGAGTACACCCCTAATGGCACCTCATGGCAAAGAACTCTCTGAGCTTCTGAAAAAAATAATTGTTGCTCTACATAAAGATGGCGTAGGCTATAAGAAGATTGCCAAGACCCTGAAACTGAGCTGCAGCACTGTGGCCAAGACCATACAGCGGTTTAACAGGACAGGTTCCACTCAGAACAGGCCTTGCCATGGTTGACCAAAGAAGTTGAGTGCTCAGCGTCATATCCAGAGGTTGTGTTTGGGAAATTGACGTATGAGTGCTGCCAGCATTGCTGCAGAGGTTGAATGAGTGGGGGTCAGCCTGTCAGTGCTCATACCATACGCCGCACACTGCATCAAATTGGTCTGCATGGCTGTCGTCCCAGAAGGAAGCATCTTCTGAAGATGATGCACAAGAAATCCCACAAACATTTTGCTGAAGACAAGCAGACTAAGGACATGGATTACTGGAACCATGTCCTGTGGTCTGATGAGACCAAGATAAACCTATTTGGTTCAGATGGCGTCAAGCGTGTGTGGCAGCAACCAGATGAGGAGTACAAAGACAAGTGTGTCTTGCCTACAGTCAACCATGGTGGTGGGAGTGTCATGGTCTGGGGCTGCATGAGTGCTGCCTTCACTGTGGAGCTACAGTTCATTGAGGGAACCATGAATGCCAACGTACTGTGACATACTGAAGCAGAGCATGATCCCCTCCCTTCGGAGACTGGGCTACAGGGCAGTATTCCAACATGATAACGACCCCAAACACACCTCCAAGAAAGAAGACTACTGCCTTGCTAAAGAAGCTGAGGGTAAAGGTGATGGACTGGCCAAGCATGTCTCCAGACCTAAACCCTATTGAGCATCTGTGGGGCATCCTAAAACGGAAGGTGGAGGAGCGCAAGGTCTCTAACATCCACCAGCTCTGTGATGTAGTCATGGAGGAGAGGACTCCAGTGGCAACCTGTGAAGCTCTGGTGAACTCCATGCCCAAGAGTGTTAAGGCAGTGCTGGAAAATAATGGTGGCCACACAAAATATTGACACTTTGGGCCCAATTTGGACATTTTCACTTAAGGGTGTACTCACTTTTGTGGCCAGCGGTTTTGACATTAATGGCTGTGTGTTGAGTTATTTGGAGGGGACAGCAAATTTACAATGTTATACAAGCTGTACACTCACTACTTTACATTGTAGCAAATTGTCATTTATTTAGCGTAGTCACATGAAAAGATATAATAGAATATTTACAAAAAATGTGAGGGGTGTACTCCCTTCTGTGAGATACTGTATGCCTAAGCTAAATGTACTGAATACTTTGCTGTGTGTTGAAAAGCTGCAGTGATTAATAAGACAGGACATTCTCCAGAGCTCTGTGGCCAATTAATTAGTATACTATTATGAGATCATGGCAAAGACGTTTACCATTACACATAACACGCTTGTTGTTTTGTGTCCATGGATGTTCTCCACTGTATGAAAGCAATCTTTACTCAAATATTCGACTTGTTTTTCCTAACCACATTAACCTGACTTATTTAATATTAAAAACTGAATCTTGGAACAGCACTTGTTTGTTGTCACTGAATGTTGCTTTCAATAGTCTGATCCCGAAGAAATAATTAACAATAGGTATTTACTTAAGATAGACAAAGTTCAAGAATGATTCAGCAATTGTTTTGCTTATTAAAAAATGTGAGGGGTGTACTCACTTCTGTGAAATACTGCCAGTTGTCCATGGTGCCAGGACAACTGTCTCTCTCTGAACGTGAGCAAAACTAAAGAGCTGATCGTGGACTTCAGGAAGAGACAGCAGCGGCCCTACACTCCTCTTATGATCAGTGGGACCCCTGTGGAGAGGGTGAGTAGCTTCAAGTACCTCGGTGTAAACATCTCTGAGGACCTGACTTGGACTGCACACATTCAAAACACAGGTCAAGAAAGCCAGGCAAAGACTGTACCATCTACGACAGCTGAGGAAATTCAGGGTCTCACCAGCTATGCTGAAAACTTTCTATTCAGGGGCCATAGAAAATGTATTGACTCAGTGAATCTCAGTGTTGTATAGTAACGCTACAAATCAGGACTGCAAAGCTCTGCAGAGAGTCGTGCGCTTAGCTGAGCGCATCTCAGGGTCTGCTCTCCCCTCTCTGCAGGACATCTACCTCAAACGCTGCAAAAGCAGAGCTGCTAAAATCATCAAGGACTCAAATCACCCCGGTAACCATCTTTTCTGTTTACTGCCATCTGGCAAGCGCTTCCGGAGCATGATGGCAAAAACTGAGAGACTGAGGAGGAGCTTCTTCCCTCAGGCCATCAGGCTCCGAAACTCAAACTCAGTCTTATAACATCAACATGACTCCATTTAATAATCAGTAAGATATTCATTATTCTCCACCATCCGTATTGCTGCTTTGTATATACATACATAGCACAACTCTCCTGTGGTGTTCCGCAGGGATCTATTCTTTCTCCAACATTGTTCTCATTATACCTGCTGCCATTGGGCTCCATCTTTTTAAAATATGGCATATCTTTTCATTTATACGCTGATGACACCGAATTGTACCTGCCCTTTAAACATAATGATTCAAGCTCCATAGAGGTCCTGCTGGCCTGTTTAAAGGAAGCAAAATTATGGCTTACACAAAATTTTCTGGCCTTAAACGAGAATAAAACCGAAATAGTATTGTTTGGTCCAAGTAATTTCTATGACTTAGGTGATCTTGACCTTGAGTTCTTATGTCTCCCCATGTGTGAAAAATCTTGGTGTGTTATTTGATTCAGGTCTCAAGTTCGATAAACAGATTAATTCTGTTGTTAAGTCATGTTTTTATAATTTACGACGTCTCGCAAAAGTTAAACCTTTTCTTTCTCTAAAGAACTTTGAAATAGTTATACATGCATTTATTACTTCACGCCGTGACTATTGTAATTCACTCTACTATGGAGCTAACCAATCTTCGATTGGACGCCTTCAAATGTGCTGCAGCCAGGCTGCTGACTGGTAGTCGCAAATTCGATCATATATCTCCCATTTTAACTTCCCTGCACTGGCTACCAGGCAAACAGAGAATCTAATTAAAAATTTTAGTTTTTGTTTTTAAAGCATTACATGGCCTTGCTCCAGCTTATTTATCTGATCACTTACGTTGTCATAATCCGTCCAGGGCACTTAAATCCGGCAAACTTGGAGTGCTTTCTGTTCATCGATCAAGGTTAAAACATCGTGGAGACCGTGCTTTTGCGATAGCAGGCCCTAAACTATGGAATAGTCTCCCGGGATCAATCCGAATGGTGTCATCACTCTCCTCTTTAAAATTTAAGCTTAAAGCACATCTTCTTAGTGTGGGGTTCTAATGTATTATTCTAATCTTATGTATGCTATCTTATAGATTGTTATAGATTCTGCTTTTATTTGAGCTTCCTGATCTGTACAGCACTTTGGTCAACCTTGGGTTGTTTTTAAATGTGCTTTATAAATAAACAATTAAATTAAATATACCCTGTACAACCTGTTTGCACATTCTTCTTGCACATTCCTGTTTATATTATAATTTATTAAGTCTACAGTATACTGTTCTGCACATTTTATTCTTATTTTTTCATACCTATATTTATGTATATTATTTTATGTTTGTGTTACATATAATTGCACTATCCATGGAGCGGACCTGACTTACATTTCACTGCTGATTATATTCTTTGTGACGAATAAAACTCTTGAATCTATAAACCACATCATTAGACTTAATTGAAAGTAGCAAATTTAAACCATATATTTAGCATAACATTTGTCACCCAGGACCACAAAACCAGTCATAAGTAGCATGGGTATACAGTATTTGTAGCAATAGCCAACAATACATTATATGGATCAAAATGATCGATATTTTATTCCAAAAATCATTAGGATATTAAATAAAGATCATGTTCCATGAAGATATTTTGTAAATTTCCTACTGTAAATATATCAAAATATATAAAAAAACTATTTTTGATTAGTAATATGCACTGCTAAGAATTTCATTTGGAAAAACTTTAAAGACGATTTTCTCAATATTTAGATTTTTTTTTGCACCCTCAGATTCCAGATTTTGAAATAGTTGTATCTCGGCCAAATATTATTCTATTCTAACAAACCATACATCAACGGAAAGCTTATTTAGTCAGCTTTCAGATGATGTATACATCTTAATTTCGTAAAATTGACCCGTATCACTGGTTTTGTGGTCCAGTGTCACATTTATATCTCTGCAACTCATGTTTGCTGGAGTCAAGAGGGAGTGACTAGAGGCAGGTTATATACACATCTTTAATAAACGTTATTGTACAAGCAGATGAACATGGAAACAGGAAAAACAGAAGATCCATAAAGCACAGAGCAATTGCTGCCCTACAAAGGGAAAAAAGACACTATTACATCATTAGCATGGCATCACTTAACAAAATGTACAAATTACACTAACACTGAATAAAAAGATATTAATGGATTTACTTACATGGCCTCATGAATTACTCTAGCCCATTCCTTGTTTTGTACTCATGCACATCAGTGCTGTGCTGTTTAAACAGCTGGTGGGAAACAGAAAGTGTGTTTAGAAAAATCAAATACGTATGTGTGTGTATTTTTGAGAGATCATTCAAAATGTGTTACCAATGACCACAAGAAAGCTGTGCTTCCAAATGCCAGTCCTACTCTCAGCATGTTTGGCTTGGAGGGATCCGGTTTGGAAGCTATAAAGGAATTTCTGCTAACCACTAAAAGGAGAGAGAAAAGCAATACTCAAAACAATTTATATTTAACACAATATCTGGTTTATTGAACAGTTTTGGTACCCAACTTTTAACTTGCTAGTTTGTATATTAATTTATTTATTAACCAGCAGGACAAATATACAACCCACTGGTAGCAGTTTTCCAAATATTTAAAATGTTATGTAGGCTACAACATTTTTATTTTGTTTGTTTTTTAATACGTATTAATATAACAATAAGACAACACAAAATAAACATTTGCATTGTCCTTTGTTATAATTCACAAACAACTGAAAATGGCAATTAAAACATAATATATGGCCATTATAAATGCATTCTAAAACCGTGCAACTGAATGCTTGGGCTATATAAATAACTCATCGTGCGATCAAACTAATGTATTGACTGCTGTGTTGCTGGTCTTGCTATGCTAAGCAAGGTCAGGCCAAACTGATTTGCTAACTTACATAAGGCGAATAAAAAAAATGTACCGAGGAAATGTACTTAGTCTTTAACGTACGCCCAGTATAATTTGCATTGTCGTACTCACTCTTATTGACAGTTGAAGTCCTCAAAAATAACCGACCAAGAGGCATTTTGACAGCGTATCTCTCTCAGACTAAATGCGATCCTTGCTTGATTACTTTTCCTGGCTCCTGTAATGCTGATCTAGTGGCAAGTAGAGTAATCGATCGCGTTTAATAGACCCATGCACCTTCATTTCTCTCACATTCTGTGGTCATATCAATCCTACATATGGAAACACACTCGAGTGTACATAACAACCATTCATTAATTCATAAAAAAAAATATATAAACTCCATGAAAAATATTTAAAGTTTTCTTTTTTTTTTTTATTGACAATGTTCTCCAAACAGGTGCTTTGGGCTCCTATAATAAATAAATACAATTTAACTCCCAAAACAATAAAAAGGTGTATGAGAAAAATAAAAGCGTCACAATTGTTATTTATTGAAATGACACATAAACATATTAAAATGATCCACCTTGAATCTATAAATCTAAAAATAATATATTTCATGTCCACTCAAACATCCTTACTTTTTTACTCTTTTTCTGTTGAACAAAAATACAGGAATAATCAATATCTAAATATCTCTCTAACACTTTTAGCTGGATACATGCCATGTAAAACCACATAACCTCTTTTACTTTATTATTAAAACAGTATTATCTATAAATTACTCAAAGGTTTAGTCCAATTTATACAAAAAAAAATTCACAGTAAGTTTTTAAGAGTAGCTGTTATATCACAATAAATATGTTTTTTAGTACAATTATCTCCTATAAAATGCTATTTCAGAAGCACGGCTCCCACAAGCCTTTACAAATTGTATTTTTGCTGAAGCGTCAAACACAACAACAGCACACTGCCAAGATAATCTTGCCATCAAGTGGCGGCAATGCATACGGCATAACATGCATCATTGCGTGGTCGTACCTTTATTGTAATGATAAAAAATCGTCAGGGCAGCACTATAATTTTCTTTAACGTTATGTATATATTTTTAGTATAATTATATATTTAATTTATTCTAGTATATTTAAAAATGTAATAATTTCCACTTTCATCCCCGCCTCGGAAATGCTGCACACTCAGCGCATGCGCAGTTCACCGCTTGCCCCGGAGAGAAGCAGCGTCGCCATTTTGGTTCTGAAGGGGGGCCTGCTGTCACCACGTGAAGGCGAGAAGCCCCAGTCAGCGAAGTTCGGGGGGCTTTTACGATACAGCAGACAATCCGGCCACAGGATCGAGGTTTCCGATTCATGATCAGGGCAAAGTCACGGTGATCCGTACTCAAGAAGAAGAAGCATGCCCTCGTTAACTCTGCCGCCGAAGGAGAACGCTCTCTTTAAGAGAATATTGGTAAGTTGGGAGAAATATATCTGCTAACGAACGCAGGATTGTTAATAATAGAAAGCAAGCATGTGTCAACCTCATTCCTATTTTAGCCAGGATCTCTCTCCGCTGGCCTCAAGAAACCTCCTAGGAGTCTTTTGCACGCTAACAGAGAGCATTGGCATTGCTTTAGTACTCGTAACACGACTATTAGCTCATGCACGTTCACGCACTTTGAGGGCAGAGGAACTACACGGAGCAGCTAACTGCCTTAGCACAAAGATCAGTGATTTGATAGCTGTGGGTGGAATAAACATTAAACGATGCTATAAAGTTGCACCAGTAACTACAGTCAGATGCTAACTAGACAAATCATGCATTGACTTTAACTATAAATTAAAAATACTTTAAAAAAAATTGAAAATATAAGCTTTAGTTCGTGAATCATGATTTGGTAGTCATGTCAAGGGAGGAACATTATCATTCTGGAAAGCTTTTGATCAGACAAATGTGGGTGTAAAGCAAGATGGGTCAATGAATATAGATTTTTTGATATACTTTATATATTATTTTGAATAAATACACCGTTACTGAAATGTAACAGTTAAACTTAAAATTTGTCAACATATATTAACTGTACTTATCCAGAGTGAGCAAAAAGGCCTGGCAAAATCACTCTGGACCCCTCACGTCCAGCACACTCCTTCTTTGAACTGTTACTGTCTGGTCGACGCTACAGAGCTCTGAGCACCAGAATGACCAGACACAGAAACAGTTTCTTCCCTCAGGCAATCCATCTCATGAACACTTGACTATAAACGACGTGGAACACACAACACTATTCAATGATTTATTCACCACACATACTTGTTTTTTTTCTCTTTTCAAATTTGCACATGTCAGACCTGTACGCACACAATTGTCTGTATAGTATATTGTGTTTTTGTGTCTGTGTCCTGTCTCTGTCATTCTGTTGCACTGTGGAGCTTCTGTCACTATAACAAATTCCTCGTATGTGTAAACATACCTGGCCAATAAAGCTCATTCTGATGCTGATATAGTAGCACAGGTCGCCGTGATTTTGAAGTAAGACGTGTTCCTGGATTAACATTACTGTCTAAAAATATAGACTTAACCCAATCCCTAACCCTACCTGTAATTTATTCCTAAAATCAGAGGGAAATGATAGCTGATTAACAAGGGTGTAGAAGTACCTAACCCTGATCGTAAGCCTAAAACAGATATTTCCTGAAACGTTATCTCTCAATTCTGATTGGTTGATTGGAATGTTGTTCCAGGATTAACAAGGATGTTGATCCAGGAACATATTGCACTTGGTGGAATCGCGCTCACCGACTTTAACAAGATTATGCCACAAAATACAGGTTTAATTAATCAAGTATCAAATTTACTTTTAAGGTTCACACAGAAACCAAAAGAGAACGTACTGTGGGAGACTGACTAGCATGACAGGTTGGCTGTGTCTCAAAACCTGGTTAGCTGCCTGCCTAGACAACATTTAGGCCTATGATCATGTTTTTGGGTAGTTCAGCTGTCTAGCACACAGCTGGTAAAATACCTACTCTGATAGTGAACAATTAGAAATAATTTTAAACATCCAAATTATGAACTTTTGTCGTTATGAAAATCGTTGTGCTTTAAGAAGTAGTTTTTAAGTCATAGTGACTCAACAGCAACTTGCCCGGTCACTGCTCTTAATTCGTAATATGTATTAATGACCAGTCATGAAACGGCCCCAAATGGTTGTTCTTACCGATTATCCAGAATACAGAGTTAGAAATGATGTTGTTTTATTTGTGCTTTCTAACATCTGTTTCTGTTCTGTCACAGGGAGGGAGCTTGAATTGCTAGAAGTCCTTAATGTGATTTCATTTCTTAGACGCACACATTACTTTTCAGTCATGATAACAATGCCAACAGCAGTGCCTAAAGATGTCTGTCCCCTAAACGTGATTATCCCAGAGGGCATTCCTTCACGTTACTGTTATATTGATATTTGGCAGACAGCTCTCCTGGGATGTCTAAACTGTTGTGGTGATCGAAGTAGATCGGAATCTGTTTGTAATCAACATCTCATCATCATAGTCTTTTTTCTGAGCCTGCCACAAGTGTTTTAACAGTATTGTGAACTACTTTAATAAGTGACATTAGTAAAGGCTGGCAAACACGACACAATTTTTTTTCACCCTAATTTATAGTTGATGCTAGTTTCCAAAAGTCAGAGCTAGTCTGCAGATTTGACTTGACAGAAAATCGTGTGGTGTATGATTGTCACAGTCTCCGATTTTTTTAAGCTTCAGACTATGATTCCATCCAGTTGGAGAATATCAGAGATGCTTGATATTTTGAGCCGATTTTAGAAGACACATTAGGAGCACATTTCTGCGTGAGTTTGTTGTGAATGTGATCGTAATGTCTAGTAGTGTATGATCCTCAGTCGCTTAGTGTATGATGGTCAGTTTTTCCTCTGTGATTGTTTATAAAAATTGGGTAAGTGTATGATACCTAGTGTTTTAAAATCTGTCCAGATTTTAAAAGTCGTGTAGTGTATTCCTGCCTTGAGCAGCAGATCTTTAAGGGGAACGTTGTGACAGGACTCAGGAGGTGTGGCTTTCTTTGATTCTTTTCTGGCATTGATACCTTGATTATCCAGCTCATGTCTTTGCAGGAGTTTGTGAACTCCTTTAGCCTTTGTGTGTCTTCTACAGAGTCCCAAGGTGATTCACACTTGTATAATACACTGAGCGTCCTGATATTGTAATTGGAATTATGTGTCTCACATTTACTTTCTGTGTGGTTTTGAAGGTGGTTTAAAGTGATCGCTAATCACACACCTTAACCCTACTTTAATTTTGCCTAATTGCAGTGAAAGTGTAATTATTAGTGTGCTTTTTCCATTTTATGTCTTGCAGAGATGCTACGAACACAAGCAGTACAGAAATGGGCTCAAGTTTTGCAAACAGATCCTGTCCAACCCAAAGTTCGCCGAACATGGAGGTAAAACCATTCTCGGACATTCATTACTACAGTTTCTCATCATTTTGACTAATTTAATTTGTTGAGCACACAATGATTATTTTTTTCCCGTCTTGCAGAGACCCTTGCAATGAAAGGACTGACTCTGAACTGCTTGGGCCGAAAGGAGGAGGCGTATGACCTTGTGCGACGTGGCTTACGAAACGATCTGAAGAGTCATGTCTGTATCCTTAACACTTTTTCATTAAAAAGCACTGTCAAAAGAAGTCACTTCTGTGTTCATATTAATCTTCCAGTTTAAGGTATTTTTTTACTCTTATTCTCTGATGTCTGGCAACTGTACAGAACAGATAACCTCACAGTGTAATTTAATGAATAGGTGCATTTAGTACAACACGATTAATCAAAAGAAAACTGATATGGCCTAGTCAAATTGCGAGGGCTGTGATTTAATTAAAAACATATGTGCTTTTTTAAATTACTATTTATAAAAAAAAAAAATTGTACAATCCACAAAATATTATATTATATAATCGCCAAATTGTGCAGCCCTACAAACAAGCACAGCAAACCTCAGAGTTTTTTTCCTTGTCAAATTTCGCATTTCAATTTTTGTCATAAAAGTAGTCATTTGATTATTTATTGGCCCTAGGTGCTGTGCTGTTTCCTGTCCTTAACTCTTCTTCAGGTTGGCACGTTTATGGTTTGCTTCAGCGCTCGGATAAGAAGTATGACGAGGCCATCAAGTGCTACAGGAATGCTCTTAAATGGGACAAAGACAATCTGCAAATCCTCAGAGATCTCTCACTGCTGCAGATCCAAATGAGAGACCTCGAAGGTTACAGGGTAAGTTATTTTGAATGTAAGTGCTTCCATGTGTCAAGAAACTATGTTCCAGGGAACAAGCCAGTATAAATACAGTTGTTTTTATTCTCCCAAAGTCATTCTTTCACTCAAAGTGTTGTGGTCATAATTTAATTGGTATCATTTTCTCTCTCACAGGAGACCAGGTACCAGTTACTGCAGTTGCGACCGGCTCAAAGAGCCTCCTGGATCGGTTATGCCATCGCGTACCACCTTCTGGAAGATTATGAGATGGCAGCTAAGATCGTGGAGGAGTTCCGCAAAACGCAACAGGTATTTTGTTTTCACTGCTTCCTGTCAGTTGTCATCTACACTAAGTTTATTGTTGCAGACAGCTTAGTTGGGGATACCATCAAGTGTTTGTTTTTGGATGCACTGAGGTTTATTGATTGTGTTTCAGACATCTCCAGATAAAGTGGATTACGAGTACAGTGAGCTGTTGCTTTATCAGAATCAGCTGTTGAGCGAGGCCGGGCTTATCAAAGAAGCCCTCGATCACCTGACCAACTATGAAAAACAAATATGTGACAAACTGGCTGTAGAGGAAAGACGAGGTGTGTGTGTGTTTTTTTAGTATGCACATATATTGGTTATCGCCTGATATTAGAGGGTTTCTTTTTTCTGGCTGATTTGATGATTATCTGTGTATTCTCATGTTTCCGGTTTTTGCATTTACTTTAATTTTCTGTCATCTAATGCTCACTTAGTTTATATTATAACAAGCATTATTGTATTAACGCTGTTAAATCTTTAGCAAATCTCAGAATACTTATTAATATTTAATGCTGAACAATTTAATGTTATGATGCTGAAATTCACTTATAGCATTTAAATTAAGTTATTTAACTACAGTTCAAATTGTGTTTTTGGAAGCAGACTCTAATGCTTTCCAAGGCTGCATTTACTGATTTGGTGCTCAAAAAACATTTCTTATTGTTAATGTTGAAAACTGCTATGAATGTGTGGAAACTGATATATTTTTAGGATGAAATTAATAGATGGAGAGAGAGTTTACAAGATCAGAATTTATTTGCAATATAAATATTTTGTAACATTATACATGAAGTGCTAATTTTCATTGATTTAATGTGTCCTTGTATTAATTGTTAGTATTCATTTCTTTAAAAAAAAATTACTGACCCAAAACTTTTGAATGGTAATGCATTTTTACATTAAACAAAACAACATAATTTTAATATTAATTGTATATCTCTGATTTTGGCATCCCTGTGTGACTCCTAAATTAGTTTATAGTCTGGTGTCACAGTAAAAGCTAATATGTTGCTATGTGTGTAGGAGAGCTGCTTCTCAAGCTAGATCGGGCTGGTGAAGCTACGGAGGTCTACCACCGACTGCTGGAGAGAAACACTGAGAACTGGAGCTACTATCAAGGGCTAGAGAAAGCACTCAAACCAAGTAAATGCACATTCTTCTGAACACAGCAAAATCTTGGCTGATTTTAATTTCTGTTAGTCCCTTACTCGATGTCTGCTTTCAGAGAGTGTCGAGGAGAAGCAGAAAATCTATGAAGATGCCTGGGTTAAGTATCCTAAAGGCCTGGTGCCAAGAAGACTTCCTCTCAACTTCCTCACAGGTCAGCGCCAGTCTTGTCAAAACTATAGAACTGTTATGCTCTCATAATGTGTCCGTGTATATGACCGCATTTGGCTCTCGCAGGTGAGAAGTTTAGAGAGTGTTTGGATCGCTACCTGAGGATGAACTTCACCAAAGGATGCCCGCCTGTCTTTACCACACTGAAATCCCTCTACCATCTAAAAGACAAGGTGAGACGGGGCAATCTAACCGAGAAAAGTTCTTCTGGACTGTAACATATAAGAACAGACACCATTTTTATAACATGTTCTTGTCTTCTGCAGGTAGCAATAATTGAGGAATTAGTTGTGGGCTATGAAAAAAGTTTGAGAACTTGTAAAATGTTCAACCAAAATGGTGAGTACATGTAAACAGATTTTAATGATGGATGACAGTGGTGCCAAAGTCCTCACTGTGGACATGTGTTGCTGAATTTGTAGATGATGGGAAAATGGAGCCGCCCACTACTTTACTGTGGGTTCAGTATTTCCTGGCCCAGCATTTCAACCATATCGGCAAACAGACGCTTGCCCTCGAATGCATCAACACAGCCATTGAAAGCACCCCCACTCTCATAGAGCTCTTCCTCATCAAGGCGAAGATATACAAGGTAAAGCACACTCATGTTGTTGAAAGAGTCAACAACATTGTTTCAAAATGTTCTCGAGACTGAAACCATTCAATAGAACATGAGAGAGTGACTTTATTTTCCATGTTTTGTTCTCTTGAAAGCATGCAGGTAACATCCGTGAAGCTGCTCGCTGGATGGATGAGGCCCAGGCCCTGGACACCGCTGACCGCTTCATCAACTCCAAGTGTGCCAAGTATTTGCTGAAGGCTGGACTTATCAAAGAGGCTGAAGAGATGTGTTCCAAGTTCACACGGGTTAGTATTGTGAAGGTCACATGCTTGTGAGAACGCACTTAAAATAACACCAGGTGTTACATCTATAATACAGTTCAAATGGTCAGAAGAATGTAATAATTTGAATCAGTAAGAGTCCATTGAAATGATCAAAAGTGACCGTAAAGACTTATATAATGTTACACTAAGATTCAATTTTAAATTAAGAAATGTTTTTGAGCACTAAATCATCATATTAGAATGATTTCCGAATATCATGTGACTGAAGACTGGCATAACGGCTGCTAAAAATTCAGCTTTGCCATCACAGAAATAAATTACATTCTAAAATATATTAAAATAGAAAACAGTAGTAATGTTTTGTAATATTATGGTTTTTGTTGCATTGTTGATCAAATAAATGAAGCTTTGAGTATAAGAGACTTCTTTAAAAAAAATATGACACTTTTTTCCATACTGTGTTGGCAGCAGAATGTTAAACGAGTTTTGTGTCTTACAAAATTCGTTTAACATTTTGCTGTCAATAAAAGACTCTTGACAAGACAAATAAAATAGCAAATACAATTTAGTGAATACTACACATTATTTGTTAGCCCTTCTCTCTTTCTTTCAGTAGAGGAAATTTAAATGTGTGATTCTGGAAACGAGATCTAAATTTAGCGGTAACGATCGGGTCGGGAAGAAAATTATTCAAAGCGGACAGCGGGTGAACAAAGAGTGAATGTATCGCGGGAGCGGGTGGATGCGGGATATAACCTCGCGGGAGCGGGACTTTAAAAACAGTCCCGCGCAGACCTCTACTTTGAAAAGACAAATGTGTTCATTTGGAGGCATTGCCTCTGGCAGCCGGTTTCTTGGCTTGCAAGTTCAGCTCCAGAAAGACTGAAATAGTAAAATGTTGGTTAACAGTACATTTTAGGAGCATTGAAAGCAGTAAAAAAAAATTTTTTTCCTCCATAATTTTTTTTTGTGCATTTTAGCACAAAAACTGACATAACGATTTAACCAATAATTCACTTGTCCCTTGTAAATCAAAGTTGCGACTTACATGCCCTGCAATTTCCATAATGACCTTTTAATATCTCATTGATTTTCCCAAGAGTGTTTCATTATGAAAAACACATCAGTCTGAATGTATCCAATCTCTATCACCTGCAGGAAGGAACCTCTGCTGTAGAGAACCTGAATGAGATGCAGTGCATGTGGTTCCAGACGGAGTGTGCTCTGGCCTACAGGTCCTTGAACAAATACGGAGAGGCGCTGAAGAAGTGCCATGAAATTGAGAGGGTAAATCTTGCAGAATTAGATACTATCAGATGTTAATTTCAGCTGTAGTTAGCAAACTGACATGGTGAATAGCTCTTTGCTAAATCTGTAGGTTGATATTGATTGAGTGACGCAGTTGAATGTTTTTTGCTATGAATATTGCCATTGCTCCTGACATGACTTAAATCATAATCATAAATAAATACTCAATGGTCTGAATTATCCTGACACTCTCATCGTTTGTTGTTAACAGCATTTTGTGGAGATTACGGACGACCAGTTTGACTTCCACACATACTGTATGCGGAAGATGACGTTGCGTTCTTACGTCGATTTGCTCAATTTAGAGGACGTGTTGCGTATGCACCCTTTTTACTTCAAGGCAGCACGTACAGCCATCGAGATCTACCTCAGCCTTCATGATAACCCGCTCTCCGATGACAACAAGGAGTCGCAGGCCGACAATGGTACAGTCATGCACACAAAACATATTCAAACTTTAGAGAACCATCCTTGCTTTTGGGGAAAAAAATATAGTTTTGTTTTCTTAACGATTGTTTATTCTGTAGCCAACTTAACGGACAAGGAGCTGAAGAAATTGCGCAACAAACAAAGACGTGCCCAAAAGAAAGCCCAGCTGGAGGAGGAAAAGAAGAATGCTGAAAAAGAAAAACAGCTAAAGAACCAAAAGAAGAAAAAGGAAGAGGATGAGGAGGAGATCGGAGGACCTAAAGAGGAGCTCATACCAGACAAACTGGCAAAGGTGTGTATGTTGGCAAAGCCATTTGTACTTTACAGGATCAAATATTTTGATTGTGTTTATCAGAATGTGCCGTTTCTGTCTGTAGGTTGAGAATCCTCTAGAAGAAGCGGTTAAGTTCCTGACTCCTCTCAAGAACTTAGTAAAGAATAAAATAGACACGCATCTGCTGGCCTTTGAGATCTACCTCAGGAAAGGTGAGCATACTGATGAACTTGAACTTAGTGATTCATAATGTTTCAGGGTTTAAAACTCCTAATGTGTGTTTGTGTTTGTAGAGAAGTATCTTTTGATGCTGCAGTCGGTGAAGAGAGCTTACTCATTGGACCCCGATCACCCCTGGCTCCACCAGTGTTTGGTGCGATTCTTCAAAGGAGGTACGTAAAGGCACATATCGTTTCCTCACATGGGACAGAAAACATACAGGAACCGTAAGATCTGTGTCTGTTTTCAGTGTCGGACAGTAAGGACATGCCGGAAGCAGTGCAGACGGTTCTGAAGCAGGAGATCACAAAACTGTTTGGCGAGAGTGACCCCAAGACTTTCAACAAGAACTTCCTGAGCAAACATGCAAACTCGATACCACACAGAGTTGCAGGTACCCGCTTTGTGCTGTTAAAGAACTTTTGAAAACCACTATAGATTCTTCATAGAGTGGAGGAGATTGACAACAATCAACAAGGCCCTAATATATATCTCGTATTTGTGATTAAATTCTAAAGCCGCTCTCCCACCGTCTGTCCAACCCGTTCTCGTTGATTAAACGTTCCATTCCATGCCCTTGTTTTCATTATGCAAGATCTTATTTATTTTAATTTTAATAGCTATTTTTGCATAAAATGTTACCCAGTCATTTAATCAAGAGATTAAAGGGTTCCACCATTAAAGGTTCATACTTGAAACAAATAAATCACTTAGGGTCACAGTCTCAATGGACTGTTGGTTGCTCTTTGGTGTTTTTACTGGGTTCCTGGATCAGACCATTTCAGGCAACGGATCAATGTCTGCAGTCTCTTTGGGATTTTTTTCAATCATATTGCTGCTCATAAATTTGAACTACACCAATGTCCACTTTCACTCAAGTGACCAGATATTAATTACTTCTGATTGCTTTGTTGCTGTGAAACCCTTTAGCATGAGTGTACCACTAAATTATTTTAGCTGTTAATTTAGCATCTGCCTTTTTGTTGTATGCAGCTGCTAAGATGATGGTCTTTCTGGACCCCTCCTCTGAGGGGATGGCTGCCGAGCTGGCTACTTCCTTGAACGAGTCCCTAACAGGCAGAACCATTCAGGTACAATAACCATAAACAGCACCGTATACATTTGTGATATTTCTCATGAAAAGCATGATGCTACATCTCTCATATGTGTATGTGTGAATATTAGACGTGTACCGAGGTGCTCCAGGCGTTAAGGGACGGCAGTCTGGGCTCGCAGCAGGAGAAAATTCTTGAATCGTACCATGCGTCTTGCCACGGTATCTGTCCCTACGCTTTAGCCTTCATGCCCCCCGGTTACCAGGACAACTCTGCAGTGACCACCAATGGAGACCTGTCCCCCTGCGACCACGAGGACATGCCCAATGAGATGTGAGTGTTTCAGGAAGGGAGCAGGGTGGCCGTTTTATGGCTGTCAGCATTTTGAGACCAGACGCCCCACGGAGGTTGAGACTCTACTGCACTAACGAGACCATGGTTACCTTCCGCCTTCTTTTCCACTCACGGAAGCGAGTGAGCAATAGGGGAACAACACATTTTACTATTTTTTCCCCCTCTCTATCTTGTTTTGCTTTTAAAAAAAAAAAATTGCCAATGGCGTCTCTTATGCTAGAACAGAATAAACGGTATTAAAGAGAATGATTGATCAAGATGGTCACAGTGAACTCATTGGGCCTAATTCCTGTTTATCAGACATGCATCTTTCTTCACATGTTTTTAAGAGTAATTTATATTAGATAATATTAAAGAGAACCGAATAATATCAGGAGGAGCAATACCTTTGGTCCTGGTTTGACTTGCGTGGTCGTGTGCCAAACCTGTGGGGCGGACCTTTAGATGCAGATGACGGCACCTGTTGCGAGGGTACCTGGGAAGGGGGGTGGGGGTGTGGGGAGTGTGTGGCAGTGAATTTAAGTGGCTGGGCAGAAACTGTTCCAGGATCAGCCATCAGGGGAGCTAGCAGTGAAACCCACCACGTCTGCTGGGAGGAGATACTGATGTTCAGTCAATAAGCTGATAACAGTCGATTGAAAGGTCACCTGGAGTGCTGAGGAGAGGCAGACGTGCATCTTTCTTCTTTTCTCTTTCATCCTCTGCTGCCTTTCGGTTTTCCAGTGAATGTCTTAGAGGCGGCAGTGGCATCTGTTGGACCTGTAGGACTTTTACTGTGACTGTTTCTGTTGGGTTTGTGTGGCATCTTTTTATTTTTTTCTCCTACTCATTGTTTGGGTTCTCATGTTGGTTTCAAACTTTCTGCTTATGATTTTTTTCCCATAATACATGACTCCATCAAACATAACACTGTCTGAATTCTGAAAACGTGTCCTGTCATTTGACTCTCACACAGTTACAAATAAAACAAAATAACATGACTGATGTATTTCTCTTTAATTGTTTAATTTGGTTTTGGTTACACTGTATGATGTAACAGTTTCATCTTTTAGAAAATACAGAACACAAGAATTTGCTAAAGTTAAAGCAAACATTTGCTGGTGATTAAAGCTGGAATTTGTACCTATATAATTTTTTTTATTTACTCATTTGGGCTTTACCTTTATTGGTTATTTCTAAATAAGATGACTTTAAAATATATTCAGATGTAGTATTATTTGGTTCTCAACATTTTAATCTATGCCAATATTCAGATTTTTCCAGTGATTACCTAGATAAAAATTAAGGATATGAATTTTGTACTCAGAATTTCTACCCTGTAAATATTAGAACTGCCATAGCTAGTAATTATAGTAGTTTTACAAATTTATTAATTTCCAGGTCTAAATATATTTTCTTAATTACACTTCCTCATATAACCAGTTTTTTTTCTAATCTTGATTGATTTAAAGTTGTTTCATTGTTGTTAGTCATCATTAGGTTTCTTGGTTGAGAACCACGGTGCTACAGGTAAATTGAAGTAAATTTCCTATCCTTTTTTTAGACATTATAGACCATCTTTCATGTATTCACATGTTAAGACAAGCGTTTGTGGATGTGTTGTTTGTGATGATGTCGTTCAGACTCGTTAGAGTCTGGCTTTGGGCGCCGTGTCTGTCTGTCGGTCCTCATGTTGGCTCTGAGAGCGGAGGAAAGTGTGGTCCAGGTTAAGGTATGTAGTAAGGAACTCTGGGAAATCATTCTTCTGCACTATTTCTAGAAACATGGACACAGCAGTCATCAACCTCTGTTTGTCCCTAAAAAGAGTGGAAATGGAGAAAAGGTCAATGTGAGCTATTGAGCAATCACAGAGCTGCCATAGCTCTTTACAATGAAAAAAGTACTGTATTTTAACATTTTATAGGCTAATATAAGTAAACCTGTATTTATTAATCATATATATTTGCTGTAATATTTCTGTTTTAATTTTAGTTTATACAATTTTTATATTTTTTATTTCAGTTAATTTTATTTTTGTTAGAACTTTAATGCAATTCAGTTAGTTGCCAAGGCAAAATCTTATGTCTTCAACATCATCTTATAATGTTTTTCATCTAAACGTATGTGTGTGTGTGTACATATATATATATATATATATAAACCATATTAATATTGAGAACAAATATATATAATATTAAAATTTTTTATAAATATATATTCCTGTACATAGTATTTGAGGAATTGTATAATTCACTAAACTATTGAACAATGATTTCTTCATACCGTCTGCAAGAACATCCTGTAAGCATGGTAAAATCACTGTAATACATGGTCTTTTGTTGTGTGAATCCCACTTCATTTTCTGATCACAATGTCTTGTTCAAGTGCACATTCCAACCAATGTTGACATCTGTACAGCATTTTCTACCTGCTTGTTTGGCAATGTATGGCTGCTTGCAGATCTTCCACCAGACCTTCAGCCAAACCGCTGACAACAGCTCGGGTCACTACCGTCCCATTGTCCTCCAGTCTCACTTGGTGCCGAATCCACTGCCAAACCTGACAAATGCAGCCTCTTAGAATAAGAGAGAATATTATATTGTAGCATGTGAGCTTTAAGTGAACCAACCTGAGATCTGGAGATCTCTGCTGTTGCTGAATCCTCAACCTTCCCCAGATAGAAGAAATGACCTCTGCCTGTTGTACAAAGTCAATATCAATACACCTCCATTCACCACAGAGCATAAAAGTGTTGTTTAACAAGTCTTAGGTGAAAAAGTTTTGCACCTGAAAGCCAGGCTTCAATGAAGAGGACACCTACAGCAATGTTATACCTCAGCCCGTACAGTGTTACTCCTCCCTATAGAGATATAAAGCACACAATACCAAGGCAACAGCATTTATATTCACCACACATTTATTAAACTGTTAACATGATTTGCAGTGATAGAAATTCAACTGACCGCAGGCATGATGAGCAAGTCTTCAGGGGTCACTGTGATGTCTTCCCGAAGCTGCAGGAGTTGATTCTGACCATGAGAGTGAAGCTGAAACAGCTGTGAGAGAGAAATATGTTTTTATATGCTAGTGCTGTTATGGGGAAGTCTATCAATGACCAGACAGAAATGAACGACTTATGTGTGACACTTACTTTATGCATGGGCTCAATCAGGTCCATGTCGTAGACCATGAACCCATCAACTCCTGCTTTGATCTCCAGTAATTTAAGTCTAAAATAACATAATAATGATAATTTATATGGAAAACAAATACAGAACCATAAATGGTTGAGCTGTATTGATTTGATCACCACAATAGACTGATACAATATACAATAATGTTATGCATGCATCCTAAGATTACTGTGAGCCAAGAAAAACCTCAGGCAAATACAATATGATCACAGCAATCTAAATAACTAGTACAATCTGTGATTAATATAGTTTGTAAGGCAGCATTTGTTAGTACGATAACTGGTCCATGATTTAAGGCATATTTCGTGTCCATAATACATATTGGTGCAAAATTACAGGTCAAATTTTAATACTTAGGGTTATGGAGTTGTTTGAATCCCCAACCCCAAGTCTGATCAATAGTAGTACTGATGCCGCCGTCCTATTATAGCATTAATCAAAATATATGATGTTTGGATTAAATACAAAAACAATTAAATTAATTTCATTTTATGCCATATTGTGCAGTGGCCGAGTAGTGCACAACACAGCGAAATCTCCACAACAAATATAAATGCTAAATATAATATTGGGATTCAAAAGTATCCACCATGCAATTATGTGTTGGATTCAAATCACCACAGCTTTTATTTGATCTGCTTGCATCTTGCCTGGTGACAGTTCCGAGTACAGTCTTGTAGAGATCACTCTCTTTGTCTCTAGGCAACAGCAATGCTGCCATGCCACCTGTTGCTAGGGCACCCCTGCGGTGACACGTCTGCACTAGAAGATCCATGTAGCTGTGCAGGAAACGCTTCTCCATATCCACATATTTACTGCGATCAGGGAGGAGGAAATCAGCCCGATGACCTATAAAGAAAACCATTGTCACTATTGAGGAATGTGATTGAGTCTACTAGTCAAACTTGCAGAATGCGCTGACCGAATTTGTTGACAAAGGAAGCTGAGTAATCCCAGATGCCACAGTTTAGACCAGCAGAGTGCTCCTTGAGCTCGTACAAAATCTCCTCCATCTCGAACGATGCCAGGACACACTCGATCAACACGGTGGCCTTTATGCAGCCCGCTGGCAGGCCAAGCTACAAAATTATTCAGAATACATTAGAAATAAAATTCATGATAATTAAAACTGCAGTGGGGTCATGTAATCTGTCAACACTCGCACCTTCTTCTCAGTCCAGAAAAAAATCTGACTCCAGAGTCTGGCCTCCATGTAGCTCTCAACCTGCACAACATATCATGAAGATTTTCTAGAATATTAATTCTACATTGAAGTCCTGTCCTGGTAAACAGAGTGATGTGAACTGACACTGACCTTGGATAAGTAGAAAAAAGGGCCACTCTGGTTTTGAAGAAGTAGTTTTGCATTATGAAACATCAGCAGACCAAAATCAAACAATGGACCTGGAACCTCTCGGCCATTCACCTACAGAGAAACAGATACACATATAGTTCACACTACCAAGAAGGATATTGGACTATGCAGGATTAGCTCATGTACAGCTAAAGAGATTTCTGAGTTATCTTTTGTTTTAATCTGAATCAGACGTTTCTCCAAAAACCCATTTGGAGCCATATAAACAAACACAAATGAGACATTTACAGACATAAAAAGTACAGAGCTATAACATGAAGACTTTTATTATGAATGGCTTTCACTGAAATCTCTTGAATTTAGATCCGAGTTTCAGCCGTTTTTGAAATTTATCTGACACATGTGCGGTTACTGGGACGTTTTAATAGAAGAAGAATCTAAAGCAGGAAACAAGCAAAAGTATCCATTTTCTCTACATATACACTTAATGCTGTCTAGGAGAAACAGCGGAAATGTAAAAAAAATATAATTTTCTTTTCTAAAGGAGTGGTTATAAGTGATAAAATTTTAAAACCCTACAAAAGATCATTAAATGTGACCCTCTCTGTAAAAACCAGGCTAAAGTCTAAACATCTAATTCTGAGATAACGAGCATCAAAATTTGATTACAAGCATTCATTTCACTATGATTTAAATCTTTGACATGGCTTTACTCAGTCAATATTAAAGATACCAATAATACATTTTCACAGAATGTTCTTTACAATATGTAGAATGATTTTATGCAGAAAATAGTACATCTCAAAAAATGACTTTAGCTGGGTTTTCACAGAGAGGGTCACAAATCATTGCAAGGTGAAATGTGAAACTAAATCCATTTCAAACAGACCAACACATGGTTTGTACAAACAAACAAAGACAACAATGTTCTCATCTGTGCCATTAAACAAGCTCACGAGAGATCCATACCATCATGTTGTGCTCCACCATGTTCCATGCTCGAGGACGGAGCATCAGCACTGGAGCCTGGGAAATGGGTGGTACATCTGGTTGAGAGGAATATGACAGATTTGTAACGCATGCTTTCCATACATCTCCGATGGGATTCTTTTGTTAAAGAATATTTAATTCTACATTTCTGACAAAACAAGTAGCAGGAGTTAGACTCAAGACTCACCCTGAAACTGGTTGTGCACAGCCTGATAAACATTATAAATACCCTTTATTTGATTGCGGTATGTTGGGCAGTTGCCATCATCAAAATCAATCTACAACAGAACAGAACAATAATGCAATTACAGCCAGGAATTCAGCTTTTTCAGTTTCAAATTCGTTGATGCCAAAACGAATATTGATGCAAATGTATACCCCAAAATAATATTTTCTGTGTTCAGTGCAGTTTAGTATCTGTTCTAACTTCAGTGTCATCTTATATTGCATTACTAAGTCCTACCTGTAAACCTTGGGCAGTAGATTTGAGTCCCATTATAAGACGTTGTGTATCACAGGGTGAAAGGTCACCAACGTCCACATGTCTGCAGTGCAATCGGTCTGGAACTGGGCTCACTCTCCAGCTGGGATCATTTCGGATATGAGCTGTGTCCTTCAGAAAGCCTGGCAACTCTCCAGTCAGATCCAACTGAACTTTCCGGAGAACTCGCAAATTCAAAACCTTGCACAAGAGTAAAGACATCTTTTGATGAAGTCTCATCCAAAAAATAAACAAGCAAACATTGTTGCATAAATAAGTAATTGGGGTTTCTTTAATATGAATTATGGGGTTAAATTCTATTAGAAACTATATGTTGAAGAGGTACCTTATCAACCTCCGCTTGGAAGGTAGAGATGAGTTCAGACAGAAATGGCAGAGCATCAGAGTTAAACAGAGTGTGAAACTCTCTCTCAAGTCCTGAGGGAGGCGGTTCAAGCTCAACACCTTGATGTACCTGTTTATCAGCACATTAAACATGATTTCCTGACACATCATTCAGTTCTGCACATTACAATTCACTGACAGATGCATAGACACACAATTACTTATATAAATACATACAAATAGCCTATAGTACTGAAAATATACATTTTAATTGGGGTGTTATTAGTTTTAAAACAGTCACACATCATGAGAACTTACCAACATGTTCTGCAGTCGTCCAGTAAATCTAGAGTTGGACTTTGATAAGTCTCACTGCACTGTTTACTTTTAGCCACACATGACTTGTGAGGTTTTTTTCGTGAAGGATAGAACGCTGTTTTTAACAAAGGTTTTAAGGGAACGAATCAGTAAATAAACTCGACTAAATCTGTTTAGTGCAATTCTCCTGCAATGTTAAAATAAGAAATATCAAGTCACTGCAAAGAAGTAAAAACGTGCACCCCTTTTTTATAATGCATACATATATTACAGTAGAATATAATAGAATAACTTTCATATTTATTTAGTTTGTGTGTGTGTGTGCTTTGTTTACTGCGGTAGTTTCAGTTTTGTTATGCTCTTTTGTGTGTATTGTGTGGAAGTAGTACCACAAAAAACGCTCTCGGTATTATGTGACTTCTCGCGAGATTACAGTTATGTCAACGTCGTACGTGGCTGGCTGGCTGCAGACCCAAACAGTGTAAGAAGACTCTGCCGGGAATGCATCAGCAAAATGCGGAGTTTACCGGTCAACACGTCAAATACAGTCCCCGGCGTTTGAATCTCTAAGTTTAGCATATGAAGCTTGAGGTGGAGGGCTGAAGTTTAAACTAAGCCTGCGTTTGAATTATTTATTTGCCCCGTTAGCATCAGTACATTTGCACTGAGCCATTCTGTGAGGCACTTGTTTGTCTATAGAAGACAGCATGGCAGACATCGAGTCCTCCTTTCAGTTTAGCTCGTCTTTGACCAGCTCTTCGCTGCCTCCCCCACGGACTCGAATCTTTAAGATCATCGTGATCGGAGACTCTGGAGTTGGCAAGACTTGCCTCACCTATAGATTCTGTGCAGGCAAGTTTCCAGACAAGACTGAGGCCACTATCGGGGTGGATTTTCGGGAGAAGCTTATTGAAATAGACGGCGAGAAAATCAAGGTGAGGATGCTTCTGATTTCAGGTTATTTTGCAAATTGACTCAATATGTGTTAATGTCACCTTGTAAGTAAAGCCTGACACATGAGTTATTAGTCAAGAGTCTTTTAAAATAGATTAGTTTATTGAACCTTTAGATATAATATAATACAAAAATAATTAAATAAATCATGTTTTTATAACAATATAGCATAATACTTTTGTATAAATATCAGTTGTCAATATAAACTATCAGTCAGAGGACAGAATGCATGTACTACATTGTTTTACAATCTACATCCATCTACAGTAGGCTTTATTAGGTTGAAGAGATGGCCGATGTAATGCAGGGTTAGATTTATTGATTTATTGAGTCTGTCAATGCCTATAGCCTTAGTATGTAAATTAGTATCTAAATGTAAATTTCCAAAAACTATCATGCACATGACCCACACTTTATCATGTATATAATACATTTATGCATGAACACACCCTGCCTTCTCCTGTAATGTTAAAGGGACAGTTCACCAAAAAAAAAGAAAATTCTCTCATTAATTACTCACCCTCATGTCGTTCCAAACCTGTAAGAACTTCGTTCATCTGAACACGAATTAAGATATTTTTGATGAAATAGAATTTTACGAAGCTATGAGAATACTTTTTGTGTACAAAGAAAACTAAAATAATGACTTTATTCAACAATTCTTCTCCTCATAATCCCGTCCGCCATTGTGGCGAGTATACGTTTCTGGACCTGGGAACATTTCAGTTTCATTGCCATCTATGCAGAGTCAGAAAGCTCTCAGATTTAATCAAAAATATCTTGATTTGTGTTCCGAAGATGAACAAAGGTTTTACAGATTCGGAACGACATGGGAGAGTAATTTTTTGGGTGAACTATCACTTTAAAATGACAAATAGGCTTATGCATGATATGATACAAGTTGAGAGCTAATAGCTTTCCCTTTTTTCCCCTCTACCAGGTCCAGTTATGGGACACTGCAGGCCAGGAGCGCTTCCGAAAGAGTATGGTGCAGCACTACTACCGTAATGTCCACGCTGTGGTGTTTGTCTACGATGTCACCAATGCCGCTAGTTTCCGAAGTATTCCGTCGTGGATCGAGGAGTGCCGTCAGCATGCCTTGGGTCAAGAGGTGCCTAGAATCTTGGTCGGCAACAAATGCGACCTGCGCCATGCCGCTCAGGTAAGTACCGACGTAGCGCAGCAGTTCGCCGATGCACACTCAATGCCTCTGTTCGAGACCTCAGCCAAGAACCCCTACGGAAACGACGGCGGCGGTCGGAATAATAGTGACCACGTTGAGGCCATTTTTATGACGGTGGCGCACAAGCTGAAATCTCAGAAGTCACTGATGTTAAGCCAACCACCGTGTGGATCAGGAGATACTGTCACTCTCAGGAGGCAGGACGAGGAGGACAGGGGACTTGGGGCTGTGGATGTTGGAGGAGCTAATGAAGGAGTCACCACTTACAGGATGGAGATGACAAAGGTGAAGCACCTTTTAAAGAAGCAGATTCAGAGGTTCTTTTGTGTTATCCGTGAAGGGTTGAGGACACAGGAACATCTTTCTCAAGATTTATTTTTGAATCTGATCTGGCCATTATTTTAAAGGGGAAAAAATCAGACCAGGGGCTTTCAGAAGTTGCATGTAGGTCCATCTGCCTTACATATACAAGCTTCATCTATTATGTGTCAGCCTGTCTAGTTATATCATATGTGACCCTGGACCACAAAATCAGTCTTAAGTGTCAATTTTTGATCTTTACTTAATATCCTAATGATTTTTGGCATAAAAGAAAAATCATAATTTTGACCCATGCAATGTATTTTTGGCTATTGTTACAAATATACCCCAGCGACTTAAGACTGTTTTTGTGCTCCAGGGTCACATATGCACTACATTAGCCTACTAGATTTAAGGTGAATTGAACAATGAAACCATCATGCATAACATGTGGCCTTTTTCATCATATTTTTTAAACAAATTTAGATAAACTGCTCTGTTAAATCACTTCAGCGTCCAAAGTAAATCTGGTTTAGTCTGTGTTTGTTGTCTCATTCTATGTCACCCACACACATGCAGACACTTCCTGTAAAAGTTGTCAGTTCTCTCAAGAGAAAAGAGAAACTGACGAACAAACACTAAATGCAGGTTATTTATTAGTGCTGCTAATCTAAAAAAAAAAGCCAGTCCTAGTCCACTGCCAGTGCTTTATTTATTGCCAATTTATTTTCTTCTAGCAGCCATTCATCTGAATAAAATCTACTGTAAAGATATCTGGGTTATGCATGACAGCCAGTCCTTCCTGTGAATCATGTCAAAATGTAGGTAAGTTAGGTAAAAAGGGGCAAGAATTCGTTGACAATATTTACTTTAGTGTATACAGTCAGGATGTGTATGTAGTATTGCTTTGTTAGGCAATTTGAAAATGATCTGTACTGTATAACCGCAGATTAGTACCTCATATTATTCATGGAATCTGCTCTGTGCATGGCATAAATCTGAACAAAGGGTCTGATATCAGTCTATATTTCAGTGTGTAATCTATCAGCGCAAATATACAGATATGCTAATGACTGAATTGTCTTCTTTCCCACACTGATACGCAGAACAGAGTTCAATCCATTACAGGGGATATTCACTCATGTCTTTATGTAACCACAGCTGGACCTGTGGAGGGCATGAAAGAAGCTCAGGCATGACATGCTTTATTTGTTTTATGGGAATTGCCAAAAAGACGTTTTGCATATAATTTCTGGTTTCATTTTTTGAAGTAGGTTGGTTAAGGGCCTGATTAGCTGATGCATTGCGTTGTTTGATTCGGGTACAATAATAGGGGAGCATGTGATTAGTTGAGGAAGTAGTTGTGCACGGTTAATGATGGCTCTTTAAATATTTAAATGCAACATGTGGAATGCACACAAAGACTTGTCTATTTGTGCTTAACGTTTTGAGTCTGGGTGCTTACAGAAGGTTCATATCTAATCTCTCTGCCAGAAACAACATGAGCTTTGATGATTTTTGTAGGTTCATGATGAACTGGTCTTGATAAAAACATACTCTTGGTCGGATTCTCTCCACTGATGTCTGTACTAATTGTTTGCTTCACCCAATGTACCATTTTAAGTGTATTTTTTGTATTCATAAACACAATAACGATGTAAAATGAGCAGCTCTCAAAAATCCACCATGTTTAAGTGTTACATGGGCAGCCACTTGAAACCGAGGTAACCCAAGAATCCCGGCTCTGGCAGGAAGTGTCCAACATGAGCAAAACCCCAAAAAAACAGTTAAATGCAGTGTATAAATGATTATTGAGCATTTTTATTATAGGTAATTGTTTATTATTCTTGGGATGATTATTTATCTTTGCAACTAAAGTGTATGAGCCAAACATTACATCAGGGGTCAGCAGTTGATAAAATAGCACCTTGCAGTGCCAGAACTCAAGCAAACATATCTTTACTAGTCATTTGTCTGATACAACTCATGCCTTCAATGTTGGTCAGTGAGTTTGAGTGATACCGTTTTGGGAAAATAACAAACCATCAATCCACTATAATCAAAGGAGTGCAAAAGAGATCGATGCTTGTTGCGGTTTTGGTTTTAACTGTTTCAGTGTTTTAATAAAAAAATAAAGTACCACATCATTGAATTTCAGCTGACTAGTGTTGTGCTTTACTGGTTTAATTAAAGACTGCATATGGGAATTTAATAATATTTAGACTAGACTTATTTTAAAGTAATAGCACTGAAAAAATGATATTGTCCCTTGGTATGTTGTTTTAGTCTGAACATCCATTGAAATGAAGGTTTGGAGATTCATAAAGAGGCAAATTAAATAATTTGTAATATATGGTTTATTGTCAAATATATACATACAGGTTTATGTTTGCAAAAATAGTATATCATGTAAAAAGTATAAAGCTAACACACATGCTTTTACACCACAAAAGCACACTAAAAGATAATTTAAAATATGGCACTGTGATGGAGAGACCTTATTTGCCTTCCATCACTGCTTTACTGTGTTGTTGGGCCTATTGAATTAATTTTTATCCAGCCGAGTGGGCGTGGCAGTAATGTACTCTAGAGACTAATTTTAGCGGGTGTATTGCAGTGTTTTGATTTACTCGTTTTGATTTGCATTATTATTTGTATTTATTTATTTAGACTCTTGTTTCTAAATCTCATGTATAAAATTATAGTATCAAGAGTTTATTTTATATTATAGAAATGGTATGTTCCAATTTAAAAAGTATAAAGCTAAGGCACATGCTGTTTTTAAAACACAGTGAATTGGAGGGGAGTTAATAAAAAGCACACTAAATCTTTTTGGACGCCATACTTCGCTCCATTTGCATCTCCTTGTGACTGCCCGGTCGTTATCACAGGCACTGATTATAACTTAAACATCAAGAAACAAATTTAAGTAGATCTGAAACAAGCAGGCTTGATGAAATCTGGACATTTTTCACTTTATGGGAAAAATTATGAACTATTTTCCAATATTTCATTTTCCCTAGGCACACACACATTTAAAAAAATAAAAATAAATCATAGATATAAGTTACTAAGCTAGTCTGCTGTACGGTGGAAGCGTGGAGAGGTCTTGCTGTTCCTGCTCAGGACAGCGATCCATGAAGGACATGGGGGAGTTAAAGATTCGCTCATCTCCGTCTGCAAGAGGCAAAATACATCCTCACTAACATCATCATAATGGCATACATTGTGGCTCATATAGCAGATGACTTATGAAATATGACTTTGTCTCAGTGTGCAAATCCACTTAAACATCTCTCACGTACCTTGCCAAGTGCATACAAGTTCAGATGGAGTAACAGGGTCATTCTGAGGAACTAGAAACTCCTGTAAAATACACAACCATGCAGTAATTACCAGCTCAATCTTGCATACTGAATACTAACTTCAAAATACTGCACTTTGTCTTGCATATAATTTCACTCACCATGCCATTTGCGGAGTCGTAGCAGCCGCAAAGCGGCAGACTGCGGCATCCGATATAAGCAATGAGAGAAGAAAAGAGCAAAGACCCCACGCAGGCCACCAGAAGGGTGCTATTTGCTCCTTTCACCATCCGGCTGAGCACAAACCTCTACACAAGACACAGCTTTATCAACCATTTCTATGTTTTATGGTGAGTGTTTAATGTATGGGAGAGAAAACATGATCTGGTGTGACTGTACCACTTCAGGGATAGGATGGGCATGAAAGATCTCATCATCCTCTTCTCCATAACTGAGAGTGACGCAAGCATAAACGAAGACAATCACAACAGCAAAAAGTGACATCACAGATGATGCGATCATGACATTTACCTAAACGTATTAATGAGAACATGTTAATATCAACATGTAGAAAGAGACAACGTCAGGAGAAATACTGTGTATTAGACGGATAAGAAATTACCAAAATTGGGTTTTTCTTCTGGGATGCAAAGAGGGCAAGTACACCAGGGGCAGCCATAATCTAAAAGAGGAAAAAAGTGAAAAGCTTTATAGAATCATATTGAGCATCTCAAGGGTGATGGTTAATAAAATGAAATGGAAGGGAAAAAAATGACATTTAAATGCTTTTGTATTTTCTCACAAAACTTCTGCATTACCCAAAGAAACTTCAGGTTTGCTCGCAAACCTTTGTGATGGAAATATGAGGAAAAAAACTTTATTTCAGAGCTTTGGCAAGAATGCAGAATTTCTTGGGGGAATGCAATACCTTCTTACAGAGAGAACGCAAAAGCATTTTTCCTACCATCTCATTTTTTTTTCTCATCACCAGTCCTGTTTGGGGCCCTGTAAAATCAGTCTCTTAGCGCAGACACGTGCCACAAGAGAGTCAAGTGAAATACCCAGGTCTAAACTACTATAATCGTATAAATAAAAATATATATAATCTTCTATTACTAAAAATCTGCATTAATAAATCCTAAACCACATTACAGCAGTGAGAAACATTTACAGTAAATTGGCTATGAAGTCATGTTAACATGATAAAATAGCAAAAGGTGTTTTAATATGGGATACAAAAGCTAATTATATTTTTCCTAACATAAGTTTTTTATGTGACTTTGCTACACTATACTGGAAACCTGGGATGGCGCAGTGCATTATAGATTAACGTGGGAACTATAACTACGTTAAGTCATATTAAAGTAAATAAATGGTCAGCTTTAAGGGTTCTCACCATTCCAGCCCAGAGGGGAGCTCTAGTTTCACTCAGAGGAGTGCTCTTGCGGAAGACTGCATCCATAAACCCGCAAACCACGCACAGCCCCGCGCACGCCACCTGAAGGATGCCGAGGACCACCACACTCTTCTGATTGAAGATGAAATACCTGTAACGGTCCATCTCAGGCCTTCAGCGGGGAGAGAAATGTTCATACGTATCATTTAAAAGAGAAAAATCCTTCATTATTATGTCTCCGAATGGAGCTGGATCCTTTATCTAACGATAATGACTTGAAACAGTCACGACAACGCACCACGTTTGTGCGTTGATTCTGAAACTACAAAACGACGTTACTAACTTAATTTTACTAAACGCTATACTTAAATTATGCTACGCCCGATTTAATATGTATAAAATGGTGTATAAGTCCTATAAATTAGAATAAATGTAGTATTTACCTGTGCCGTTTTTCCTTATCACTTCCGGACCGCTTTTGTTTGAAAGCAAGCGATGAAACCCAGCGAGTCACTCATTTACCTGGCGCGCGCGCGCAGGTGCAGCACGATGACCACGCCCCCGCGATGTGGATATTTACAGTGTTGACCCAATTACTTGGGCATTGAATATTCCTCCATTTTGGCTTAAAGAAAACATGATTCATATTTTCAACATTATATAGCTGGGGACACTGAAAAGATGAGTCCAATTGTGCTCTATGCTGGAGTTTTATTGATAAATCTTTGTTGATAACTTTTGCATATCAAAGGCTGAAGTTCAGTTCAGTTGAGTAGAAAGATTTCATCTTAACCTTGTGTCTTATTCTCAAATTGTGTACAGTCTGTTCAGTCTTTTCCCCACACATGCAGTTCACCTTACTTAACTTTCTTTTAATGGTGTCAATTTTCCATTCAATTTTTCTTGAAAAAAATATTACAAATACCAGCTTTGTCTGTGTAATACTGTACTTCAAGACTGCTAGAGCCTATGTAAACCTAACTGTAGCTGTTCGCACAATGCAAAAGGAGACAGACCAAATTGCTTTACAAGAATAATTATTGGTAATACCAACATAAAAATATTGATATTTCAGTTCTCAGTGGAAACATGAGCAGAGCAGCAAAAGACACTATACTGGTTTAATACTGCATAGTTATCACAAGTTGTGGTAAAGAGGTCATATACTTCCAGTAGTCATGAAATCGGTCTTTAAAACTCCACTCCATGGATTTCAGTCAAGATGCCTTTAAATCACTTGCTCTTTTTCAGTCTCTGTATTCTTGTAGTGCAACCAAATCAGTCACCAACTGACACACATACTAGTCCTTCCACATTGTAGAACCATAGAATTGTGCAGCTTGCTCAGTGATCTGAGCGAGGATTTCACAGTTACAATCCTTGTAAACTGATGAGGATGCCAGAAATCAGTTCAGACGGGGGATTACTTATTAGAGTTAGCTGCAAGAAGGTCAAAGAACAAAGTTAGAGTTTCAGGTGGTAGACAGTTGTAGGCTGGGATGGGAGATCATGTTTTTTTTCAGACAGCGTTGGTGAGGGTCTTAGCAGGTCTCATCAGCACCTTTTCCAGACTCCATCTGCTGAAACTCCAGCAATTGCTTTGTGTACCATTCTGGTGCCTCTGGACCAGACTTCCCTGATGACTCATGGTCATAACCATAAGCAACAGTGAGTTCTTCATCTTTTTCCACAGCACGGATTGTTCGGATGCATTTTATTTGCCCAAAACGAGGATGGATGTACCTTGACAGGTGAAAACAGCTGTTACATGACTAACCCATTATTGTCCAACAATAAGATTTGCTTATATTTAAATATCTAACAAAATGCTACTCAATTTAATATAGGAAACAAAAGCACTACATCTCTGTATAGTACTAAAGTGAACATTAACACTCACGGATCATATTTGCAATTGGGAGTGAAGGAGTGATTGGCTTTGTGGCCAATAGACGCACAGTAATTCTCAGTCAGATTGAAAGGTTCTGGAACATCAATCACAGTGTCCTCATCCAATGAAATAGTGTTCCCATTCAAGGACCAGTCACGACTATCCACCTGTTAAATTTAATATAAAAAGATGAAAAAAAACTTAAAACACCCTGTGCATCTTTTAATATTTTTTAAGTATTACATTACAGCCCTGAATAATGTAAAATGCAAACAGACAAACCTCTGTATGTGTAATGCGGACACCATTATAAAAAGCCATCACTGTGTTAACCTCAGCCTCAGTTTTTGCAAATAGCCCTTCTCCAGCTCCAGAAATAAGTGACTGTCCAACATACACACTGTTAAACCAAAAGAAGACCAGCTTTCAGCTTGAATCAACAAGATGTTGACATGATAAATACTGTATTATGCCTAGAGAACCAGCAGAATCTCCTCAATGAAATGACAAGACCGTACATCACTGGAACGAACAAATATATGTTTTCTGTTCAAAACAAGATTTGATAGATTGAGGTTTACATGGTTGATCACAGCTTGCACCAACCGTTGACTTTCGTAGGGATCGGGCAGCAGTTTATGACCAGCGATACACGACGAGGTGGATTTATCGTAGCGGTAAACAGGACCTACAAAAGAGTAAAACAAAAAAGTTCAAGATTAACCTACAACTAATTTTATACCAAGGTTAACTTTTACTGATCAGATTTGGCTTTTTAAATAGCTTTAAATGAGGCCTTGTAAATAAAAGAGAAACTAACTATCTGGATCAACAGTGAAGTGTGGTCTGCCGTTCTCTTGGGTGGTAAGAGTGGCTAGTCGGGCCTCAATCAGTTCTCCATCAACAAAGGAGCCATACAGAGCCGTACGCCCATTAGGATAAACATAAGCCACCGACTTTCCTGTCATCTCTCCATCTCCATTCACTTCCCCAACCATGTAGACGCCATCCTTTAGATGGCAGAGAAAAAAGAAAACTTACATACACATAAACCTGGAACTTTCCAATAGACTGATCCCAGTTCAATACATTATAATGCTGTCGATAAGAGTTTAATTTGTGATTTAAAGTGCTTGATGTTGGGCACAACATACCGGGTAGTAGACCCAGCACATGCCATAACGAATGTTGTCCTTGTACTGGCCCCTGAAGACCAGTTGACCTTCTGGATTGAACTCTTGAGCAGGTCCATTGAGCTCGCCTTCTACATAAGTGCCATGTAATGCTCCCCCATCCTCGTCAGTATAAATACCCTGGCCATGCAAAGCATCATCCACAAAGAAACCCTCCAGCGTACTATAAAGGAAAAAAACTGTTGATTTTTGGTGAAATATAATTACCTTTGTCCGCTATTATCAAAATAATCCAAATAAGGCTTATTAGCATGTAAGATTATAAAATTAGACCCCAAAAAGAAGCAAACAAACTGTGGAGAGGGAAAATATGCAGTTTAAATAGATCTAAGACTACTGGTGACGATACCGGTGTCTGCATGTGCATTTGAATGATAGCGACTCTGTGATATGATATCACTGATATTATATGTGATTCGGTATATAGTTCAATCATGAAATTCAGCTGCTACTTTCCCATCTACACCTTATTTATTTCCATCTCAATCTGGTACAGATCTGTGGGCCATTGGACTTTTCATTACATTACATTTATTCATTTAGCAGACGCTTTTATCCAAAGCGACTTACAGTTGAGGAATACAATAAGCGATACATTATAAAGAGGCAAACGGACACAGGAAGTGCTTGTAATACAAATTTCTAGGCACTGTTCAGAACAAATTCTAGCCAGACAGTGAGAGGTTAAGGGAAAGAAAGCAAAGTTAAGAAAAAACCTGGCAACAGCATGTATCCTAATCCCTATAGTCCAGAGCATGTTTCAACAGTAATCTTTCCCTAATGTCAGCAGCAGCATAGCAGATCTAGTCCGCCAAGACCAATCCTACTTGCAATACATCCTTATGAATGAAACAATAACACTATTTCGAGAGTTGTCATGATTTAAATAATGAAATATGAGAGTCTGATCAACAGTGACTAATATTCTATTATTAAATCATATGCTAGAAATCAATAATAGATCAATGGTGCCAACATAAAGTTATTTACCTGCCATCAAAAAAGAAGAACTTTCCTTTTCCATTTTTCTCCCCATGAACAAAGTGTCCCTCAAATCTGTCGCTGGAGGAGTAGGTCACAGTGCAAAAGCCATGAGGTTGGTCATCCTCATCCAGCGGTCCTAAAAAGTCATGAAATTGTAATCAGAGATAAGCTAAGTAATAGATTGATAAATAACTAATGCACTGCATGCCCAATAATGACACACATTTTAATGGACCAGGTTGATAAAATCAGTTCAGTTAGATACTTGACGTTTAGCAAGAATATTTAATACAAAGCAACAGTCAGCTAATTAAGGGGCACAAAGTGCTGGGTTTAATGATAGTCCAGAGTGGAGAACTACGTGCATCTGCAGTTTTGGATCAAGCTTTAAAGCTGAACTTGCTACTTGTGTGTCAACACCCCACTTTTTTAACCACGAGGCGTCAACGACACTATTATCTTCCTTCAAATACGAATCTAGCTTATATATAGGGCATTTACAGACTTCTAAAAGATTATATATATAATAAAAAGTGTCAGAGAATGTAATAAAATGAAAGGTATTTTAAGAGAAATCAATTGTCTAACTACGTTTATTCTTTCCGTTTATGCTATTTCAGTTCATGGGACTTCAGATAGAACTGTAGCTATGTCTAAAAGCCGAAATAACACTCGTTGTCACCTGGAGGCTTTAAAAAGTCCCAAGCGTACGGGCCTCGGTTGCTTGGCAGCTTGTGTACGGAGGAAAGCCGTCGGTACTCGGTGGGCTAATCCTCGACGGAATGAGACTGCATACAAGTTCAGCCCGACAATATGACGACAAAAACAAATTCATGCAGCGTTTGTGTATACGCATGCCATACCTTCCACCACTTCTTCCATGTTGTCATCATCGCTGTCCATGACTGCGCTTCCTGTGTTGTTTATTAGAGGTATAATAGTCTGTTTCAATACGCCTGCTTCAAGACGGAAGATTCAGCAGCGCAGACTTTGGCGCAGAGCTGACAGCTCGCGGCGCACAGTATCTGACGTCATCAGCGCGGAACGCACAGCACAGATTTCCAGCTACAAGAGCGCTGTGCTCCGGAGCTGAATCGTGTTAGCGAATCGGTTCACTCGGTCAATTCGCTTCTATCGACTAGTACAAATGATTCACTGATTTGCTTGAGTCTTAAAAAACTTTTTTGATTGGGAACCCGAGGAAAAATATGGTTTTCATTGCTTTGGATTTCGTCACCACTATGCTTTCTAGCTGCTTTTTGCTATGAAAACTATAAAAAAACAACAACTCCCAAACAAATTCCTGAGTTGAATCTGACCGCTCGCGAACTGATTCGAACGAATCGCTTCCTGCTTGAAATGTTAGTTTGTGAAATTTGTAAATTTAGTTGGAAATATACGTATTGTTATAGTGTTAGTTAATTAAATATAAGTTGAGTCACAGTTATACATATATACTAATAATGTGTTCTGTATGGTCCAATTAGATGCTGTTACGTCATTACGCGGGGACTAGTTCACTGGTTGTTTATGTTTAGGTCAGTATGCTCGCAGGCTCCGGTGTGGATGGTTGTAGTCAAACCCATCAGCACTGGGCAAGAGCATAAGCCCCGCTGTTGTAAAGTAATTATTTGCTAAGTAAAGTTCCTGCAACGGATCATCTTTGTTGTGTGTTTCTCTTCACGCCTCCACGGATACTGATAACAACGTTACAGACGAAAGCACAACAAGTGGTGTCAGAAGTTGAGCGCGATTGAAAATCATCAACGAAAAAAGTGTGTGAGTGAGTCTTATGAACTGCTGGGATATCCGTTGTGATTCTATGGACATTATAAGCTGTAAAACGCCATGGTGCAGTTGGATTAAAGACTGTTTGACACGTTTCTTCGTCGCATTAACCATTCTTTCACGGAGATAAAAGCAGCGCGGAATTCCCCTCCTCCCACTGGAAGTCTGCCAAATCAGGCGCTGTTTTTGGCTACATGCCAAATTTCGCAGGCACTACGAAACAGCCTTGACAAGTTACATTACAACTCACAGAGCAGAATATACTACCATATAAATATTATAAATAAAACATTAACTCAACGAAAATTAAGAGTTGGAGCAGTGCCATTCTCAATTGTTATACAAGATGGATTCAACTGATCCGGACATCTCACTTGGAGCATCAGCTGCCGCAGACCCCCCACACTGGCTACAGGCTATGCTGTCACAACAAAATACACAACTCCAAAATGCAATTTCACCTCTGCTCCAAAGACTGGAAGCAACAGAGACTTGTTTGTTAACTCTCACGCAGCAGCCCCATGCTAACAAGGTGACACATGGTCCACACCCACGTGACAACACTACCACGTTTTCATCCGCCCCAGATAGAACCGTTGTGACAAACAGAGATGCAACAGGGCCTTCAGATGCTGAACACCTTTTTGCTGCTGAACTCGCTGTCATTGATAGACATGTACGGACCCCAGCTAGTCAAAATTCCTCGACACCTGACCCCGATGTGAGACCCAGAAACCGTGCACAGGGACCCAGCCGTTATAATGGCTCATTCAACTTGGGCCCACACATGCACGCACCTTCCACTGACTCAACGCCCACCCATCATCTCACAGCCCCTTACGGTAGAGCTCCAGATGGACCTAGAGCTAAACTTAACACTTACGATGGTAAGGATGACTGGGACTCTTTTATCATTCCTTTTGAGCGCAGAGCTGTTATTTACAGATGGAGTGCAGTAGAGAGAGTGGATAAACTGCATGAATGTCTAAGGGGCGCTGCTGTTAGATATTTGTGCTCATTACCTGAACACATACGTGAAGATTACTTCCTGCTGAAAGAACAGCTGGCTTTCCGATTTGGCCAAAAAGAGCCTCCCACCACGGCACGGAGGAGACTTGGGGAACTGCGCCAGTCTAAAGAAACTGTTTCAGAGTTCGCTGAGGAGGTTCACAGGCTAGTCGTTTTGGCGTATCCTGGAGTGGATATTGAGCTCAGGGAGCAAATTGCTGCTGATGTTTTTCTCAAAGGGCTGCGCAACCAGAAAGTGGCATACGAAGTTATGAACCGTGACCCTGTATCACTGGATGAGGCACAGAGGCTAGTTTCATCATACGAACACAACTTCAAAGCGACACTCGGGCGAGATTTCGATCAGAAGGGGAGAACACGTAGAGTATCCTGGGCTGATCTAGACATGGACTCTGATGAGGAGCCACAAGCCTTGCAGTCACGTAGAGTGCAGTCACAGGGCTATGTTACACAACACCAGTTGCAAACACTCATGGAAAAAGTTGATAAGCTCCAACTAGCCATAGACCGTCTACCTCCTCCATCTTCTGTTGTTCTCCCTTCTACAGTAAGACCCACCCACCAGACAAATTCCAGTATGGCAGTCCAGTCAGAAAGGGGACGCACAGCTCAGACTTCTTTCAAGTCAAACAGATATAGACAGCAGAATACCAGCCCCACCAGAGCTGTTAGTGGGCCATGTTTTCAGTGTGGGGAGGAGGGACATTACAAAAGAAACTGCTCACGGTCCCCCAGTCCATCTACAAGTCCCCCTGCAAATACAGTGACTAAAATGGAGCCCCCAAGTCAAAATCGCTCAGAGCAAGAAGAGCAAAGTCCATCCATTGTACATGTAAGCAGAGCTGAGAGTCGAGGGCCCAGTTTAATGATCTTGCTGACTGTTGATGGCATACCTGTTAATGCAGTTATAGACACGGGTGCTGAGGCCACAATCATGTCTGAAGAAACATACAGTAAATTACCTGCTAAATCACCTGCAGGACTGAATAAGGTGTGTCTCCGAAATGCAGAGACTGGAAGAGAGATGTCAGCAACAGGTGGAGTGAAAGTGGAATTCAGAATTGGCACAAAAAAGTTGGAATGGACAGTTTGCATTGCACCAATTCGCGATGCCCTGCTCCTGGGTTTAGATTTCTTAAAAGCTGCGGATTTCACCATTCATGCCTCTGGCAAAGTTTTCATGGGCTCAGAACTCATCCCAGCCTATATATCTGAAGGCAAAGGGCCAGACTACGCCATTTCGAGGGTGATGTTAGAGAGTGATTTCACTGTACCGCCAGAGTGTGAATGTTTAGTTTGGGGTGTGGTAGATGACCCAAAACCAGAACTCCCTGCTGTTCTAGAGCCTGTTAGCCTGGCTGATGGAGTGTCTTCAGGCAGTATCATGATTAACATGGAACAGAGGATCCCAGTCAGGCTATGCAACATCACAGCTTCCAGTAGACCCTTATCAAGGGGAGTCTGTTTGGGGGTGCTCATCGAAGCATATCCTCATGCTCAAGAGGAAGGAGAGAGAGCCTATACAGTTCCAGTCAAGGCACAGTCTTATGCAAAAGGTGGGGACTCAGTGCTACAAGACACTAGCAGTGAGCTTCCGGATGAGCATCAAGTAAGAAGGGTGTCGTCACCGAATGCCCTTGACCTTCCAGAGCACCTCAGACAATTGTTTACTTCTGCAAGTGAAACGCTCACGGAACATCAGCAAGAGATGTTAATAGCTCTCCTGAGTGAACACCAAGAAGTTTTTGCAGCAACTGATGATGATCTGGGGAAGTTCTCTGCTCTGCAGCACAGCATTGATACAGGAAGGGCTAAGCCTGTTCGACAGCCAGTACGACGTACCCCTTTAGGGTTCTGGAATGAGGAGGAAACACATCTAAAAAAAATGCTTGAAGCAGGTGTCGTGGTCCCCTCAAGCTCTGAATGGGCATCCCCTATCGTCCTCGTAAGGAAGAAAGATGGCGGGGTCCGCTGGTGCGTAGATTATCGCCAGCTTAATGATCTTACCATTAAGGATGCATATCCCCTACCAAAAATAGAGGAATGCCTGGATGTGCTGGGTGGCGCGAAGACATTCTCGACACTTGACCTTCAGTCAGGATACTGGCAGATTGAAATGAATAAAAAAGACAGATCCAAGACTGCTTTTGTGACAAAGTATGGATTATATGAGTACACCAGAATGCCATTTGGGTTGTGTAATGCACCCAGCACATTCCAGAGGGCCATGGAGTTGGTTCTACGAGGGTTGCAGTGGGACACTTTGCTAATATACCTCGATGATATAATCATCTTTGGTGAAGATGTGGAACAGTGTATTGAACGTCTTTCAGAGGTTTTTCAAAGGTTGCAGGAATATGGACTCAAGCTAAAGCCTTCAAAATGCCAGCTGTTAAAGGATGAAGTTCTGTTTCTAGGTCACATTGTGAGCGGCGAAGGAGTTAAGACTAATCCAGCTCTCATAAATGACGTAAGGGACTGGACGACCCCAACCAGCGTCCAGGAACTCCAGTCTTTCCTGGGACTTTGCAATTATTACAGGAAGTTTGTTAACAAGTTTGCTGAAATAACTGCACCCTTGACAATGCTACTCAAAAAGGGGACTCATTTCTCCTGGGAAGAGGAGCAGAAAAAGGCTTTCAAACATCTTAAAAGGAGTCTCACAACTGCACCCATCTTGGTGTTCCCAGTTACATCTGGACAGTTTGTACTGGACACTGATGCATCCAACCAGAGCATTGGAGCTGTGCTCTCACAGTTACAGTGGGGAGAAGAGAAGGTTATCTCATTCGCCAGCTGTCTCCTCACACCAGCACACCAGAGGTACTGTGTGACACGTAAAGAACTCCTAGCTGTTGTTAGGTTTACCAGACAGTTCCGCCACTATTTGTTGGGGTCTAACTTCATACTGAGGACGGATCACAGCAGTCTGACGTGGTTATACAGGTTTAAGAGACCAGAAGGCCAACTTGCTAGGTGGCTTGAAGAACTCAGCCAGTACAACTTTGTCATCGAGCATAGGGCAGGCATACATCACACCAACGCTGACGCACTATCGCGAAGGGCACTGGATGAGGGACATTGTGACTGTTATCAAGCAGGAAGAGAGCTGGATAGCTTGCCGTGCAAAGGCTGTCCCTTCTGTCGAAAGCTGCACCATCAATGGGCGAGATTCGAGGAAGATGTCGATGATGTTATCCCATTGGCGGTAAGACGCACACACTCCGTTAACTGTCAGAATGAGAGCAGTTGCACTAACACATCCAGTCATGTTAATGAAGTAGGAGCTGACAACCCAGGTCCTTCCACAAACTGGTTGCAACCATTGGGCCTCAAAAGTCTCAAGGAAGAACAGTTAGCTGATCCAGACCTTTCAATTCTCCATAAATGGATGTCTGATGGTTCTTTGCCTGCTAAGGAAGAAGTCATGATGCTGAGCCCAGCAGTTCGCAAGTACTGGCTGTGTTGGTCTCAAGTGGAGATGAGAGATGGGATTCTCTATTACCGCTGGGATGATGTCACTGGAGGTATATCACCTCGGCGTTTACTTGTTCCTGCTTCTCTGAAGAATGAGGTTCTACAAGCCTGTCATAATCCAGCACAAGCAGGTCATGCAGGGGAGGAAAAGACACTCATGCGCCTCCGCAGTCGTTACCACTGGTACAATATGGGAAATGATGTGCGCCTTTTCGTCAAGAAGTGCCCACAGTGTAGTTCCTGTAAAATCACCAGTCCAATGAGAAGGGCCAAGCTCCAGAACTACCAGGCCGGAGCGCCTATGGACAGACTCCACCTTGATGTCCTAGGACCATTTCCAGAATCTAAGTCAGGCAACCGGTACATCCTCGTTATAATCGACCAGTTTACCCGCTGGGTAGAGGCATTCCCTATCCCCGAACAAGGAGCTGAGACAACCGCAAAGAGGTTGGTGTTTGACTTTATTTCCCGCTTTGGTGTTCCCCTTGAAATTCACACTGACCAAGGACGGAACTTTGAGAGCTCGCTGTTCAAGGAAGTTTGTCGCCTGCTACAAGTCACCAAGACTCGGACCACACCATACCATCCAGCTTCAAACGGGCAAGTGGAAAGATTCAACAGAACATTATTGCAGATGATACGGTGTTACGTGGATCAAAGTCAACGGAATTGGGATGAACATCTTCCCCTACTCACTGCGGCATACAGGAGTACTGTGCATTCTGCGACAAGGTTCACGCCAAATCAGCTGATGCTGGGTCGAGAAGTTTTCCAGCCACATGACATCTGGCTAAGGACAGCTGAAGTTACCAGGGAAGCTAAAGATACACCTGAGTTTGTTCATGAACTGCAAGCTAACCTGCAGCATGCTCATCAAGTAGCACGCCAGAACTTACACTCTACTCAGATGCGCCAGAAGAAGGTCTATGACTTGCGAGCCAGAGAGAAGTCCTACAATGTGGGTGATCTTGTTTTAGTTAGGGTCAGTAGCAGGAAAAAGGGGTACAGTCCAAAACTTCAAGCTCCATGGCAGGGGCCATTCGTTGTCACAGAATGCCTTGGACCAGTGCTTTACCGAGTCAAGGACAGACGAAGTGAGAGAGTATTGCATCATGATCGGTTACAACCCTATCTAAGTGATCACATCCCTACCTGGATGCAGCGGCTGCGACGGAAATACACCGGCACTGAGGAAGGCTCGTTGGTTCCAAAAACTGCCCAGGAACCTGTAGTCACTGCGGCAGAAGTATCAAATCCTTCACCCTCCGACAACTCTTTGTCCAAAGAGCCTCAGACCCTTCTCACAATGGATTCTAACAGCGATCTGGATCTCTGTGGAAAAGAGGGGACGAAGACAAAAAGGGGGCGACTTGTTCGGGCCCCAAGTCGTTATATGGACTAACAAGAAAAATAAGAAAAGTTAACTTCTCACCTTTAGTAGTGCAGAAGGGACACTGCCAAGCTAAAAAAAGGGGGGGTGGTGTTATAGTGTTAGTTAATTAAATATAAGTTGAGTCACAGTTATACATATATACTAATAATGTGTTCTGTATGGTCCAATTAGATGCTGTTACGTCATTACGCGGGGACTAGTTCACTGGTTGTTTATGTTTAGGTCAGTATGCTCGCAGGCTCCGGTGTGGATGGTTGTAGTCAAACCCATCAGCACTGGGCAAGAGCATAAGCCCCGCTGTTGTAAAGTAATTATTTGCTAAGTAAAGTTCCTGCAACGGATCATCTTTGTTGTGTGTTTCTCTTCACGCCTCCACGGATACTGATAACAACGTTACAGACGAAAGCACAACAGTATTATTATGGGGTCCAAGTTCTAAAACACACGAGACATAAAGCAACTGTCAATCCCAATACTGTTATTTGGCTTATACACGGACAGAATAGCTGGCGATCCGATGCGTAGGGTGACATGATGTTACACCCTGTGTAAACTTTAGACCGGTTCTTCCTGATCTCCAAAACAGGAGGCAATCTGCAATATAGGCAGACCTATTTTCACACTTGTGGTTTGCGAAACGCTTTTTAAAAAGTAGTTGTATCTGACTATATATCTCCACAAATATGACTTCGGATCTCCCAGTTCTCCTCGCAGCAGTGTCGATACTGTCTGCTCTCCATCTGGGTAAGCATCTTCTACTTAATCATACAATACAAACGTTTAGTCACTGGTGCAGTGCACTTTTCAGTCAGGATACTAAAACAAATCTCATAAAGGTAGTTCTTATAGATTCAACAAAGTTTTGCATTTTCTACAGTAGCTGTGTGGGTCTTTGAAGATGACCAATTCTTGATGTTATTGGTTATTCTGATCAGTTTATAGGTTTCTTAAATAGGCAATACTGATCCTTTTTTAAATAACTGTTTGGTGTATTTATAGAATTAACTGTTTGTTGAACCTACATTTACATTTATGCATTTAGCAGACGCTTTTATCCAAAGCGACTTACAGTGCATTCAGGCTATACATTTTTTTGTCAGTATGTGTGTTCCCTGGGAATTGAACCCACAACCTTTGCGCTGTTAACGCAATGCTCTACCACTGAGCCACAGGAACACTTTATTTTATATTAACTTATTTTATTACACTTATTATATTAACTTATCAACTTACACTTTATTTTAATGTTTAACTTAAACATTTTATATTAATTAAGGCATCAGTCTGTAGATGCTTTTTATTTAGGATTAAACTAACGTGATCAATTTATACATTTGATCAAATTTAAATGTTGAAAAGACCTGTTGTCTTAACACTAAGTCAATGACATATTTTTGTAGAACATAATGACCTCTTGTTTCTCATAAACCCTGCCAGTCTTCTGTGTACATTATATCAGGTCTAGGGCCATAGTGAGCTATTTCAAGATAACTCAGTAAGTCATAAATCAGAAAGGTTCTATAAAGGTTTATATGATTATCAAGGTAATAATACACTTAAAATCAAACACTAGATACATAATTAATAGTCTTTTTATTTAAGTCTGGTAAAACAAATGATGATAGTGGTTGAATTTCTTTAGCGTTTCAGGCCAGGCGTGTGGGGTGGTCAAGGATGAAGCATAAGATTATGCCACCCTCTGTTACTGGTCCACCGGAGTTTGAAAGGACATTTCGTGCACAGTAAGATCTTTGAAGCCAAACTGCATCATTGATGCCTCTCATACTTCACACACATCTCTCTCTTTTCATTCACGATGTAATGTCAAAATCTAGTTCGATTTGCAAGCTTTCACGGTTAATCCTAACTTGACTAAACCTCTACAAACAAATAACATACTAAAAATATTTCCTTCCACTATTTCTTTAGCCAAAACAGTGTCGAGTCGTATTCCATTTTCTTGGTGGTATTGTGGATCTCTGGCATCTTTTGCAATGAAGGTATGTTAAATAGTATATTTCTATAATTATTTCTATAAACAATGATATAGTGATACAGTATTTATGGTGGACAAAAAAGAGGAATTGCTTTATAGCTTATAAAAAGATATTAATATTTTTTCCCCTTTTCACAGTGCTTGCTGCTCTTGGAGGACTTCTGTATATTGCGAGCAGAGAGATGTACTTTACTGGCTATATTCATGAAAGCAAGAAAAGGTGATAATCAAAACACAAGTTAATTAATAGGCCTGTTATGTAAAGTCAAGTCGTAACATCACAGCCTATGTTTGCCTTTGCTTCTAGGTTGCCAGGGTTTTACTTGGTGTTGTGCTCCCTGCTTTTCCTAATTGTGGTGGCTACCATTGGAATTATTCAGTCATTATTGGACAAATATCTCAACATCAGACTTCTCTGAATAATTGAATTCAAATTTTCAAAACAGTTCTCACCAGTTTATTAAACAAAAGGCATGTAAAATATACTTGTTGCAGATAAACTTGATGTGTTTGTTTTATGTGTCAGTTTATTCTCATTCTAAGAGTTATATTACATTATTAATTCAGTTATAAACTTTAAATTACTACCATTCACTTGTTGAAAGCATTCTCTTTTGTGGACTGAATTGGAATAATACTATATTTTGTAAGTACTTACCAAAATTGAGTTTGCTCCTCAGAACTAGTGTCAAAACTGACAGATTTGTGCTGATTCGGGTCACCAGGGAGAAATGGGTCTTCTTATAAATGCAAATTGTCTTAAGCAACATTGAATATTTATTGTGTGTCATCCGGACACTTGCATTCACATTTAGATTACTTGTGAACATGTTAGAACTTATAAGTTGAATTTAAAAGGAATTAATAAACCAAAAAAACTCTTAAGTCTTTCCTCTTAATTATATCAGGAAATTAGCATCATCTTTACATGTCACATCCTTATCATAAGGATATTTAAGTCAATAAAAGATATCTGTGGAATGTAGTTACCATGCACTTGCTTTAAATGAACCTTGCAATCATTTTTTCATGTACCATTCAATACACCAAGTCATTAACCTCGAGTACTTTAACTGTACTAAAAATGCATTGTCTTGAAATGATTGGCTGTGGTCGTAACACGTTTGACAACTACAGGACACTTCCCCGTGTTTCCTGCCTTGTCCACTGCAGCAACTTCCAAATCTTCAAGGCAGCAGATGCCAGAATAATGCACAAGGGTTGCATTGTATCCATTTTCATCTAGACCATCATATTGAGTTATGTTGCTAAAACCCGCCCCAAAAGACTTCATTTGGGTGTGATCAATTCCTGAACCGTTGCCATCTGACATAATATAAGTCACTTCCAAGATTGTGTTTCCACATGACAAAAGACAGTCTGAACTCTCATTTACCACACGACACACTGGTGGAGTAAAATCTGTTACCTGAAAAGAAACAATATTTCTTTCAATTAAATACCTTAGTATCTGCTTAACTTAGAGAGGTAAAGCTGTAACAGGAAAAGTTGAATTGCTCATTATTAAACTGTTTGCAGTACACTTACAACACACAGATGTACTTACATTCAGTATATCATCTTGTCTTTCTCTCTTTATATCTGCATCTTTCATTGCTTCATTCTCACTGACAACACCGTGTTGTGGAAAAGCCTGTGAACATCCAATCAGCATGCAGAGAAAGACTATTGTCTTTGTGATCTGAACCATTTCGATCAACTGTGAAGAGTTCAAATAAAGTATGATTGAAGTTTATGCATCTTTGATGGGAGAATTAATTTCCATTTAAACATTCCACATTTATGTTGTAACTTTTCCAGTAAAACATTTTAAGATCTTTTATACTAGATAACAAAATTGATAATATTAAGCTTTGTTTTCAAAGAATTTATCTTGAATTAAGAGTAGAATTAGGTTTACAACAATAAAAAACATAATTCAATATATTTTCTGAAAACAAGTCTTAATGCTCTTTTTTAATTCAAGTTAATTTAGCTAGTTTTAGATATTTCTACAGTAATTAATCACAGTTCAGAAGACATCTTTGTCTTAATATATGTTTCTAAAAGCGATTTTCTAACACATTTGTGATTTAAGACCTTAAGTGAAGTTATCAAATAAAATATAGGCCTTTAGGCTATATATATATATATATATATATATATATATATAAGAGAGTTGCACACTATATTCTAGTAGCAAAATCAAAAGGCATCAGTAGGCCTGTAATATGTTTGTTAATATTTGTTGCATAGGAGTACTTCAGTAAAAGTAATTGTTGATTATATTTTACTTACTGTTGTGATGAATCCTTAGTGAAATCTCAGGTAGCCGGTCTTTTTCTATCTGAATTATTTTGTTGAGATGTTTCAGCCCTGTCCCTGACACACTCACAAAAATTTACAGTTTTAGATTTGGTCCGTGGAAAATAACTTGCACAATACTGATCTTTCAAAACAATATTGAATTTGTTATCAATGTTTAACCGGACTCCATGTTCATGCCAATGAATAGCACTTTCTCTGGTGCTTTTGTTATTTAATGTCTTCCAGGCTGTATAGTGTTATTAGAATGGATAATGCTAAGTATGTCTATAAGAAATAAATATTATTTAACATCTCTGAAACAAACTAAATACATTAGGACCTTCGGTAGATTCAGTGATGTCAGTTTCGGTGTTTAGGTTAGGTCACTAAACCTTGGCATTATATTAGATAGAAATAGCTTCTGATAAGTGCAGATTAAAAGAAAAAAAAAGGAAAAGAGATTAGTGTTTTGTAATGTGATGTTTAGCTGTATCTTAATGTGTGAGGAACGTTAAAGTTTTATTGTCCTTTGCATTCACATTTAGAATTTGTTGAACATATTAAAACTGATCAGTTGAATTTAAAGGCAATTAGAAAATTGGTCATCAAATATGGAAGCTTTTCATTATTTTATTTAAAGAATTGTCCCTTCATTATGATATCAGCACATTTGCATCACCTTGATATTTGTAATCTTTACGCAAATTTTTTTAAAGAAATCAATAGTAATTGTAATTCAGAAGATGTCAGGTACCTATGTATGAATGACATTGTTACTGTTTTTTGTTAGCTAAATACATTCACACAGGACACACATTGATCACATCCTTATCACATAAGTCATTATAAGATATCTCTGAATGAACTTAGTAAGCATGCACTTGCTTTAGATAAACATAGCCAGGACCAGAGAAATCATAAATCATAAATCATTAACAGTTTATTAGGATCATGCTGGTCAGTTGATTAGAATGAAAGCGAGAATCAAACATATTTTCATTTATTTTCATTCAGCGGTAACCTTGTTTTTTTAAGATACTTGATTAATAAGCAACAAATTAGGCTTTGAATTTGTTTCTTAAAATGTTTCTTAGGATATTTAAATCATAGATAACATAGACAGTGAAGATAACTGTCGATTATTATTTGACTTTTAACAATGCCAACATATGTGGATAACTGGTTGATTTAGTATTTCAGACAAGACATATTTGTTTGAGGATGAAGTATAAAACTATAATCCCAAGTTTAGCTGGACCAGTTTAAAATGACATTGTGCCCAGTAAGATCTTTGAAGCCAAACTGTTTCATTTATGCTTTTTATACTTCACACACTTTTCACTCTTTTCATTAATAAATAATTGTGTATGAAATTACATTCAAATTAATTAGTTAATTACTTAAAATGAAAAATCTCATGTGTTTCATTCATTTATGTGAAACTCTTTATATCATTCTGAGCATGCGTAGAGAAACTAGATGCATTGGACAGGACACTTGACTCTATATCTGTAAAGAGGCTTGGCATAATATCATACTTAGCAAAGACAATGCATTTTGCTCAACTGGAATAAACCAAGGCCCCCAACATTTTGAATCAAACATTATGATTAGAACAATAAAACAAGGGCGATGCTTTTCAAAGAATATGGATGCTTTTCATAGACCTCTGACCTTTTGGCTACCTTAGTTATACTTAACAAAATATATGGGCCAAACTACAGCTTGACATTAATGTGACTGGTATTTGTGTAATTATTATTTTTCACTTTTCTTTTTCTCTCTTCAGTCCACCTGTACTGTATGTTCCACCAGTTCATTATATTTAAACACTGCTGCTCTCTTATTATTTTATTATTTTACTTATTTGACCTTTGTTACTGAATGTTTCAATTGTTATTTTAGTTTTATGACTTTATGAAAAAAAGAAAAAAAAATAAAAAGAAAAATGAGATGGGTTTGGCCACTTGGTGGCTCTAGACAAAAACAAATGAATGGTTTGTGGCAACTATAACCCCGTAATCTGAATAACATAAAAGCATTTTTTTATTCGTCTATGAAGTCGAATAAAAGTTAGAATAAACAGAAATACATACTGCTACTTTTTATCCTCCAATGATACAGCAACGGAGAGCAACCACATGAATGCAGAACAAATAACAATAAAAAGTGCAAGCAACGAGATTTTCATGTACCATGCAACACATCAAACCACTGACTTCATACTGACTTCAAGTGCTTTAAATTAGGGTGACTGTATTTTAGTCTTTAAAAAAGAGGACAGTGGGGGCAGAATGCAAACCTTGTGTTGTCTTGAGGTCACTGGCAAAAACTGATGTGATTGTGAAGTCACTTTCAATTCATCCCTATATTCATATGAACGACAAATCGTTTTAGTGCATTTTCTGCAAATATGAGAAAAATAAAGGGTCTCAATTAAATATGTACAGTTGGTGTAAATTGTCACATGACCAGAGCAGTTTACTTCCTGTTTGCACCGTGAGATGATGATGGCTGCATCAAAGCTCAAAAACAAAAGGCTAGTAAAGTATATTAACAAATATATGACTAATATGTTTGGTACACATTTTCTTTAAGGTCTAGTATTAATATATGAATTCATATAGTTTTGTTGAGTGAGCACATAGAGTGAGTAAACATGTTGATGCCTCTCAAATGTTTGGTGGGATAATAACTATTTTGTTTTTATCTTAGTATACTTATTCAGTGTTGTATAATACTAACCATAGAATGTGATGAAACATTTTAAAATGGGTTAATAACTGGGCTGACATTTACAAGAATTTTGATGACTGCAGAAATTATTTAATTTCAGTATACATATTACTCCACAATTGTGACCAACCATAAAACGCACACTTTTCCAGATATTTTTTTTTTATTGATTATTTCAAGGGGTTACTATGACACATCATTTTTATATTTTCATGTCTGAGACAAATTTGCGATTAAATGGGTTAAGTTTATTTTACATTCCACATCCATTGGATACAATATGTTAATAAAATGTAAATGTCATAAATTGCAGTATTTAGCAGAGAATAACTGACTAATGAATCAACAAAGAGCTCCTGTCTGTGTTTTTTGTAATGTAATCATGAATCCTCAATGACGTTTTTTAGATCCTTGTCCTTTCTGAATCAGTTTACGTCACCTCCAATAAAAACTAATCTCTCAGACACACCTAAGCCCTCTCACCCAGAGGTATAAATATTCATAGCCTATATGTCATATCTTGCTCAATATGTTGTCAGTGTTTAATCTGTCTAGCAGTGTTCATTCCAATGAACAGCACTTTCTCTGGTGCTTTTGTTATTTTATGCCATCTAAATGTTGGATTTGGACTTGTTTGAATAGCTGTTTACTGTTGAAATATTGTGAAGAGGGAAAATGTATATTAAATATGGTGGAAACAGATTAGATTTGTGATTTACGAGGCTTTTAATGATTTAATTAGATGAATCATAAAACCACGTGTAAAAATGATTGTGATATCCTTGTTCATCTATTTTTATGACCATAGAAAGAGAACCAGGACTTCTTATAAAGGCACTGAAGATTATTCTATGATTGAACTCATGCAGTGTTTTATAACATAATGCCTTATTTAAGAGTATCTTCATGCCTTAAATGTTAAGGATGTTTTTTTCCTGAGGAAGGTTTATTGTCTGTCTCTTAGTCCTTCATATTAGAAGTATTCATTTTAATAGTTTTTGAAAGTTTTAGACCCGATGAGCTGAATTTCAGAGAAATGAATATGAATTTGTAATAAGGATGAAATTCACGTCAATGAAAATGTCCAAATGTCCTTTATGTCAGAAGAAACACAAGCATGTGAAGTACATCAGAAAGAGAATAGCGCATCTATTTACTGCCACGTCACACTATTTATGTGCAGAGACAGGGTGTTAATCAGGGCGTGTTTATGATTCCTCTTCATTTTTTTAAATGATGTATATCTTGCAGTATATGTATATGCAAATTTGTGTAACTCTTACACACAAGTCAGGGTGGTCTTTTAAATAACCCCCCCCCCCCCCACAGTGAGCACTGTAATAGAACTGCTTGAAATAAAGAGCATAACTGAATGTGAGATTAGTACTTTACATTTATGCATTTAGCAGATGCTTTTATCCAAACCTCGTAAGTTCAGGCTATACATTTTATCATCAGTACATTACATGAGCTTAAATTAAAACAAATGCTTTTTAAAAGTTGGTTATTTAGCACTATATCAAATACAATAACCGATAGACCAAATAATACATACTTCTACTTTCATAAGTTTGTCTCTACTCCAGATACATAAATCTAGAAACTATGAGAAAAAATAAATGAGAAAAATAATAAAATATTTCCATAAGTGGAGAAGGTGCACGTCTATGTTACAGCAACATAGATGTAAGTGGCATCAGTATTAAACTTGACCAAAGAGAGATGGTTGTGGTGAAGCTGCTGGACGTGGGACTGACCGTCATCGGCTGATTGTGGTCAAAGGGCGTTTGATATTGAAAGGGCACTTTGCCTTGTTTCCTGCCTTGTCCACAACAGAAATCTCCACGTTTTGGAAGCAGCAAGGACCAGTGTATTTCACAGTGGTTGCATTGTAGCCATTTTCATCCACAGTCACATTCATTTCGATAAAAAAGGTGGTGTTGCCTTCACAAGAGTCAGTGGCAGAAATCGAGGGGGAATCAATTCCTGAACCAGCGCCATCTGACATGATATAATTCACTTCCCAGGTTGCATTTCCACCTGGTGAAGAACAGTCCAAACTCTCATTTACCACACGGCACACCGGTGGAGTAAAATCAGTACCCTAAAGAGAAAGCACACATGTCATTTCTTTCAGTTAAATGTCCCAGTAACTTCATATGTGTTTAACTTGAAGCAGTAAAACTACAGGGAATCAGCAGTACAGATATATGAGGCACTTACACTTGACATAACAGCTCTTCTTTCTCTCTCTATCTTGTCAGCGTCTTTCATTACATTATTCTCAGTGGGGACATCGTGGTACGGAAAAGTCTGTGACCATCCAATCAGCATGAAGAGAAAGACCAGCGTCTTTTGAACCATTATGTTAACTGTGAAAAGGGTTAGAAATAGATTTAGATGAAAGTTTACGCTTATATTGACACTGGCATTAATTTCCATTAAAACATTCCACATGTATGGTTTACATTCAGTACTCTGAATGTATGAAAACAGTACTCAAAGAAAACATGGTGTTTATTTAGCAATGGCGTTAACTTTTCTTACACCGTTTATTATTTTAAGCATAAACCTAACATTTTGTCATTAAACACTTAAACAGAAAGAAATAAAGAAAAAAGACCAAGTCTTCATTACTCACATCAGCTTTTTGAGGATGTTTAAATAATGTTGGTGAAATACACAGTTCACGTTTATTTATTTATGCACTGGATACACAAAGCAACCGCGAAAACGCCACAATGACAGCAAGAACTTTCACCATAATGGATTTCAAACAAAAGTCTTTCCGGAAGTTATCACTTCCTTAAAATGTGCAACTTGTTGAGGTCATTTTGTGGAATACGTAATTACGTAATGTGTCTCTCACTCGAGAACCCAGGCAGAAAAAGGCCTACATATAGCTGCTCAACAACCGTTACATACTGTTCTCCACTTCATCTGACGTCATGTTAGTCTGCAATAACAGCTGGGCTAAGTCATGACTACTCAGAAGAGATTTGTAACAGTTTATAAAAGTAATTTGTTAATTGATGTAATGATTCAGAACACTGTTGGTCTATAAATAAAGAGTAAAAAAATTGCTGCACTATTATATTTTAGAATAACATATCAGATTATGTTCCAGCAATAAAAGGCATGAGTGCAATATGTTTCTTAATCCTTATATGTAATATTTACATGTTATATTGGAAAATAATATTTATTCACAGCATTATCTTTACTTGCCTTATTAGCAGTGAAAACGCAGTGATGATGAAAGTAGTGAAATCTCACAAATCTCGTCTCAGTTCAGGTCCTTCTCTGTTCCAAATTATGATGAGAAACGTGTCAGTTCTAGATATACTGCACTCTCAGACACACCCGATGACTGTCAACACAACCCTGCGTCAGTGTAATATATTCACTGTAGAACTTGCACAATATGCTTATCCAGTTCAGATAGAGTGTTGTTTTAATGAAGAGCACTTTTTTGCACATCTTATTTGTTTTGCACTTTTTATTCAGATATGCTCTTGGTGAGTGTTACTTTTATTTAATTTAATTTGTTCCACTGAGCGGACCTGATTTGATTAACATTTCACTTCTGATTATACCCTGTATAATTTATTATGTGACGAATAAAGAAACCTTGAACCTTGACCTTGAACTTCCTTGTCATCGGGAAAGTGGTAAAGTATTATAGAGTGATATTGCTACATGTCAAACTGTTCATTTGAACACGGCACTGCAGTCTGTATACGTGTGGTATAACTACATTAATAAAAGTGTCACTGTTTTTATGTATATAGCTAAAGCAAAACACACACTGCATTTAGAATATATAACAAATATATGAATATTTACACATTATTGGTCTAGTATTTATTTAATTTAAATTTGAGTGAGCACATGACGATAAACCATGTTGAACTTGATACCAACTATTTTGTTTTTATCTTGAATCTTGTCGGGAAAGTGGTAAAGTATTATAGAGTGATTGTGATGACACGGCACTGCAGTCTGTATACGTGTGGTATAACTACATTAATAAAAGTGTCACTGTTTTTATGTATATAGCTAAAGCAAAACCACAAGATTTTCTATTGGCCTACAAAATGGGAATTCCTATACAAACGTGCATTCACAGCAATTACAGTAAATAATAATTAAGCCACATCCATTGAACAATATTTAGATAAAATCAAAATGTAAGGTAAATGCAGTAGGATTAAACACAGCAGATTTGTGGTGACTCCAACTACAACTAAAATTGTAAAATGTAACAAAAAAAATGGCAGCACTACCTTCATGTCTCAACCTGCTGGATAAACTACAACTCGTTCTTTCCCACCACAATCACTATCACATTGTGTTCGTTCGCTTAGGCCTGAGGAGATCTGGTCACCCGATTAAGCCTGATTTCCCAAGGTTTTTCCTCCATTTCTGTTTCCTGTTGAAATATTGTGAAGAGGGAAAACATGTATATTATGAATATAGTGACTAGATTAGATTTGTGATTTACGAGGTTTTAATGATTTAATTAGATGAATCATAAAACAGTAAAAATGATTGTGATATCCTGGAAGTGTTCATCTATTTTTATGACCACAGAAAGGAACCAGGACTTCTTATAAAGGCACTGAAGATTATTCTATGATTGAACTCATACAGTTGTTTTATAACATAATGCCTTATTAAGAGTATCTTCATGCCTTAAATGTTAAGGATGTTTTTTTTAGGAATTTATTGTCTGTCTTGTCCTTCATATTAAGTATTCATTTTAATAGTTTTTGAAAATGTTAGACGAGCTGAATTTCAGAGAAATAAATATATAAAGATGGTTTCAATTAAAAAAAATGTACACAAGCATGTGAAGTAAATCAGAAAGAAAATGTGTATTTACTGTCACACTATTTATGTATTACAATGTCATGTTAATTCTCTTTTGAAAAACAATGATGTATATCTTGCTATACTGCAAATTTGTGTAACTTTACACACAATGTCATTTTTTGAGCACTGTAATAGAATGATTAATAAAGAGCATAACTGCAATGTGATTAGTACTTTAAAATATATTCAAATATAAGTTCATATACATTTAATCATCACATTACATGAGCTTAATATTAATCAAACAAGTGCACACTTTTTAAAAGTTGGTTATTTAGCACTTTATCAAATACAATAACCAGTGATAGACCAAATAATACATACTTCTACTTTCATTTGGTAAGTTTGTCTCTACTCCAGATACATAAATCTAGAGTGTAACTTGAGAAAAAATAAATGTTAAGAAATAATAAAATCTTTCATAAGTGGAGAAGGTGCACGTTTAATGTTACAGCAACATAGATTAAGTGGCATCAGTATTAAACTTGACCAAAGAGAGATGGTTGTGGTGCACACTACAAGCTGCTGGACTGATTGTGGTCAAACGTTTGATATTGAAAGGGCACTTTGCTTGTTTTGCCTTTCCACAAGGAAATCTCGACGTTTTAAAGTCAGCAAGGAAGTGTATTTCACAGTGGTAATTAGTAGCCATTTTCATCCACAGTCACATTCATTTCCAAAAAAGGTACAACGGTTGCCTTCACAAGAGTCAATGCAAAATCGAGGGGGAATCAATTCCTGAACCAGCGCCATCTGACATGATATAATTCACTTCCCAGGTTGCATTTCCACCTGGTGAAGAACAGTCCAAACTCTCATTTACCACACGGCACACCGGTGGAGTAAAATCAGTACCCTAAAGAGAAAACACACATGTCATTTCTTTCAGTTAAATGTCCCAGTAACTTCATATGTGTTTAACTTGAAGCAGTAAAACTAAGTCGTCAGGGAATCAGCAAGTAGCCAGAAATATGAGGCACTTACACTTGACATAACAGCTCTTCTTTCAAAAATCTCTCAGGATATTGTAAAGATCATTTTCCATCAAGATATTCATGTACATTATTCTCATAACATATGGTACGGAAAAGTCTGTGACCATCCAATTTTTGATTATTAGAGAAAGACCAGCGTCTTTTGAACCATTATGTTAACTGTGAAAAGTGTCTGGAACCTTAGATTCCAGATTTTCTAATTATTGTCTCTCGGCCAAATATAGTCCGAGCCTAAAAAAACCATACATAAATGAAAAGCTTATTTATCGATTTAAAAAAACTTACCCTTATGACTTTTTTTGTGGTCCAGGGTCACATATATTATTAAATGTTTCAAATTCAGTGCATATCTCTAATAGATCAAGGAAGGAATTATTTCAGCACCTTACATAAATCATTTTATTGTTACACATAGCCCTGCCCATAGGAATCAAAATTACAGTTAAAGCCTCCATGACAGCTAAACCAAAGACTTATCTCAATTAACACAATAAAAGAAGGTCATCAGTGGGCTATGTGGATATCTTGAGTTCATTGCTCTGTTTGGATTGTGTTCATATACTGTGAAATGAAGGAAAATCCTCAACTCTAGCCCCGTGTGGACAGTGGTGGTGTTGTAATCCTGGAATGCAGGTAAGAATTTGATTCTCCACCAGGGGGAGATAAAACCCTCAATCATCGTGTTTTTAACATATGTGGAGTTCATTTAACTGAGTGCTTCTTTTAAAACAAACTGAATATCAGGAAATTCATGTGAATTAATGTTTGCAACTCAACTTTTTGGGTATGCTGATAAAACTATTTAAATAAGAAAAAAAATATATAAGCAATTTCAGTAGTCTCAGATATTTGGAGCTCAGTTGTGAATATATTTTAATTTCAGAAATGGTGGTAATATTTTAGGGCTATGGCACTTTTATGCCACAATTGATGCTAAAAGGAAAACAATACTAAGATGACAGCCAAATTCTTTGGTCTCGGTGTAGCACATTTTAAACCTCCAGTGTGTCTTTTGCACTATATTTGAACTGATCTTTTTTTCTCTGTTTTTGAACGATGGTGGGATTATCTGAATTGTAACAAGAGGGATTATTAACTCATAAAAATAATAAAGCGTCTACATGAGCACATTTACTGATCTCGTAGAGGTGATTCAGCGGGACAAGTGATCTTGAGAGAGTCAGACTGCCCTCTGATGTTTAATTCATCTAAACGAGACAGTTCACCTGTCAAGCATGTCTGGGTCAAGATATAATCTCTAACACTGAACATGACACAAAAGAGAATAATCCAATCAGTCTATCTATCTATCTATCTATCTATCTATCTATCTATCTATCTATCTATCTATCTATCTATCTATCTATCTATCTATCTATCTATCTATCTATCTATCTATCTATCTATCTATCTATCTATCTATCTATCTATCTATCTATCTATCTATCTATCTATCTATCTATCTATCTATCTATCTATCTATCTATCTATCTATTCCATATATATATATATCCATCATATCTATCCATCATCATATCATCATCCATCCATCCATCCATCCATCCATCCATCCATCCATCCATCCATCCATCCATCCATCCATCCATCCATCCATCCATATATATATATATATATATATATATATATATATATAGAGAGAGAGAGAGAGAGAGAGAGAGAGAGAGAGAGTAGGTGAAAATTACCAGTATATGAGCAGTATAAATTTGTATATTTCATTTCAAGAAATAAAATGTTATAATCAAACAAAATTTAGAAGATGACATTTTAAATTCCCGTAATAAATACTAAATGTTGTGGAGGTTGAATACAATTTATATATGAGAAATGCACCAAAATGAAAAACTGTAAAATGCGAAAAAAAAAATCAGATTTTTTTCCTTACAGAACCTTAAAATATTTCATGAGTATCTTAATTTTAAGGTAAAACTTAATTTTCTTTGTAACAGGCTGCATGCAATCTGTTGGACACTGCTGTTATAGTTATTATAATTTTTTTAGCAATTACAAACATCTTTGAACTATACAATATCAGTGGATCATATTATTGTTATTAATGATAATATTTAGAAAGGTCATGACCTCGGCAGTGGCACAGGCCAAAATCTTGTTTTTTGGGGGGGGATAAGGACTTGATGTGTTCATATATTATTTGTGAAATGTGCATGATTGTTTTCAATAAGAGAAACTGATAAAATGAATGACATGATATCTACTACAGCAGGCTTTAACGCTATATATCAATCTGATCAAACTGATCATTATAGCAGTGCCCTAACAGAAAACATGCATGTTACAAGATATGTGCCCATACGGCATTGCATATATATGACTGATCATCAATAAGGAATAGATCCTGTCTACTTTACAAGATCTCATTTCTCTTATTTGTTATGTATACCCTATTACAAGTTCAAGTTCAAGTTCAAGTTCAAAGTTTATTATAAGCCCAGAAGGCAATTTTTACACCTTTCCTTATCCTTTCAGTCTCTCTTTCTCCCTTCAGATTCCTCTCTCCTCCGATGTTTTCCCTAACATTTGATAGATCGCAATAAGATATCCTTGTAAAATCCAGAAAGAGTTGTTACTCAATCCTGCAGTTTTACATTTCGGTTTTGTCGTCAGTCAGTGGCATCACCTCTTCTCCTCTCACCCCGAGTTCTGACGCACAAATACTCCTCTGTTTTTTTCCATTTTCCGTTACTGAGCTTTCTCTTCCTCCCCGACTGAGTGTAGCTCTTTATGCATAAATTATACATCAGGTGAAGGTGACAGATAGAGAGAAGATGTCACGCTATGATCATCGAATCTGCTGAAATATGAAGGGTAGGATAAACTGAGCAGAGTAGATATTGTTGGGAAATACATTTCAGTGTACTGGACAGATCTAGAAAGATTAACATTGAAATAAGTCTGGGACAACAAATGTGGGCATATGAGCAGTCTATAATGAGGTCACCATGGTTTATGTCCCATGCAAACCTCAGTGAGATTGCACCTGAAGTTATTTCACTTTAAAAAATATATAAATGCTATTATCGCCACAGCACATAACCTGGCATAATCACAAATGAACTGCATTTCAGGAATCAAGTCAAATGTATTTAAAGGGTCTAGTGTACATATATTTCAATGTAATTTTCACGTATGAAACCTTTTTGCTTAAACATGTTAAAAGCTTACTTAAAAGTAATCTTCCACATCACTCCAACAACAGAATCACAGGAAATAGAGGCTGATTGTTGTAGCATCAGATAAGAACAGATCCAGGTTTAGATTACAGGATAACTGTAACAGAGATCACAAACACCTGTGGGTTATTGTTGATGCTTGTTCTACAATATTAAGATTCAATCAAGTCAAATAAATGAAAATGATTTAGTCAATTCACTTTATTTCTTTTATCACTTTATACAATACAGATTGTGTCAAAGCAGCTTCAGAGATAAACAGTAAAATAGTTGCTATAAAGTGTGTTCTTCAGAATGAATGCCTCTTTGCCAATTTCAGTTTAAATTCTGCACTTTATTTAAAGTTAAAAAGAGCAACTAAGAATTTAACATAAATCCTTATTTGCTTTTTTTACTGCTAACACAGAAATCCCTTATCTTACCAATCCAATCCACTTTAGAACACAGCCTGCAACTCAGACAGACAAGGGCAAATGAAAGATAAGGAGAGAGGTATCGGGTGGATCGAGTGTCACCTCCTGAATCTTAGAAGGCCAAAAAACAGACACGGTATCCCTGTCTTTCTTTGCCCTCCTGGATAAAACACACCTGGGAAGAGAGAAGGGTGACAAACCGTGGACTCTTACAGAGGAGCAGATGCTACAGAGAGAGAGTGTCAGTATAGACTGAAAGATGATGAAAACAGAAAGAGGTTTAACCTGATTTCTTTTGGCTTTTAAAAAACATTTATCACATTTGCCAGATCTTTCGAATTCAGCTTGAGTTGCTGAATACAGTTCTGACAAATTCACAGGAGTGTAACAATTGTAATTGCACGGAAGAAACTTCAGATAGGCCCGTACAGGGAGGGGTAAAACAGGTGTTGTCTTACTGTGAGAGAGAGAGAGAGAGAGAGAGAGAGAGAGAGAGAGAGAGAGAGAGAGAGAGAGAGAGAGAGAGAGAGAGAGAGAGAGAGAGAGAGAGAGAGAGAGAGAGAGAGAGAGAGAGAGAGAAGAGAAAGAGAGAGCGTGCATTGTTGCAGGGATGTTCATGATTATTCGAGAAGGATCGGCAGGAGCTGCAGTTACCAGCAGCATAAGCGCTTCACCGGAGAGAACAGCCAAACAGGTAGAGTTGTGCATGCATGTGCGTCCATGTGCATTATATAGATATTTGTCTTTAAAATATCCAGTTCTGAATATAATCTGCTTAAAAGGTAAAGTGAGTCATTTTTTCTAATGTTTGTTCGACCAGTCTGGCAAAATCAATGACATAAATTTGGGGGCGGGGCTACCTGTTTGTCCAACCAATAAAAGACGGAGGGATTGTTCAGTAGACCTTTTTGGAAAAAAAGAAATCATAATTATTTTTAGTGCAGATTTAGAGTGAAATTACACTTACCTGTTTAGTATGTAGTTTTACTGGATGATTAGTAAAACGTGTTCTGAAGCATGCTCTTTATATACGCTACATTAAAACAATACAGTCATATTTGATTGGTGCAAGGGCCAGTAACGCTACACTTTTTGTTCCGATGTCTGAAGATCAGTGTGGCCTCTTAGCTGAATTAAAAGAGAGCAAACTTTAAATCTGCAGGATTTAAATGTTGCAGTAAAGTGAAGTAGGCCTAGATAACATATTTTTACATTTTGGATGTATTTTATGTAGAATTCTGTTTAAAAAAATTTTTTTTTTAAATCATCTTCCGACCACTGCAATGTTTTTAGAAATATTGTGCTCACAAAGTCAAGAATAACTGTTGAAGAACCTGTCAGTCAAATCTTGATTATAGTTTTAGCTCCACCCACACTGACCAGTCAGTTCTCTAGCTCCACCCACTGTGACGTTTTTTTTTCTCTTAAAAAAACACAGATTTTAATCACACTTTATGTGTCCTTCAATCCCATTATGTAGGTTGTAATTGTAATTATGATTATAATTAGCGATGTAGATCCCCGGTTGCTGATTAATCATCAGCTTGGTTTAGGATGTCTGACCTCTTCTGACAGGTCCAGGCCGCAATCAAGAAGAAGGTGGAGAAACAGAGGAAGCAAGCTGAAACGGGTGTGATGGAGGTATTTAACAGTAATACAAAACCTAAAATTGGACAGAAGAAGAATCAGCCCATCCATCCACCCAGCAGACATGGAGATGATGAGGAGGAAGAAGAGGAGGAGCCTGTCGAGGCTGGAGAACCAGAGGAGAAGGAAGAACTCGACCTCACGCCTATCGTGGATTCTGTTTTTGGCCAGGTAAGACTACACAAGATCACCCCCTGCTGGTCATCATTCATATCTCATACACGTGTTGACATACCATGCTCTTTTAGCTACAGCAGTCTATCTGTGGTCCACTACAACCTGCAGTTTTCACATTCTTTGTTGTGTTGCTAGAAGCAGAACTGCTTATATGTGTAATATGACTGGAGTGGCTATATGCATCAAACCATTACAACTTTGAAGGCCCCAGCAGGTCTTTAGTCTGATCCTTGTCCGTGCTCTGTTAGGTAACATTGTTGATACATGATACGGACGGTGCCTTGTTGGGGTGCCGCCAACTCATTTATTTTCTATTCTAATTGACACTCACCGTAACAGTTACTGTTGAACGCAAACTTGAAAACCTTGAAGCTCAGAGTCAGAGCCAACATTTATTTTGATTAAATGGTAACATAACCATCATGATATGTGGTTAGCTGTATTCACTTGTACTGTACCCTTGGATGAATCTAACTGTTGATGCAATGTAAAAAATTTTTTTTAAAAAACATAGCATCATGTTATCTAGTAGTTTAACTGAATTTATTCAAGTCAAAATGTTTTTTATAAATAAATACTATTTTAAAATGTTATTTTAAAATAAACGCAGTCTCTTGGTAAACTCGTTAAGTATGCATAGAAATCTCCAATCAAAATGTTCTATTCACATTGTAACTAAAACTGTGCAGTTGTTATTTTAAGCAGAAATTTGACTTGACCTGACCCTTAAAACTGACTTTTGCTAGAAAGTTTACACAAGGTTCAGTTTCACTGGCGCAAAAGCACTCGGGTTGATTAAGTCCCAGTGTTATTTAGTGTTATTCATGTACAATTATAGTTTTATTCGTTTTATTTTTAATTTTAATTTTTAGCTACTTAGTAATTAGGTTTTATCAATTTTATCAAACATTACAAATGTAAGTTTTAGTAGCAGTTTAAGTACAGTTTTAGTTTTTTTGATATCAGTTAAACTTTTTTGAAGTCAGTTATAGCATTTCTAAACCTTGTTTACTGCTTGTTTATTTGTATTTTTAGTTAATGATAATAACCCTGTTCAATCATGTTTTTACATGACTGAAAATGGTTCATGTTACCATATGAAGTACGTTTTTTTTTTTTTTTTTTGCCTGGCAAAACATTTTTCAACAGATACTTTTTGCATATATGACGCTAATGTTCTGGGAAGGTACTCGTGTCCCAGAGTGACTTACTTCATTAGCAGATAGGTGGTTAGGTGTCTGTGAGGCATGAGATGACAGGTTAAGGAGCTGTCCTAACAAGCACATCTGTCCCCTCATGGTTCACCCGCTCATGATCTGGTCTTAGCCTTGTGGTGTTGCATTCCCACAGGATAACCTTGCATCCAGTGCTAATCACTTGATATTGAGCTTGAATCACCAGCGGTGAGCACGCTAGAAACCCAATCTTGCCCACTCAACTTTCTGGCAAGAGGGATCATTGCCTGTTATTGTCATAATTATTTAATTGGCTTGGAAACATAGATAGCTACACACTAATTTAGGATGATGCATTCACTAAGTCATTGCCTAAGCTGTGAAGTAACATATTGTCTTGCTTTACTTACATGCAGTCAAATGTTCTAAAAAAAGATCTATGATAGGCTATTGGTATTTTTAGTTTGCTCAATAATTATCATTAGAGCATTCACTGAAACTCTATGCATTAGTTTAAGTCACCTGAGAATGGGTATTGTTAGATAAAGAGTTAACACACAGTTAGGTTGACTAGTCTGACATCTGATTCTCTTTAAGTCAATAAATAAAGCATTGGATTTGAACTGGATATGTGAGGTATAGGCTACTCTTCACTTAAATGGGTGGGCAATCCAAAGACAGTGTTTTATTTCTAAATCGAATTAATAATAAATTAAATCCCCGCTACACATATGGGTCTTCAAAAACAAGGATCTCAAACTACGGAGAGTTTGATAGCTAGGTTTTGTTTTCCATCTCGGGCCAATTGAACCGTGGCAAACAATTAAGAGTTTTTTTATAACCATTATAGTTTCTATTAACGCAGCTTTAAAGATAGTGTCGTCTAAGAAAGGGACTTTCCAACTTTTTGCACAATTTATAATGTGTGAAGAATAACAAAAACTTAGAAAAATGAAACGAGTATTTAAATATTAAAAGCATGTTTTAATATTTTATATAATATAAAATAAATATTCCGTAGACCGGCAGTACCTCCTAGTGGGCTCTACTTGAAGATCCTTGTTCTAAAACAAACCACTTTGTGTATGCATCTCTGTGTAGTGCTTTTTCTTTTTATCTCTAATGTCAAAGAAAAACCCCACTGATTATAGCAGCATAACCTGAAAGGATTATTTTTCTTCTGTCCTGTCATGTCTCTCTGTCACTACACGCACAGAACACTGTATGATTGCTATTACTCATTCAGTCAGCAGCTGGTGGTGAACACAAACACATCTGTGACTCCAGTCCCACAATGCTCTGCTGCTCATAGAGTGACCTCATCTGACTCTAATCTGTTGGCCCATGCAGACTCAAACGAATTCCTCCTCATACACACCACACTTGCATCATGATGTTATTATAGGCCTGTACACTATATTATAAAATAAACATTCATCTATTTGCTCATCTTTTTTAAAACAACGAACAAACCTGGCACAGAAACACATTTTAATACTCAAACGTGTATGTGTGTGCGGATTAGAGTATTATAGTTCTGACAGGCTGGTAACACAGGGCTGAGTCGCTGGGTTTTATTAAAAAATGAGTGCGGATTAAAGAACGGTTATCTGTTCATCTGCCCAAAGGTGTGTTCTGATTAGACTGGATTATCACACGCGCACGCGCACGCACACGCACACACACACACACACACACGCACACACACACACACACACACGCACACACACCACAGTGTTGAAAACACACAGTCTCTTTTACTAACCTCTTATATTCTTCATTTTTCTTTCTCTGTCATCTTCTAATGTTACAAGCTAAGCACTCTTTCTTAGTGGTCTATACACTGGCTATAAAATCTGAAACCACTAACAAAAATGCTGCCATATTTATAGCAAATTATAGTCTGACCACAACAATTTGAGTAAATAGTTTTTTGTGTTTCAGAATATCTTACTATTTGGTTTGTCTTTGTTTTGCTTTAATATTGGACTCACACAGGTTTGGCTAAAGCCTAATGATCATGTTCTCCAGCATGATTTTGGGATAATCATTTAAGAAGAACATAATGTCTTTGCATGAACAGTGTCACAAACTGAACTGATGAGTGTTCTAGTACAGTACACAACTGTTTACTTCACTTCCATTTTATTTTCACATGATATATATATATATATATATATATATATATATATATATATATATATATTAATAATATTTTGAATCCCAGATTTTTTAATCTGGTCTCAGACATTAATATTTTTTTACATTTCATTATTTAATGGTAATTTAATGTTGAGCAATACAAAGTGAATTAAATGTGCACATATGTTGCACCATATGTACACCAAACTCTCTGTTTAAAGATTAATCACCCGATTAATTAACCACTGCTCTTTCCTGCACTTATTGATCTATTTCTCCTCGAATCCCTTGTGCTCTATATTTCTCTCTTTCTGTACATCATCCCATGGCTCTCCGTCATTAATCTGAACTAGGGGGATTAAAAAAGCTTCTCGTTTTCTCGTCTAATTCTCACCCTCCTCCCCTAACCTCCGCCTCCTGCTCTGCATCTCTCTCTTTCAGCCTGCAAACCAAATCATTTGCATGGGACTGCAATCTGTGAGGAAAGTGAGTGGATTGGGAAGAGAGGTGGAGATTGATTATATGAGATGTAAAGATGGCAAGGCTAGGTAAAAGTATGCTTGTTTTATGAAACGTTAGTGTTATTTGTGTTTTGCTTTATGAGAGGGTCCGAGATGAGAAAGAATGCAAAGGTTTATAGATACATTTGTTAGGTTGGTTTTAGTAAATAAACAACATGGACTTTAAGTAGCTTAATATGGAAGCAGGTGACTGTTATATCGTCAGTCCACTAGATAAATTAATAAAAGGTTAGAAGAGGAGAGGTGGGAAACGTCTTCACTGAGGACTAAAGCATGGGTAACTGCACCAAGCCATCCATGAAAAACAAAATTAAGAAGGTAAGAGAAAATGTTTTAAAGGTCAGGGCCTATATATCTCAGTGGACTGTGTTTGTGTTAATTGTAATATTGAAATAAGTGTGGCAGGAATCATACTTTAAGACTTAATAACTCGTAGATATATTGTAAAGAAAGTAATCATCATTTCAATTATATTATAATATTTCTGTAGTTTAAGGACATGTCAAACAAATTGACTAAACTGTGCTTAATTAGATTATGTCTCAAGTAAAATGTGGGCCCCACCCTAAGGGTGTGGCTGAGGGTAAAGGGGCTGGGCCAGAGGCACCAGGGCCCCGCCCACCCGGAGAAGCAGACGGAGAAAATGAAGTCACTTCTGAGTTTAAGGGGCCTCTGAATGCACTAGTCCAAAACTGCACCATGCTACATAACATCGTTGGACCAGCATGCATCTTCCTAAGACAGGGCTTCGCAAAGTCACAGCTCGTATGTACTATGAAGAACTAAAATAACAGTGTCTGAGCATCTTTCTCCCATGCATTAATCCAAAAGATCACATCATCTCAGCCATATCAGCAGTTTTCTCATCATCATTGTGAATCGTCTATGTTTCACTCCCTCCACTAGTTTGTTGTAAAAGATCATGTGAACAGTTGAAAGCAACTTTAAAGTGGTAAAAAACCACTAGCTGTTTGCAGGTTTGTTAGGTTAAAACATATTTGTTTAGCAGCCATAAAAACTATGCTACCACTGGTAGTTGGGGAACTTTCTGATTTTGTTAATGCTTTGAAAGAAGTCTCTTATGCTCACCAAGGCCCCATTTATTTGAATGAAAATACAGTAAAATTATACTGTTAATTTGTAAAGCAGTGAAATTTGCACCAGGAATTAAGTGTCACATGATCTGTGAAAATTAATCTGCATTGATCTTTTATTTAAAAACATTTATTTCATAATGATATTTCCCCCCATTTTAAATTCTCATTATCCAATGAAAGGTTAGATTTCTGTGAATTTTTTTAATAAAAGATCAAAAAGATTAACAATGCAGATTATTTTTCACAGCCTTCTTTGATCATATTTACCAAGGGTGTCGATATTTTGGGCCATGACTGTATATATATATATATATATAATTTTACCCATATATATAAAGAAATAGTCTCTTGTTGAGATGGATGACACATTTTTACAATGCCTTTTGTTAAACAGTCATGTGAGGATACTCGGTTAACTCAAGGATTAGCACTGGATTTTTGGCATATGTAATCCACTGGTTTATGCCAATGTGTGTGTACTATATGGTATTGGGTATTATACACAAAGCTGTAAATGGAAAAGAGAATCATCTGAGGGGTTTTCTCATATGGCACTCTGTTTAACCTCATCCGTTCTCTGGACAATGTGTTGTGCCTTTCTGTGGGTCCTCCTCTACTTAAACCCCCCAAATCTTCTTATCTTTTAGCTGTTGCCAGGCAACTTTCACTGTGTAATCTAGTGACTACCCATGCCACGACAATATTACACACTGGACCCAGTCCTCAAACTCGCATTTTGTCCAGCTTTCTCATTTCCACATACCCACCCATATGTTTAGTTTGAGTCTGCTTGATGATTCAGAGAGAGATATTGTCAAACAGAGACATGTCTTCAAATGCACCAGTGTTTAACATCTTACTATGTGTCTTGATTTAACAGGACAGGGAACTGAGTCCAGAGGAGATAGAAGGTATTCAGAGAAACCACACACCTCACATAAGATTCAGATGGGAAAACATTCTGCTCATGCATTTCATCACCTCTTTCCTTGTGTTCGTGCAGAGCTAAGAGAAGCCTTTAAGGAGTTTGATAGGAACAAAGGCTACATCAACTGCAGGGACCTGGGCGAATGCATGCGGACGATGGGATACATGCCGACAGAGATGGAACTCATTGAACTGAGTCAAAAAATAGGTGCGTTACTTCATCACTCAGAGAGCATTTATGATCTGCGTGCCTTCATGCAAACATTTTTGTAGTTCAAACGCCTTATGAAATATCTTGGAATAATTGTATTAAATTAAAGACATATTCCTGTATTTTTTAGGTGGGGGTAAAATTGACTTTGAGGACTTTGTGGAGCTCATGGGCCCCAAAATGCTGGAAGAGACAGCAGACATGATCGGAGTCAAGGAGCTCAGAGATGCCTTTAAAGAGGTAAACACACTCACTTACACATATACCACTGTGTTGACTGCAGCTGTCAGTGTCCTTACCGGCAATTTCCCGCTGTGCAGTTTGACTCCAATGGCGACGGGCAAATCAGCATCACAGAACTGAGGGATGCCATGAAAAAGCTAATGGGGGAGCAGCTGAAAGCCAAGGATATTGACGATATACTTCATGATGCCGACCTCAATGGGGACGGACTTGTTGATTTTGAAGGTAAAGGAATGATAGACAAATAATGACAGCTGATGTTACACGGGGCAACTTTTTGAGCAATTTTGCTGGGCAACTTTCCCATTGAGAATGGGTGACAGATTTCTGTCTAATTCAGATCGGCTGTGGGCTCTGTGTCTCACCTTGTTGCCCGTTGATGACAACATTACTCCAAACATTGCCCCATGTATCATCATCCTAATACTTGCTTTTCTTAAAAAAAATGTGTTTACCTAACTGAACGTTCTTTTCTGTTTTCTTTCTGTTTTGTTCTTCCTCACTCGATCTTCCAGAGTTTGTGAGGATGATGTCACGCTGAGAAGCCTCACAGAAAGACGTTGTTTTCATCACGAGACTCTGAGAGGGACACGTGGTGCAGCCGTGCAACATCTGAATGTTTTCGACATGCCTCAAGCGATACCATTTGTAAAAATGATTTTTCATTTTATTTATTAAGAAAGCATTATTAAGAGCAGTTTCTCATTTCAGTAGAGTAATGTTGTAAATGTACTGTTTAATTGGTATTTTCAAAGATATATTTGTCGGATTACGAGTGAATTGAATTTGTATAGTGTGTCCTTTTTTTTTAAATAAAATAAAATCATTTGATTACAGTGGTTTGTTAATTACCTGCTTATGTCTCTTCTTATCATAGTGAGGAGACTATTTAATTACCTATGAAATCAATTAAAACTTTTTTTTTTGGTTTGCAACGTTTGAAACAGAAATGGTAATGTAACGTGTCTAGTTTACGTCATTGGTATCATCTGATGAAGGTTTGTTGAATTAAATTGACAGACTTTCTTTTGTTTGGGCACAACACCGGTCCCTTGGATATTTGACAGTCTGACTTGTCTTTCTTTTTTTGTAGAAACATGAGTGCTAGCGTTAGCTAGCGTTACTTGTATCATCTGACTCTGAACTCGGACAGAACGGTAGACTGGAGGAAGAAATTTAAATCAGACACATCATTTTGCACCGTCTAGACCTCCGCTTCAGTTAGGCCTATTAACGGTGCACTAAACGATAAAAAATGCCTATAATTGGTGGTGTGCTTTATGGTTGAGGGCTCATACGTAAGAATGAGTGTATGGGGATGTACCATATTTTAAGCTCACAACATGCACGTTCTTGACAAGGACAAATGGTTTTGTCTTATTAGATAAAAGCCTATAAAAGGCATTCTGTAAAATATGTAGGCCTATATAGCCTACTTCCCTTAGTCTTCACAAATGACTGTGATTGGGCCATCAAACCAGCGACGACAGGTATCGTGCAGTAGCCTCCTTCTATCTCCAGCAGAGGTCTGGAACATTTTCAGAATAATGAGAGTGATCAATTTTAATATACACTTGTCTAAACTGAATATAGCCTATCCAGTGGTGATTTAAAATAGCCTAGCAGAATTAATCTTTTTGTTTTTTTTACTATTCTACATCAAAAGTATTACTGCTGTTTTAGTCGCCTATATTTATGTAAACGAATGATCTATAGCCTAATAGGGAACTTTTTTATATATTTGTTATTTTTATATTAGACTAGTGTCATAAACTCAACACATGCGTTCTCGTACAGTGCAGATGGATGGATGGAAATACCGCCATCTGCTGGCTGGGTCTTAAAAATATATAGCAGCTCACATGCTGTGTACGTGAAAACAAAATTAGGAAAACTTTATTTTCCGTACATCTAATTCATTATTCAGTATATAGCCTATTTATATCAGTTAGATGAAATGATTAAGGGATCCAATAAACATCCAAGATGGCTGCTAGTTGATGTAACTTATTTTACATGAGTTAATATATTACAATTTCTAGCTTCATTAAAATGATAAAAATGAGGATGTAAGCCTACAACATTTAAACTAACATTATGTTTCACAATCCTATGAAAATGCACTTCTGTTTCGCCTTCCTATTACTGCATGTTTGCCAAGATTTGTATTGACAGCCATGATGACGGATTCACAAAGACAAAAGTCTGGTATCAAGCTTTTAGCATTTTATTCAAAAGGTGACCAGGATTCTGTACAGCGGACAAAGGGAGATGTCTAGGGCACAGGAGCCTTCCTCTCCTCATCCCTTCATCTCTCCCTCTCTCTTTCCATCCTCCTGGGGAAAGGGGGATGTGAGCCGGGGAAAGAACCGATGACAAAAATTTGAAATAAATTATTGAAGAAAAAAAAAAGAAATCCCATGCAGGAGAAGAAGAGAGGAGAGGAAATAGGGAGGAAGAGGGAAGTGTTTTTATTGGTGCCTCTGTCCCAAACAGAGACACTCAGAGGCCTGGGAGAATCACAGCTCGACAGACACAGACTGCAATGTGAGCCAGGGAGTCTGTCATCCCAAAAACATCTGCTCCTTTATGACAGCAACACTGGGAAGATGCAGCCTCTCAGACGTCTCTCCTCCTCTCCTTCCTCTTGCGCCCCTCTCCCTCTATTCCACCTCTCCTCTTCCTCTCCTGGTCTGGCCCTCATTTGCTGGCCATGGTGTAGCAGCCGTGTGGGTGCCACTGCATGTCACGGATACGCCTCACAGACTGAAACTGAGGGCAACGGGCGCCGTACTCGTTAAAGTGTCTGTATTCACCCTTCTCCAGCAGGAACTGGCTGCCACGGTATCCGGGGTACTGATAGCCCACCCAGCTGAAGAAAACAAAGAGGTTAGTTTGTGCACCCTTGATACTGTACTATGTGTAGTATTTAAACTAAAACCATTAAAAAAACTTTTTTGTAAATAATAAAAAAATTATATTTTTTATTATTTTATTTCAGCTAGTTTTCTGGGCAAAACTTCTCCTTTTCATTTAGTTGTACTAATACAATTAAAAGTAAAACAAATAAAATTAACTAAAAACTTTGTAGACATGTAAAAAAACGACCTAATAACTTAATAACTAATAACAAATTAAAATTGAAAATGGAAACTAAAAATATAAACACGTTTTTGTAGCGAAAATATAAAAAAATAAATAATAAAATAAATAAAAATATTTTTTTTACATTTTAATTTTTTTTAGTTAATGCACCCTTGATTACAAACAAATTTATATATTTAAACCAGGGTTATTATAGTACACAATAATTAAAAATATTTTAATTAGCAAATAAATATTTTTACAATATAATATAGCAAGGCAACATTACTATTTTTCAGTTAGCTTAACTTGATGTAAAATAACTAAAGCGGAAATAAAAATGTATAATGTATAATTATATGATTGATGTATAAAAAAAATATAATGAATATGACAAAAAACTTTAAAATGTAAAAACTTAAGCTAAATTTAAATGCATGTTAAATAAATATCTCAATTATGCATCTACTATCTTAAGCATCTTGTTGTGCAAGATATGTTTATGTTTTATCTATCTCTATTATTGCTATAAAGTATTACTTCTAATTTACAGTTTAATAAGTTCCTGACAGCCACGTTTGTCAATGCTGTCAAGCTTTTGTGCTCGTCACAAGTGCACAGAGGTTTGACCAAGCGAAACCTCACTGGCTAAAGATACTTTGCACTTACGTTCCACAGCTGACCATGATGCTGCCAACTCTGTCGGTGAATCCGTAGGAGAACAGGCTAGGAACGTCATCATCCATGATCTCCATCTTGCGGCCCTTGTACTCGCCCACCTCAAACAGGCAGATCTTGTGCTTCTCAGGGTCCTGCAGGAGAAAACGCAATGAATGCATTGTGAAAGCATTCAAACAATGGGCCCACAGTTGTGAGAGCATCTACACACCATTCTGACGGGTCTGAAGGAAAGCAGGTAGTCGTTCTTCTGGCAGTTGCTCCAAGAATCCCAACGAGGATACTCACCCTTCTCCAGGATGTACATCTCACCGCAGAAGTTCATCTGCTCAAAGCCCACAAAACTGCAGAGGGCACATAAAGAGGCGAGTGAGATATGTTATTCTTTCTAAACCACGAGTATTTAATATAGATGCAGAGATGCTTACGGGCCGCACTCCACACGTAGTGAGCGAACTCTGTCCATGCCCATTTCACAAACATTAATGCACTCAGCTTTAATCTCGATCATGCGTCCCTGGAAGTTTTCCTGGTCGAACACATACATCTAATAGAAAGAGAGAAACCTATTAATATCATATTAAATCAATGACCAAGCATGTGTATGTTTATTTGAAAGCTTTACCTTGTAGGACATCATGCCCATTTCAGACTTCTTGCTCTGGGCTGCCTTGCCGTCGGTCTGGGAGGCAGTCTTTTTTTCTCCACTGGAAGACATGGCGCCTGAGGTCAAATTAATAATAGAAAATTAAAAGAAAGAATATTCATACTGTAATATACCTTAGAAATGAGAGATAAAACTGAGAGAAATTAATAAAGAATGGCAGGGCCAACCATTGTAATATACAGTATTTGATGCTGGAAGAGAGGGATGAAGTGTTTTAAGAGATAAAAAATACAAATGTTTGGAATGGATGTAAGGGGTCTTTGCGGGGAAACTATTTTAAAGTAGGGACGAAGGAAAGTGTGGGGTGTTGGTGTGTTGATGATGGCTGTTGCAAATCAAAACAAAACTCTTGTACTCTCCAAGCTGCTAGGTTCAAGTTGAATGTGTACGTGTGAGTGGATATTTTGATGTCTTACCTGTGTGTTCAGTGAGTGTGTGTCCGTACCCAGGGTTCACTCTGAGAGTGTTTGTGTCTGACCGTGCTCTCAGCTCTTATACCCTGGCGCTGAGTCGGTGAGGATTACACTGAAACAATGAAACATGCCGTGTTCAGCATACTCACAGAAAAGAAGTCCCTCGTCATCAGCACAGAGTGAGAAAGAGAGTATGTGAGAGAGCCAGAGAGGAAAATAATTCCGTAACTGAGTTCCAACTTCAAACTTCACCACACTAACTTGGACGTTTGAGCCTAAAACATAAACAAAATGGGGTACAACAGGCTATTTTTAGAGAGACTGAAATTGAACTAACAACTGAAGGTCACCATTTGTATCACTTTACCAATGATATAACAGTGGTTTACGTGATCTTTATATTTTCAGTGCATTTTGGGCTAAGGATGTATCACATATGTATTACTGGGGGTACCACAAATAAAACAAAATAATAAAGTATTATCCTGTATGCATACACAAAATATGGTTGTTCTACAAATCTCGTTATATAAATAAATGAGAGTAAATAATAATTAAACAATCTAAAATAAAAACACTCTGAATGTAGAAAAACATTAAGCAACAGAAAATAACACAGTGAACAATCATCTGTTGATTTAACATGAATATTGGGTGAGCATGTTCCCCTTGGGGTTAATTATGGGTTCAGACATGTTTTGGGCGTATATTTATAAAGTAAAGTAAGATTTTCCTTCTGGTATTTTACAGAATTCAAGGCAAAATGGGATGTTTTTAAAATAATTTAGAAGAAACTAAATGTTGAGGTGATTTGGGTTCAGCAGATACATATATTTATATATTGATCCAACTGTTGATGTCCCAGAAAACAGTTGCAAAACATTGAGGGGGCATATTCAGGCTAGTCAACATAGGTTTATTTAATGACACATTGTAACAATCTTTGGTCTCCCCAGTCTTAAATGTTACATCCTTGCAGCTAAAATGGTAACTTGCTTGAAAACGGAACGTTGCTCACTGCACCCACAGCAGCTCAAACCCACACTCAGCTGGAGAAAGTTCACTCAGCTAATCCTTCACTGTGAGCAGGAGTGCTGACCTGCGCGAACACACTGGGACCAAACCCTTTGTGTGCGCTGCTTTCATCCGAAACACTGCACTGCACTTGCCAGTGAATGGGCTCACAACAGCCATGTGGCACTTCTATAGTAAGTGCTGAGCTGGCGACCCTGTGGGCTGTCCCGCGCGCCCATCAGAACGCACTTCACGCGCACGGCACGCGGCGGCCGGTATAAAACCGAAGCGCCAGGTTCTCTCAAAGCTCCACGCGAAACCAGTGTACAGGCGCGTGCCACACTAGAGCTCAGTGACTAAAACGGTAAGATCTCATTGAGCTCATGGCACAATTATACATTTATTATGGTATACTTTACAAACATCTTCTCAGTATGGCCACATTATGCGAATGGTTTTAAATGATTTAAATCTAACAATTGTGTTTACATTTTATTACTAAAATATTAATAAATAAACGAACTAATCTAATACAGTGATTATTGTATGTTTAAGTAAATTTTTAAATCTGTAATAATTATAAAGAACACAAATACGTTTTGTTCATTACTAACATATGAGTGTTAATTATTTGACTTTTACAGTTTGTATCTACTATCATTGGTATTTATTATGTTCTTGTATATATTTTTTTAGATATAAAGATGTATAGGTTCTCTCGATCTGCCATGATGCATCCCATGATGAACTATGGTATGGGAATGGCTCCTTTCTTCAAGGTAAACTATTAACACATGCTTCTATCCATTTTGAAATACCCATGACTTTAATATAAAACTATTATTATACTAATGCATTTAATAGATCATTAGACTATGCTATGAGGAATTTTTGCATTTATGTTATAGGAAACACTTTAAAAAAATCACACCACAAACTTAACTTTGTGCTTTTGTTCTTCTAGGTGACTGTGTTTGAGCAGGAACACTTCCAGGGGAAATGTCAGGAGTTCACCTCAGAATGCTGTAACATCCAGGAGTGTGGCTTCGACAACATCCGTTCCATTCGCGTTGAGAGTGGCGCGTGAGTTCCAGCGTTTGTTTACTGAAGTGTGCCTAATGACAGTATGCACTAGGGAGTTTTCATCTGACTGTGTATGCCCATGTTTGACTGGATGTTCTCTCGTTCAATAGCTGGGTGGGTTATGAGCACCATGACTTCCAGGGACAGCAGTTCATCCTGGAGAGAGGAGAGTATCCTCACTGGGATTCCTACAGTGGAAACCTGTCATACCATGTGGAGAGACTCATGTCTTTTAGACCTGTCTACTGCGCTGTGAGTTATTCACTCCCTGTCATGTACTACAAATCTTAAAGGCATATAGTATTTTGTGCTGGCTAATATGTAATATTTATTCAACAAGGGAAAGTGTCCTATAACAGGATTTATTGAAATAAAGCAAGTTGCATTGGACCGGTCATGTAATCTCAACATGGCTGCCCCAATAGGTCAACTAGTTTAGCTATATAGTATATATTGCTTTATGCAAGCTGTGTTCTGGTAAAGTTGGACATACTTATTGGATATATTGGTATGACTTTTTACAGTTTTGGGTAATCTACCAAGTAGCTGAAGTTATCCGCACACTGAGAAAATATAATCAGACCAAAAAAGTTCTAAGTTCTACGGACAACTTTAGCTACTTGGTTGACTAAACACAACATCTTACAATTAATTTTTTGAGCACACACAATTGCTGTGTAATAGTTTTAGTTAATAACAACACCACTGATATAATCACTTGAATATGTGGATATGTGGGGTCAATCTCTCTCGGTCTCCCCTCAGTCTCACCAGAGCAGTCGCATGACCATTTTCGAGAGGGAGAACTTCATGGGCCGCTGTGTGGAGCTGTGTGATGACTACCCCTCTCTGCAGGCCATGGGATGGTGTGGTCCTGAAGTGGGCTCCATGCATGTGCAATGCGGCGCGTGAGTCTCTTCTCTCTATTATTTCTTAGATTCAACACAGACAAATACCTGACCCTCATTTCTCCATCTCTGTGTGTAGTTTTGTGTGTTACGAGTTCTCAGGATACAGGGGAAGGCAGTACATCATGGAGTGTGAGAGGCACAGCGGAGACTATCAGCACTGGAAGAACTGGGGTTCCCACAGCCAGACCCCTCAGATCCAGTCCATCCGCAGAATCCAGCACTAAGAGCTCAGGCTCACTGGGGGACACTACACCGATCACCCTGCCGCCCGACAAACACACTTTACACAGACACACGCTCACACTGTTTTTCCTAACGAGTGTCTATTTATTGCTAGGAACACGCACATCTACACGGCACACATACCACCATGTTTTACTCGAGGGTGCCAAGCACATTTCTGACTATGACTAATATCTGGTGCTAAACAACACCCTCCGGAGGTGCTCAACACAACCAATGCAAACCAAAGCTAAGTTAGGCCATATCCCAGGAGGGGGACTGGCTGAGAGCAGCTCAGGTGTAATGTGTAAGAGGAGGACAAAAACATCAGAGACAAATAAATGCTTAATAAATAAACTTTGTTCACTTCAGTGATTCAGTTCTGTGCAATTATTGTGTGTGAGGATGTGTTACACAAAGTACATTCATTTCATTATAACAATCCATAACCCAATTAATTAACATATTGCGTCTTAAAAATGGACACATTACTAGTTTTTGACCACAAAGAGTAGATAGTTTAAGAAATATATTACACATTTTTCTTAAATTCGTAGTTATTTACTGCTGATGCTCCTAATCAAAGCAAATCTGATGAGTTTCCCAGAGTAAAAAAGTAATATGTTTAAAATGCATTTATTTCATACTTACTTATATAAAAATTATAATTAAACTTTACTTGGAGTGCTACTTGTGCACAATACACATTTCTTAATATTAAGCCCAAAATGTGTTTTAATGTCAGAAATGAGTTGTTCCAATTTATCAGACTTTAAGTATACCAGTTTAGTACTAAAACGTACAATTACAGGGTATTTTTATTAAGTGCATGCACATGTAATTGTAGTATCCTTAGCATAAAATAAATGTATTTCAAATACATTTTAGTATATTTCTGTTTCACTAGGGTCTTTTACATTCATGTTTACATTTTTTAACTTTTTGTCAGTCAGTAATAATGGATACGCTGACAATCTGTTGATTCAGCTTTACAGAAAATCATTGTTATTCATTTTAATTAATAATTTTAAATTTAATACATTTTAAATCATTATGCCTTACAATCACATTTAACAGATTAGAGCTGGGCGATAATAGAGTTCACAATTTCCATCAATACATACCATCAAGCAGTTCAGATTTGCTATATAGTATATTCACATATAGCAACAATATAAACAACCATGCAGCTGCAATGTGCTATAGTATATATTCCTTTATGTGAGTGAACAAGATGTACCTATACATCCAACTTTTAATATATAACTGCAATAATATTTAGCTTATTTTGCTATACATGACTAGGTTCTGTATAATAAGGTTTAGTTTGTTAACATTAAGAATTTTTATTTTTTTTTGAATATATTTTTAAAATCAAAGATTGTATGTTAACGTCACTTGATGCACTGTGTAGTAACACTAACAAAGATGAATAAATGGTGTAAAACACACTGCTCATTGTTAGAGCATGTTAGTTTATGCATTAACATATTTTAGCAAACGAGACCTTGTTGTAAAATGTTACCAATTATTATTTTGTGCTATTAAGTTTTTCCGGCACCCCTTTGAACATGTAGAAACCTGTATTATTTGAACAAGCACAACCAAGGCTGGATCCATGTCTTTTATTTCTGAACATGGCTACAAAATACGGAAAATGACAAGAAAACTCTGCATGCATTAATAGCAGTCTCAATCATTATAAGGCACGGTTGTGACACAAACTAAACTTTAACATTCAGAACTCAAATCTATAAAAAATTCTGATGCCTGAAACTGAAGCCACCAAAGTCGAAAGAGCAAATACTGCCAAGTGTCAATGTATCGAATTATACACAGGGAAAAGGTACCATGTTCTAAGTCTCTGATCATTTGAAATAGTGTTTCAAATACGCATCAACACAGATTTATTCAGAACTCTGAATCTAAACCGTAGTAAACAGTAACAGAAATTGCTACAATCTTAATTAGACCCTAAACTTATCACATCAATCTCGTCGTCTTCATCACTGTCCTCTGTGCTGAGCACAATATCTGCAGTGATTGGCAGCACAGAGAAGGACTCAGACAAAGAACTAGAGACCTCCACAACATCAACATCCTCATCCTCTTCTGAAATGGCTATTGTTGACCCTTGAGGGTTTCCGAGTTTCTCCAGAGATGTGGTGGGGTCTTGTGCATGTGAGACAAAAGACTTGTCTGTCGGGTTAAGCACGATGCCTTCTGTGCTGCATCTTTGCAAAGGAGAACCCTTGAGAGAGTCAGCGGTCTCAAAACTTGGCTTGCTGTAGCTGTCCTCCGTCGGTGTCTCTCCATTCGACATGCTGCAACCTGTCAATAAATAATTATTACAAGAGGGAAGTATTAATAAAAGCTGATTATTATTATTATTATAAATGATCAGTCTGTTCAATTATACTATCTTGTCTAAATAAAAAAAAAACAATCACTTAAATGTTCAGTTAAAATTAAAACTATAAAAAAATATTTGTGTTCATCAAAATATAGCTGAAATAGAATACAATATAAATACTAGATGAAAAACCTAAGCACAAACAAAATATTGTTTTGGCAACCATGTGAAATAATGTAAGTTTAAGTACTAAAATGATTAAACTAAAACTGAAATAAACTTTAAGAGACAAAAAATGACTAAGGCACATAGCCAAATTAATAAACTAAAATTAAATTGAAAATATGAAATAATTATATACTATAACTGTACATAAATAAATAACACTGCTACAAGTTAATTTAGGCATGACAAGCATTATACTATAATATAAAATCTAGATTAATTTTGTGATTTTGCCAAATATTGTTTGTTTTTGAAAATAAACTGTATGTGAACACTAGGCAGCAAAGGTAAATGTAAAATAGAGGACATGACCATTAACAATTAAATATCAAAAACCCTAATATTGGCAGAGGACTGAATTAGTTTGAGCTCTCACCATTAGCTGCTGGCAGGTTCTGAAGAACATTGTTCTTCTGGTTGCCAGCCTCTTTTATTCTCCTACTTCTTTCCTTATTGTTTTGGTTTATTCTGCTTTTATTCTGCCCTTCAACCCTGATTCTAGCATTCTTCTCTTTATCCTCAGTCATTTTCACCTCAGCTGCACGCACATGTGTATTTGCCAGCCTCTCTTTTCCTTTCTGTTTTTTCACAGTCCACATTCTGTTGTTTCCCTTGTGCTCTTCGTGATTTTCCAAGATCTTTTTCATTAAGTCAAAAGCAGAAAGAGCTGGACGAGACCCAGTGGATTCATTCTTTGTGGCTGATAGCTTGGGTTGTGAACTCCCTGTACTGCACTGCACCTTATACGTACTTCCTTCTAGAAGAGCCTCGGTTGTGTCTTTTTTAGCATGTCCCACCTGTTTCTCTTTTACAAAACTGGACACTTCGTAAGCATGCAGCTCAGATTTTGACCGATCCAAATTTTTTGTTGTTTGTGTGACACACTTCACGTTTTGGCCACTAGCCGTATTTATGACTTTGCTTAATGCACTTGCAACGCTGCAGCTCGAGTCAGCTGTGCTGCCGCTGCACTTTTCTTCACTATGCAGTCTGCTTGTTTTTTTCTTTCTCTTTTTCTTCTTTGGTAGAGAAGCGTCTACCTTCGTCTTCTCTATTTGCTCTTTTTTTCTTTTTCTCTTCTGTTTGGCTGGGAGCTCATCGTCTCTCCTAGGCAGTTCTTCAAAAACATCCAGCTTCCTCTTCCTACTCTGGCTCCTGGTCATCCTGCCAGATTTAGGCTTCTGTTCACTTTGCTGTCCTGTTGATTTCTCCATTTTCACACCTAACACCTGCCAAAAACATGATGGTTTCTGGGGTCTACAAGCAGACGATAGTCGTGGTCTGTTCTTGGATAATGAGGCTTTTGATCCCGGTGTTTTTGTGTTCAAGGAAGTGGCATGTGCATTCGTGTGGACTGTGTAACTTTGTCCACAAGTCTGGGTTCCATCTGTTATGTTGGGCACCATCCCATCTTGGATGTCTGAATCGGACACACTAACGTCTTGCTCAAATGTTGTCAGAAAACTATCAAGTATGTCAGTCAGCTCACCTTCAGACTGCGGTTGGATTATACCCAGATCTGTGAGCTTAACAGAGGACTGTGTTCTTGTATGATCCATGTTGGAATCTACAGTTATTCCATTTTGATTGCTGGGTATAAATGGGAGCTGTGCAATGACGTCATCTATAAGCCAGTCCATTGGCTGATTGAGGCTGGTCTGATTGGCTGCTGGGAGAGCTGTGGTATGCAACATGGATGGAGCTGGAGGGTTCAGGGTTTGCTGATCAGGTGGTGAAATTCCACTGGAATTTTGGGAAACATCTGGTTGGGGCAAAGGATGTTTGCGTGGGCGACCTCTTCGCCTTTTTTGAGGTGGAGCTGTGTCCTACGGAAAAAGAGACAAGTGTTTTAATTCAGAGAACATTAGAGTAACTGCTTGGTTGCATTTAAAATCTGAAAGGTCATATAATACATTTATATTTTTATATTTAATATACTTTTAATTTAAAAGTTTTGGGGTCAGTTTTATGATTCTAAAGAAGTCTCGTATGCTCATCAAGGCAGCATTTGTTAAAAAAAAAACTATAGGAAAAATAGTAAGATTGTGAAATATTACAATAAATAACTGTTAATAATTAATAATAAAATAACTGTTTTCTGTTTTTAATATATGTATTTTATTGCTGTGATGTCAAAGCTGAATTTTCAACAGCCATTACTCTAGTCTTCAGTGTCACATGATCCTTCAGAAATAATTTTAATGCTTACTTAACATTTCTTATTATTATCAATGCTGAAAACAGTTGTGCAGCTTAATATTTTTGGGGGAAACCGTAAACACTGTTTTTCATGAATCTTTGATGAATACAAAGTTCAAAAGAAGAGCATTTATTAAAACAGATATTTTGAAACATTATGTCATTTTTGTTCAAATTAATGCATTCTTAGTGGGCTTGCTGACACCAAACATATGAATGGTAGTATATTTTTGATGTTTTAAATATTTATTTGACATATAAGTGTCATGCATCATTGCATTCATCGGTCTGATACATTGCAGAAGTTCAGAACGAGACATTCTGAAAACAAAGAAAAGTCTCCTTGAACAGACTTTTTGGTTCTGAGAGGATGTTTTGAGTATTCTAAGTTACAGTATGCTTTCATGTATTCATTAAGCGTATGATTTTATCCAAAGCAACACTTCTTCCTCAAAAGAAAAGGAAAATTAGATTATGATATGACCCATTTAAATAATTCATTCAAACAGAAATGAATAAAAAGATTTTTGTTATTTTTAAGTCATACCTCCTCATCTGAAGATGTCGTGAGACACCTACCTGACACACTGGTTCTACCAATCTGCCTCTGCTTCCTGTCTGTCTCTGCCTGGGTCTCCCCCTTGATCTGCCTCCCTCTCCTTCCTCTTTCATCGCTCCTCTGCCTTGTCGTCTCCATTTAAGCTTCTCTTGATTCTTGAACATTTGTCTGGTGTCTAGTATCCTGCCCACCCTACCCCCACCTTGCCCCATCCAGGCCGACCTCGCCACTCTTCCGCACCTATTCATATTTTGCTCTCTTTTACAAATTCTCAATCCTTCTCCCTTCAAAGCAAATCCTCCGCGTGCCCCCGCCCTCCGCACCCTTCCCTCAGTTTTGACGTCCCCTCTCATCCCTCTCTGAATCTGCTCCCTTTGCCCTGCACCCTGCGTGATGTTGGTGTCAATAAAGTAATTGATAAAACCTGGGATGTTGTTCTCAAATCGTGCAAATGTTTCTAAAACACACTCCTCACCCTCTAAAATGCCCCCCAATGTTGGCTGGCCCTCTCTGGCCAATGGCTCAACATTTGTACACTGAGAAGGGTAAGATTGAGGTGGCAGAGGGGTTGGAGGCTGTTGGTATGAAGCTGAAAGAGGACATACGTAGACCTGGGGCAAGCAGGCCGGTCCACTCGCTGTGGGATACATTGCACTTTCGGGGACCACATCCATGACTTGAAAGGAAGGCATGTTCTCTGGGTTCCCCTGGATGTTTTGAAGAGTGGCCAGGGTGATGTCAGAGCCATCTGTGTACATCAGATTAACACTTTCAATGGTCTCTTTGGGGTTTTGACATTCAGAAGGAACAGCCTTGGTTTGACACTCTCTCTCTGCCACCTCTTCCATGCACTCCGTCTGTGTGTTTCGTTCAGTTGCCGGCCTCTTTGATACTTGCTGAGGTATGTCAATGCCGAGTTTGCAGGCTGCTGATAGGACTTCCTCTTTGTCCTCGTTCAACTGACCCGAGTACAGCAGACTGACCAGACTGAGCAACGTACAGGCCTCCACGGCTTGGACTTCAATCAGTCTCCTCTGTCCGTTTCGGGGTGATGGCATGGCTGACAGAGACCCACAGAGCCAAGGACTGAAGGCAGACAACACACAGCTGTGCACCGGCACAGACACGCCTGGACAGGGTGGAGAAAGTACAGTAAACGTAATGAAAGATGGAAAAAAAAGATTAATGAGAAGATGTACTTTGTCAAACCTCGAGTCTGCAGCACAATGTCACAGAACTCTGCCCTGCTCTGCTGTTTTTGCAGCTCTTTCACGAGAAGAGTCTCGAACGTCAACATCTGAAGACATACACAGACACAAATACAAAGCATAGTAATATATGCAAGCTGTAAAATATTGAATGATGTCGTGTCTCCGTGCAGCTGTGCAGGACTAGACACATGTTTAGGGTCGGGACCGTGCACGCTGTTAACATAGAAGTCGCGAGATGTGCCAACAGTTATTAACATGATTTACTTTTCACGCACTCGCATGGAAATTATAAACACATACATATCTAATTGTGTTTAAGCGACACAAACGTTCCATTCTTGATATTTAAAGCAGCCCAGCTGCCAACATTCAAAACAGTCGTAGCGAATAAAAACTAACTTCTGACCTTTTGTCGTTATGACATGAGAAAATGTAAGACTGTCGCTTATCCAATTTTGTCTCTCCTGTTTGTGTCGAGATTGCTGGATTTAAAGAAGGGTCGCACGTGCATCGCTATAACTCGTGGAGCTCTGCAGGTTTGCGCAAAGCACCGCGCCGAACTGACTCTAACATATCCAGAGTGGCTCTGGCTTTCTTGCTCGCACTTTATTTATTTTATTTTAGCTTTTTTATTATAGCTGCACGAGTGATGTTTTTTTTTCTTGTGTCTGCGTGATAGTGGGAGAGTGGCAAAACTGCATTTTTTAATTTCTTAAAGAAAATGTTAGTGGCGCTTCAATGTGTACAGTGGTTGTTTGGGTGGCTGCTGTATGGGTGTTTATAGTGTTTGAGGTAACAAAGATAACTCTGATCATCATTATTATTTAATATTTATCTATTTTATTATGGAGTTTATTATAGTTTACAACCAACAGCTGATTGACAGCCAATATCGCAAAATAATTTAGTAAATCACGTGGGCCCGAAACATCGCGAGATTAATCCACAGAGGTCGACTCAGCTGACCAACCTCTCTTGTGTGATTCCGGAGAGAAGCGTGTGCGGTGAAAATAAAGCCAAATTTTACCTTCTCACAAACCCTGATAATCAACAACATATCGCAGGTATTGATACATTTCATATGACATTTTTTGGTAATGTAAATACGCGCATAAGTTGCAGGTATTTCAGGGCTGTCAGTGGCTGTGTGAAGAGTTAGCATGTCGGCTACATTGTTAGCTCCTCTGGGTAACGAAGTGTTCTAGATTTTTTCGACATATTTCAACTGAAATTAATAGGCTACTATATAACTACATGATGGAGCATTCGTCTGCATTTATTTAAGTATTTAAAAAACCTGGCAACGATTGACGTGTTCAATAATATTTACAAATCTGTAATTTTTGCCGGTTGATTTTTCAGTTGTCATGACTAGTCCGTCAGCTTTTACATTGACAAGTGTAGTTCTGCTTTGGGTGGACATCATGAATGTATCTCCTACCGACTTGTAATAGTGCCTTAGTGATAAACAATAAAACAAAAATTGTCAACAAACTGTAAGAAAGCTTCACGTTTTAATAAGCATAATCAAAAAGCATAGAACTAGTTAGAGCTAATGTGCTTGTATTTTGCCCACCCCCACACCTGACAAACTACACAAAGACTAACTGCTTAAGAACGGGTTCAGGGTAACTGAAATCACTTTGTCCATTTCTTCTTTCCTAGAGTTAATAAGCAACCTGTGTACATGAATGTGTGATGTTTATATTCTGAAGTTCTGCGTGCAAGCTTATGTTTATTTCTCTCAAGAAATAGAGCCTTGAAATTTCTGAAAGATGGCAGACACAGAGCAAACGAGTCCACCTCCTCAGTCAGGTCCTGTGGTAAGTTACTATTCAATGACCTAACATACATATTGTAATGGCCTTTAATTCCAGAATGATCTTATATTCATCATAACCTTGTCTCATGATCATATTAATGTATTGCAGCAATTCCTCTTGAGTAATAAGTTGGAAACGGCTATGTGGCTGTCACGGCTGTTCACTGTTTACTGCTCCATCATGTTCATTCTGCCACTGCTTGGGTGAGTCATGTTCTTTTACAAAGCACTTTCACAAGTTGTTTTTAACCAAAATTTCAAGAAGAAATAACAGTATTTCAAGCAATTTGAAAATTTAGTGGGCATTAACAATCTTGTGCTTTGTGGCATCACATTAGTAAGATAATGACTATTTAGTGGATTAAGGACACATCCACACTCACAGATGTCTTTTTAAGTTAATGATTGGAATGAATTGGATGAATAATTGCTTTTTCTCTGTCCAGGCCTCAAGCAGCTAACAACTTCTATCAGAGAGCATTGTTGGCAAATGCCTTGACCAGCGCTCTGCGTTTGCACCAGAGACTTCCTCGCTTTCAGCTGAGCAGAGCCTTCCTGGCCCAGGCCTTACAGGAGGACAGCTGCCACTATCTCCTCTACTCCCTCATCCTAGTCAACTCCCACCCAATCACAAGTATCCTATCTCAAAGACCCCTTCCATTGGAAATATCTTGGGGGAAATATCTGTTTTTCTTGTGTTATGGCATCATTTTGTCTTTATGTATCCTTGACTTTTGTTCTTAGTGAGTATTTTTCCAGTGTTCCTCTTCTCAGTGCTCCATGCCACCACTTACACTAAAAAAGTCCTTGATGTAAGTCTTTGCCCTTTTCATTTATATTGCTGAGATGTGTATTTGTCATAATTCCATCCTGAGTTTTGTGTCTGTTTCATCTGTTCTCAGGCCGTGGGCCCAAACAGCCTTATGTTTGTGAGGAACTTTTTGAACAAGCTCACAGCCAATCAGCAGAACATCTTAAAGTTTATTGCTTGCAATGAGATTTTCTTGATGCCAGCCACAGTCTTTATGCTCTTCAGGTAAGGCCAGCTGTTTTGTCTGGTGTTGCATTAGTTTTCAGCCCTTTAAATCCTGACTTATGAAATAACTGTCAGAAAATATATACATTTTAAAAGAAAAATCAAGAAAATAAAATGTCTGTATCATTTTATGCTGCACATTTAAATGCGATTTCCATGCGCATCTTGTCAGTAAAGCCGTTTCTGTAATCAGCAGTAAATCTCCATCACATGCTTTCAGATGGAGCAGCATTTACTACACAGAGCCATAGTTCACTGACTAGTAAAGCAAAAAAATAAATTGTAGCCGACATTATTGTGCGATTGTGAAATCATAGAAATAGTTCGCTATAATGACAGCTGTTTGCGTAGCTTCTCAGTGAACTATGGCTCTGTAGTAAATGTTACACCATCTGAAAGCAGGTGAAAATACAACATTTAAAGGGGACCTATTATGCTCCTTTTTACAAGATGTAAAATAAGTCTCTGATGTCCCCAGAGTGTGTATGTGAAGTTTTAGCTCAAAATACCCTAAATATTTGTTATAGCTTTTTAAAAATGCCACCTTTAAGGTATGAGCCAAAATGCCCTGTTTTTGAGTATTTTGCTTTGTTCGTTAGTGCATCCCAAAACACAACACTTGAAAAGCCTCTTTGGCGCTGACATTGTATATCTCCAGCAGCTACAGCAAGTAATCAGTAATGGCGGAGGCGGACCACAGCTTCTCACTCAGGGCTCTGTCTATGCTTACAGGGCAGCGTCACAAATTGGCGGGACTTTTTCCCCTCGGTGAGGGGAACAGCTGTTTATGATTTTTACCTATTATTGGCTGATTGTTTTCACACACTGGCCACACAACTTTGTTCACTTTAAACACCTTATAAAAGTGATTTTTGAATAATAGGTCCCCTTTAATAACATTTTTACTCCAAACTCACTTCATATTAGGGCTGTCAAATTGGCTGAAAAACTACATTCGTATTTTTTACTAAAATATTATCAAAATTCGAATTATATTCGAGTTTAAAAGGCATAAATTCAGTTAGGAAAAAAAAGCTTTTGGCTTCTCTCCTGAGACCACAAGAGGGCGCATCGAGCTAAATATTACTAAGTGCACGTTTCTTCCAAGTAGGGGCTGGGCAATATCAGCAAAAAATTATATCTCTGTATTTTTTGGCTGATTTGCGGTATGCGGTACATATCTCGGCATTTTGTATTTGGATTAAACAAAAAAATATAGTGAATGTAACCACGTAGGCATATATAATGTGCAAAAAGGGTTACAATCACATTGCATTCTAACATTGTGATCTAAAAACAAAAGTAATGCTTTTAAAGCCAAGTTAAATTTACTAAACTAAAAAAAAAAAAGCACAGACTAGGCTAATTGAGTAAAAAGGCTATTTTGATTACCCCATTACAGTCAGTTTACAGTTAGTGCTATCATACAAATACACTTACTTGTAGGTTTAAAATGTCCAACTACAAACATTTCAGCAAAATGTATATTTTAGTCAGAGTTATTGCGCTCCTATTTCATTGAGCTCTGTCTGTTTGACGCGCATGCGCGCGTTCAGAACCAAGTCTGTGGAGTTTAGCGGAGAATCACAAGATGGAAATATTTCCATGGCTGTCTAACATTTACGGATGGAGAATATACCTGTGAGATGTAAGTTATGCATTTAGGAAAAGAGCACATAGCTCAAAACAGCTCGTCTCTGTCAGGGCACACGCTTTAAACTCAAAGATCTATCATTGCTGATACATGTCATTTATTAACATTTAATCATATGATCGCAAGGTTTGTATTTACGCTGTTAATATGCACGTTCGCTAACAAGATAATTTCTTAATCCAGTAATTACATATTTTTTGTAAAAGTTGAATTTACATTAATTTGACATGGCTTTGGGCTCTCTTGTGTGAGACGCGAGTGCAACGATGATAGATGTCTATAGAAAATGCAATAAACGTGTTCTGTGTGAATGGCTTGGTTTCAGTTTTGAGGTAAACAACATCTTCTCCACATTAATATTCTCTTTTTCCGCTATATTTTGAATGTGCAGCACCGCATCGAGTGGGTTCAACTGGAAAGGCAAAAAAAAAAGCATTAAAATGCAACGACACCTCGTCATCGCATTTTGTGTGCCAGGCTGCCTGACGGACACCTAAAATTCGAATGCAGCGTTTTACATTCGAATGTGGATTTTTATTTTAAATTCGACGAAGCGTTTGGTGATTCACACAAGGTCACGCATAAGAACACCGTTCTTTACAGGTTCAGGTCCACACCAACTCATCCATCAGGTGTTGGGCGGTCTGCTCAGGAGCACCGCTTCAGGCAGCTGACTGCCGCAGTCCCCAGCTGTACATGAATAAACGCCACAGTTCGCAGACGATTCAAGGACACCCATTCTTTGCTCAGCGCCAGGTGGTAGGGCTGTGTCAGGGGCTATGTTCAGATGTGCAGGTAAAGCCACACAGATGTCAAACTGTGAATTCACAAGCCTAACTGCATGTCGGGAGAAGGGATGTGACCTTCAAGCGTTGTGGACCCAAGCACGACTGCTTCCCCCTTGGAGTATGAGTGTGGTGAGTGCTGGGGCACTGAGAGGAGTTCAGTTGGTGTTGGGCGAAGGCATCCCGTGATAAGTCAGTGTTGTTCATCCAATTTGCTTTACATGGGAGCTCCTTACCATGCAGGGGATGAATATTCCGCAGCGCTGTAGACCAGTGCTAGTGCGCTGGTTCGTAAGGTGGAAGTACCGGCGCCCCATGATGATCCGGCCAGCGGCATAGCAGGTTGTTGTTTCACCTTATGTATGTGCCTGGAGAGTTCGCATCCACAGGTCATTGAATGGGAGTTGTGCCATCAAGGTGATTAAGTTGGTTTTTTTAGAAGGCTGTGACAGTTGTTTTTGCTTTGCTCAACTTAAGCCGCCAGGACCTCAAATAGGTTGCCAGCTGGGTCATGTCTGCTCTTAGGGTGTTCTCTAATTTAGACCAGACTCTGTCGGAGTGAAGGAGTGCAAGATCATCCGCATAGCCATACTCTCCAGATATCAGTGATATCAGGCAGTGTTACATTTTAGTTTATAAACATTTTGGGGGCAGTGCTTAGGAATGAAGTCAAAGCACCTGGGTGACAACCTTAAACACAGCATGCAAATAAAGTATTCAGGTATAACAAACTGCCCCATTAACCACTCCTAATCCAATCAGTTTAACTGCCCAAAGACTGGGGCAGGGGCACGAAGAGCCATTACAAACAAAAGGTGAGAGTCTCCATCATCTGGCTCATTTGACTTACAATAAGAGAACAGGAACTGACAGGAACCTCTTGCTGAAAACTTGGTTTAACTGAATCATCCATCTGATGTCATCTTTACCATACATGCTAAATACAATGTATTTCACTTTAGTTTTTTAGGTGATTGTATGTAAGGACACAGGATCAGTAGATCTAAGACAGATTCTTACATTTGAAATCCCACAGACCCAAACTGAGCTAAAATTTGTTGTAGATGTTATTTATATGACCAAAAAAAGATGACATTCTGATAACTTGTGATGAAAATCAATGAAAATCTTCAATGAAATCTTACTAATATTTTTTTTTGTTGTTTTACATTTCATTGCACATTTTACTCTTAATTCTCTTCTTTTACATATAATGCTCTCGTGTTGTGTTCTTTATATAATATTTTTAAATATCACCTGTTGATTACATTTCACTTCTAATTATACCCTGTATAATTTATTATTCGAATAAACCTTAATAATGTCTTAAGGCGTTAGAAAATTAGCCTGTTTTTTACCCTCGGGCTATCCTAGGTGTGTATGACTTTCTTCTTTCAGATGAATCAATCAGAGTTATATTAAAAATTGTCCTGTCCTGTAGTTTTCTGTCCAAGCATTATTATTACAGTGGGTGGGAGTTTTTAACCGTCCAAAACACGTTAAATAAAGTGCACACATTGGATTAGTCTGAAAGAAGAACGTCATATACACCTAGGATTGCTTGAGGGTGAGTAAATAACAGGCTAATTTTCATTTTTGGGTGAACTATCCCGTTAATGAGATGATATTTAAATGCTTAGTTTTCTGATACAATCTCTTTTTATTGTTGGGTTAAAACTATCAAATGCAATGCAATATGATGGTAATTGCAAGATGTACAAATAAGCTTTCATCAGAAGCCTTATTTATCATTAGATGCTCACATTTTAACACGATTTTTCAAAAAATATAAGATGGATAAAATTATGTATGAATAGTCAGATAAACCTAAAATGTTTCAGTCTCCACTAAGTGTTCTTGAAATAAGTTACAACATAAGTTATACAAAACAAAATAAGTTATCATTACGTTTACTTTATAAAAAGCATTAAAGATTTCACAGAAAAAACACATGAGTACCACAACCTGAAAGGAGACATATTTAGGTAGCTTGATCATTTTTAGTTGCTAAAATGTATAATCAGATTGCGCAGGGTTTTTCAGCAAAGTTTTAATAATTTAGTCCTAGAAACTTAATGTATCAAATATGATACAGTAGGCTTTATTCGGTCAAAAACATAGTGGTTTGTTGCTGGTAAAAAGCATGATTTAAGCCATGCCGTGTTTCTTGTAATACGATTGAATGATGTCTGGTTTGTGATTCACAGTGGCCAGGGCAGCTTGCTTCAGCCATTCATCTACTACAGGTTTCTCACTCTGCGCTACACCTCAAGACGCAACCCATACTGCCGGTAAGAACCTTGTGTACACACTAGTGACTAGTGTTAGATGTACACATGCACACTTTACCCAAAATATGGGGTAATGCATGCTGTTGTCAATTACATGAATAATTAGAGCCAGTTAGAAGCTCGGTAGTTTTTAAATGTATAATAAATATATTATAAAAGTGTCCTGAGCCCAGTATCAGTGTTATCGTGATTTTTGTGTTTTTGTCCTGTCAGGACTCTGTTCACGGAGCTGAGGATTTTACTGGAGCATTTTGTGATGAAGCCTAGCGTTCCAGCCTTGTTCAGGCGAATGTGTCTCAACAGCATTGCCTTCATTAGTCGCCTTGCTCCCACCGGTGTCTAACTAACATACACACACATACTACTACACACAGTTCACAGATTGGGACAGTTTCGAGATCCACTTACAAACAAGATGGCCAAGTCTGATCACTCAGAGATGGATGTCCTCCTCTGCACTGAGGCGTTTGCTATGTTTGGAGAGACTATTAATCTGAGAGACTACATCCAAAAAACAAAACCGCAAGATGATGTATCTCTGTGCACAGTTATCTGGTAAGGGGTACAACTGTTTTCAGTACATTAGAGCTTTTATATTCATATTGATTTTCAGGGGGTAGAGAGGAGCCCTTGAGACGTTTAATCTTAACTGTTAGGGTAAATAGATATAACTCTTAATAGCTTGTCTTTCTAATGAAATCGCATTAGGCTTGTCTGTTTTTTTAGTTTGATTCCATTTTTATGTTCTTGCAATTTTTTTTTATTGTACTGGATTACCTTGAAAATCTTAACGTACCTTGCCCTGAGCCTTTCCCAATAGTTGACAATGATCTGAATGCCATTTTGGTTCAGGAAGTTTCAGATGTTACTCGAGGATGCCTTTTTCATATGAACATGATCGAGGTGTTGTCAAATACTCTGTGGTTCACATAGACCCCTATTCTCAACGGTTTTTGCCTTCAATGCTGTTTATTGTCAGGGCAAGTTGTAACTGCATTTGAGAATTATTTGCTTGTTCAAGGCATGTTGTCACTATTATATTTATTGCCTGTTTATAACTGTGCTATGTAGATTAATAAAATCAAATAAGATATTAAGTTGTAACTACCAAATGTGGTTCAATTTCAGATTTTAAAGTGTTTGCTTAGCAATGTCATTTAATCAATAATAAAGCTGGTGTGTAGCACTAATCATTTAAAAATACCTAGTCTAGTGTAAAAGATTGAACAAGGATCTTCTGCCATACCTTAAAAATGTTACTCTTCTGGCAAAAAAGTTGTTATTGTGCCACTATTATATATTTTGTTCAATTTTCACTTAAGCAGGGATTGAAATGCATGAAAAGTGTTAGGGGGAGTTTCCTCTGGAATAAATAATCAACTACCCATTAAACAAGTACACAGAATCTTGTGAAATACCTTATGAAGTTTGAAAATAAGAACAGTTGTCGTTGCTGGAGAAACTTGTATCCTTTTCATAATATTGCATAAACATGCTGCAACCAACTCCATTTAGCAAAAGATTGCCACCTACTGAATTTGCTTGTTTTAATGAACCATTTAAATTATGTAGTATATAAATGCAACACTTACGGTCATGGTGTGTTCAAGTCATAACATTTTTGCATTCCCATTTGTGCCAATAGCACAAGATAACTTGCATTACCGTGACTACAAAATAAATAGGTGGAAAACTCAAGACTTCAAATTTAGCTATGCCTTAAGCAGTGCTTAACTTTATAAAAATGGTTACTTATCCTGGCAATTATTTACTAATGTACTATTTAAATAAACAAATCCAAATTTAATTTGTAATATCTATTGCACCTTATAATGCCCTTTAACCAAGACAAGACAGTTACAAAATTTGTGTAGCACTCATTTAGTGCCCAATTTAACAGGTTGTTTAAATCTATTAAGGGACTATGTAGAACCACTTGCCTGTTTCACACCAAAGTAGACCCAAGAAGCAACGATCAAACACCTTGTTTCAGTAAATGAAGAGCAATTACATTTGAAGTGTCCATCACAGACAGCATCAGTTTATCCCCTGCCCTCCCACCTCATCCAAACATGATTAGAGACAAGACACATTAAAGCCAGCAGCACTTTTATTAAGATGTAAAGGGGAGGGTAAATTCATAAACAGAAAGTGCAATGCTGGGAGTCTTTCATAAAAATAGAATACTAACACTGAAATATGAAAACCATGCTTGATTACCTAATGTACAAATATCTGGTTGTATCAAGCATTATATAAAAAGAGCACAATCCTTAAGGACTGCAAATAAAAATGTACATATCACTAAGATCTCACCATTCCCCTAAAATTGAGGCTATGGCTTCAGTTATTGGAGTTATGGAAATAACGCATCAAAAAGTGTGCACAATTCCCATAGAGGTACAGAACCAATGAACACAATGTTGATGAGCTGGTTAGTTCAGCATCAGCTTCTCTGGAGGCTCAATGAGAGAGACTTCATGGTACCTGGAGGGAACGAGGGGAAAACATTAGCCATTGCTAACACAGCTATTGAACATGTAGAGCAAGCAAACTTACTTAGAGCCCTTGTATTTCTCCCTAACAGCCTGCTGTGCGTGTTGAGCAGCACCGAGGTAGATCTGATGTAGATCCTGAATGCACGGCATAAGATCATCCAAAGTGTATCCAGTCATCTCAACAAGTGCCTTTGACTGCAAGAGACAGAGTTATGAGGGAAAACCAAAACCCACTTGCACATTAACATTGGACCAATTTGATGCTGAAAACACTGACTGATCGATTAACCAGCAGGTAGCCAAGGGCCAACATCCTAGTTTTTGCCCAAGTTGATTGTGCAGACTTACCCATGATCCACCTGCAATCAAGTGATTGGCCAAAATGAAAGCTGCAGCAGCAGTTTGAGATGGGAGGTACTTCAGGATGGGGTCACAATCTATCAAGCTCAGCTCACCAAGAAACTGAAGGAAAAAAAAATAAGTCTGTTTCATGCGATAAATGGGAAACACCACACAACGCAACTGAACTGCAGGAAACACTCACCATTGATAAGCTTTCCACTTTGCTGCTCACAGGTTGGTGCAAGAAATACTGGGTGAGGAACTGATTGATTGTTGGAGCAGCAAGATCAAACGAGAGGACTGTTAGCACCAGATGCTCCATCCTCAGCACTTGTTTTTTTGTGTAGGTGTCGTCAGTGATGTAAACAAATTCTGCCACCTCTGGGGGGTAGATCTCCTCAAACTTCCTACAGTCCAACAGAGAAGTGTGAGCATGGAGAACGGCAAGGGGGAGGGGTTGTGCAGTCTGAGGCTTTAAGGCAAAGATACTTACGAAGCCAAAAGCATAGCAGCTGTGCCAACCAGCTGTAGTTTTCCTCTCAGGACAGACATGGAAGACAAAAAGCGATCGATGTAGTTCACGGCCAGGTATAGGGTCTCATTCTGGAGCTTGTACTCCTCTCCCACCTCCACTAACCAGTCCACCAAAATGGCACGCATGCTGTTTGTGATGTCAGGCTGTTTCTTCATGTAACCTGCTTTTGGTTTTGACTTGACCTACGTGACAAAAAGCGTAAACATTGAGCCAATTAGTAGAGAACATGCGTCATTAAAAGGGGAGATTAAAATTGACACGCAACACATTTAACTTCCATAACCTCACCTCCATTTCCCGCAAGTGTGTGTGTATTTCGGTCGCATAATCTGAGACTTTGTTGACATTTGTGGACCTTTCCTCACCCCCAATTATTGACATTTCCATAGGAGAATCTATGTATTGAGAATTGTACATTTTATACATCAGGTTTTCTAGAGAGCAACAAGACCAAACAGGCATTGCATTTAACTTAAACTGGTTCATCTCACCAAAACTGTCCTCCAATGGCAGATCGATAGTGGCGAGGGGCTGCCTTAGGCAGGTCACAGTGGGATTTAGTGTGAGAGAGGAGCAATCCATGGCGGCTCTTTTGGTAGATGGTTTCTTAGAGCATGCACCATCAGGCTCATCCACATGGATCTGAAAAGCAGGTGGTCTTGTGGTGGGCTTCTCTCCAAAGCTTCTGCCATTTTCTTCAGATTTGCATGCAATTATTTGGGACCCAGAGACCTGAAAACAGAAAACTGGATTAGTGTTGGTAAAAACAGTCCTACACACTATATGGGTGATTATAGGCCCTTTTTGCAGTAGCTTAATTTGGTAGCAAATCAATTTCAATTTTGAGAGATCAAGACATAAGCAAAGTATCAACACCGTGATTTGGAATGTGCACACAAATGTGTAATAGAATTAGGATGTTTGACACTTCATTTTATTAGCTTCTCAACTATACTCTGGTGAGGGTAGTTACATTTATGCTTTCATCACATGCCTTTATCTGAAGAAACTTACTGCATTAAAAGAACAAGTTCAGTACATGCAGGTTAATTTCACTGCGAATTTAACCCACAATCTTGCCGTTGCGTCACGAGAACTGTTTGAGCTTGAGGAAAGCACTCAAATATTATTTAACATGTTTTCAAGAGTTGAAACGTAGATTAAAATTAAATTGGTAAAAACAAAAAAAAGTTATCATGTATTTTTGGTGAGTAGCATATTCAAACCTGTTGAATTAAACTGGTGTCAATTTATCTCCACTCCATGAAATCAAACACTACCCAGATTTTGAACAAAGGTTAAAAAGGTACTATACATACATAATACAAATTGGACATGCACCTGTTCAAGTAATAAAGGGCCTGCTGGGAAGTGGAAAGGTAATAAAACTAAATACGAATTCACATGTGGAAACACATGTGATGTTTGGCAGGATGACAGCCACAAACATATTTTGTGGTACACAGAATGTGTATAAATCAAACATCTGGAAAAGTAGGGACTAACTTACATCAGTTAATCAATTTTGGTGAACTACCCCTTTAACTAACCAGGCAACCCGCTTTACTACGGTAGCAGTGAATGGGTGTGTAAAATGGCGGTCTGCGCATTGGGAGGGAATGAGCTGCGGGCATTTAACGCTGCATTTTATTTTAACCGGTGGCGCCATAAATGCAGTTTGACCCAAAAGGCAACGATATTTAAGTTTTCGTGATTCAAAGGGACAACAGTGGATGCGGACCACTTTAACTGGTTCAACTAAGCAACGTTCAGTTCATGGAATCAATATTATTAAATTAACACTTGTTAAAAGCAATACAGTGATTATTGAACTAAATACTTATACACGTTACACCCAAGCTGATGAAATCGGTCTATAACACGGTCATGTGCCGTGCGTGCTCTAACCTGTTTAGCGCCGCGCAGAACGGGCTGTCGGCGCTGGTTGTTCTCAAGGCCGCCCAGCACAGTCCGGTTGCCTGGTTTAGGGTTGACATTTTCCCGATTTTCAATTCGGTTCTTTGCGGCGCCGCGTAGTCGTGAAAGCAGGTTTTCTTGATTGTGAATATCTGCTCCTGAATCTTGAACCGCGCTTCCTTGTGTTTGTCCGACAGACGACATCCTTACAGCAGCAGATCAACTCAAGTCGCCCTGCAAGTGGTTGAAATCATTTAAACACCAGCTCTTTATGTGGTTTAAGACGTTTGATCAAACAACTCTCACGTGAATAACAAAAAAGCATGGATGAGCAGACTAACCAGGGAAACTGGAAGAAGTGTGCGGTTGAAATCCGGACAAAAACACAATATAAACAGTTGCTAGCGGCGTTTTACAAAACCGAGATTCGAAAATAAATCATGCAACAGTCCTATTCTACAGAAATCGCGCCATGCCGGTGTGCTAAACCCCGCAACGCGCCACGGAGAGCTCACAAAAGGTGCTTCTATGAAGTCAAACGGCACCTTGTTGCTTTTTTTTTTCGCAGCTGCTTGGTTTGATATTGTGGCCGTCTCAAACTCTCCGTTCAAGTAGCCCGCGACTATTGAAACGGGCCAATCAGAACACAGCAAACCCAAACGTCATTGATTATACGGAAGCCTGGGAAGTACAAATGCGATTCTGCTTTTGTTAACCGAGCCGTTGAGAGTTACTTTCATTGGCTCAAAGGAATTTTTAAACTGTTTGAGCACAATGTACAATTTAACTTCACGCTGGCACGTTATACATTATATACAAACTCAATAGTTACAAGTATATACAAATACAGAGGTAAACCTTACATTTGGGGAACTGTTCTACCCAGGCAGTATTAAAGAAAAATACTGAAAATAAACATAAACAACAAAAATCATTTTTAATATGAATAATTTCTACGTATTTATGTGCACTATTTAAGCAAGTAATCACTATTATAGCAAATAATTTCTCATACTACTGACATAAAAATCATCACTCCATTTGAGTTTTTTTAAATAAAAATAAAAACCTGACTGAAAGACAAAAAAACAGACAAACTTTTTCATGAAAATGTTTATTTCTGTAGAAATGCAACTAGACAATGGATGAGAGTTCTAAACATATATAAAACAACTGCAGTCACACGTGGTTTTTATGTTTATTACAATTAACATTTTAATTTGAATCCGTAATGGTACAAACAGCTCCTATAGAATACCAAATGTTTATTGCAAAAAGTAAATAAATCACAAAATACATTCCTAAAAAGTGCTTGAATTTTACATTCCATTAAGCTTCACTGAAAAATTCCATCAATGAATCAAGTTCATAGTTGTTCAAAATTGCAAGTAGCTGTGAAACTTTAGTTTTGACATTTTGTCCTTTAAATTTGAACTTGTCGATGAACAGATCAGTGATCATACCTGCAACAAAAACAAAATGGTTTGTTTACTCATAATTCTATTGCAAAGGCTTCATATGGTTATACAGAGGTTGTGTGTAAAAACATTACTCTTATAGAAATCTGCAATACATGTAGATAATTTGATATATTCTGAAAAATATTTTGTAAAACACCATCTCCTTTGCTCATCTGGATCCACTCACCGTACAATCTTTCTAAGTGAGCTGGTTGTTTCTTATATTCTTCTAAGAGCAGGGTAGATTCATCCAGTATACTGCGATACTCTGGAATCAGAAAATCTGCACTGCCCTCATGCACCTGCAGCTCCTGTACGCAATACATAAACACACTCAACAGGCCTGTTTTTTAGTAGGGTTTTTAAAAGTCTTTATGTTTTACCTTTAAAGCATCAATAAGCTGAACTTTTCTGGCCAAAATCAACTGATACTCTAGCTTGGGATGAATCATTCGAAGAGTATGGCTCACAGAGTCCTCATTCACCTCTGAAACCAACATAACAACCAACACATATAAATCAAACTTGATGCTTGAAGAATTGAGATCACTGTTATCTGGTATTAACATCCGTCTCAGGTGATCCAATCACAAGTGGTCAGCAAAGACAGATTGCCATTTACAGCTAGTATCCTTATGCAATCCTCCATTGACCACTTGTGATTGGATTAATCAAGAGAATAATCTCATTTAACAGACCACATTCTTCAGTTAAAAGATCAGTTTGTGAACTTACCATACGATATATTCAGATTGATTTTTCGCTTAGTGGCCTCTTTGGACAAAACATCCTTCAGTATGGATATGGTAGAAATGTTGTCTGATTTGAAGTTTGCCTCACCTTTACTGGAACACATAAAAAAATGATAAAGATTCGATTACAACGCCTTCCTCTAATAATGCAATCAACTAGAAGTGGTTTATTTGAATACTGAACAGTTAGGCCTCACCAATAGGTGGCTTCTAGCTGTGTGCCCAAGAAAGTGTTCTGAAAGTAGAATGTGATGCTGTCTCCTGCCGGAGTTTTCTCTGGGACCTCAGGCAGACAGAACACAACCCAGGAATGGATCTCTGCTAAACTGAACTGTCCTGTCAGTTTCAACATGTTCATGGGCCTAGTCATGAAGAGAGAATGTTTAGCTGGCAGAACAAATGCATTGCATAAGCATTGCATGTCTCTAAGCTCACCGCTCCTGATCGATTGTGTGTGTCCTTTGGTGGAGGGAAAGCGGTTTGATCTGGTATTGTCGAACCTGGCAGGTTTTGGGCTGAAGCCTTGGCGTCACGTAAGCCTGAAGGGTGCCATACTGACCCTCTATAGACCTCACCTTAGAGAAAAATCAGGACAACTGCTCAAATATTGCCTACCTGGCAATTTAAAGAAAATGCAAATGTATGTTATTACACTGAAAAAAATTCAGACACAAAGAAGTAGACACCTTCAGTTCCAGCCTAGTGGTATTTGCTTGGCACCTGTAGGTGGCGAGGAGGAAGTTCCCATTTGACTGTGGGGTTAGATGAACAAACAAAGACAGTTTTGCAAACACATGTGATGTGGTCATTAAGTAAGCTTAATGATGTAGCACACAGGTGTTTTTTTTACCTCTGAATCACATTCACTGAAGCTGACCACTGCTGAGTTCTTATCGACGTCCAACAGATCAATTGGAACATCACTCTGTCAGAGACAAAAACATATGTAAGCAAATGTAAGGAAACTGCAGTCTTACAATGCTGAAATTACAACACAGGTAAAAATGATGCTGAATTAGTAAAGATCAGAAGAACTTTGATTCACAAAACATCTTTAATTAAAATTGCTAGTTTCAGTTCTGAATGCAGATTGGTCAATACAACATTCCAGACATATTAAAAGGACCCATTAAATAATGTTCGTATTGTTACCATGCAATCAAATATTTCTTCTAGTAAACTAATCAAGCACACCTTTAAGTAAATTGTAACATACACTAACACTCAAAATATTTTGTTGAAAGAAATTAATACTTTTATTCAGGACGGATGCAATAATCAAATCAAAAGTGAGTTAAAACTGTTTTTACATTGTTACAAATTTGGAACAAAATTAAGTTCTTTTGAACTTTCCAATCATAAAGAATCCTTAAAAATGTTTCACAGTTTCCACGAAAATATTAAGGAGAACAGCTGTTTTCAAGGCTGGTAATAATAAAAAATACTTATTGAGCACAAAATCAGCATATCAGAATGATTTCTGAAGGATCATGTGACACTGAAGACTGGAATAATGGCTGCTGAACATTCACCTTTGCCAACAGAAAACATTTTAAAATTGTAGTTATATTTCATAATAATACTGCCTTTACTGTATTTTTGATCAAACAAATGCAGGCTTGGTGAGTGAAAGAGACTTCTTTCAAAAATGTACAAAAATCTTACCAACCCCAAACTTTTGAACAGTAGTTTATATAAATAAAAGCACGATGAATTGGTGTATTTCTCCCACCTGTAGCAGCAAGTTGTCAATGGCGGTCTGCACCTCTAGTGTGAGGCTGTAGCTGGCATCCTCCTGGCACAATGTGAATTTGTCATTGATGCTAAAGACTGGCACAGCGGACACAGCCGTGCTGGACTGAGAGCTCTGCTGGTATTTTTCTCTCCCCTCCAACACTTTCCCCTGCAACTGCTCTAACTCTGCCCTGTACAAACACATGCACGACCAAACTAGGCATGTCAGAGGGTGTTTCAAAATCTAGGCCAGTTTAGTAAACAGATCTTTGCTGTTTTAGATTCATCATTCAGCCGGATGTTGTAGTACCTGAGTGCAGCCACCTTCCCCTGGGTCTCCCGGCTCATCTTGGTCTCATCCCCTGGGCCTGCTACCATCTGCTGAGGCTCTGTGGTGAGACCGGACACCCATCCTGGAAACCAGACACATGACTACTCAGTCAACCCAGGTGAATGATAAACTGTATACTGACATCACCCACACAGTAAAATTATTTTATCTAACAATCACAGCTAACCTGTGTAAGTTGTTGTAAGAACTTCATCATACATTTCCTTTCCAACGCAGCCACCCTGGATCGATGTGACACTCTCAGACAAAACCTTGTAAACACGGAAAGACAGTTATCACAAGTGTAGTGTAGCAGAATGTATTTGAGGCAATGTTTTACTTAATGGTTCAGATACAAAATGAGGATGCATCACTTATTTATATATGACACTCACATTCTCAAAACGCAGTGTTGGCTCATTTGAACTGTCCAAGCCGTAGACCTCCACAGTCCCATCATCCCTTCCCACCAGGATGTCCTTCACACCATCACCAACAATGTCAAAGGTATCAATACAAAGCACACCTAGAAAAGACCTGTACAAATTAGCATGGCTTCAATTTTTTATATGTAATAGCCTCTCACTATCTAATTCCTACCTCCTTTTTTCTTCTCATTATCCAGTTCCCAACTAGTAATGGGTCCAGATTTGGCAATCTGCACAAGACCTAGTTTCCCATCAGCTGTTCCATAAAGAACTTCCTCACCACCCTTTCCTGAAGATCAAGATTTCATACATGATCAAATTCTCAGACTCAACCATCACATGTTTTCACACTAAAACGAATGAACAGATGTTTAGCACATACCACCATCTCTGTTGAGAAGTTCCAGAACAGTTGGAGGTCCGGGAACTTCTACATCATACTGAAGGTCGGAGCCCTGATGGAGTATAAAGTATAGGATGACTGTGGACTTGAGCATCAAGTATTGGATATACGGCAACCAAGTAATAGATATCATGAGTATCAGTGATTGCTAAAGTATAATTATGTAACAAGGGACAGATAAAGGGAGGCCAATATGACTGAAGGTTGTGTCAGACTACCTGCAATACTCGAAGTACTCTGTCCTGGCAGGCCAGGATGGGCACAATGCGGCCCACAGTCTCCACAGGTAAACACAGGACGTCATTGATCTTGTCTCCTGACAGGTAGTAGTCCTGATCCTTGCAGTCACAGTAATGGTTATAAATGTAACTGGCACACACAAACAGATCCGCCCCTGAAACATGCCTGTGGGAAAATAAGGCACAAACAGAAGTGAAGCATCCAAAAATGACAATTACATGTATTATCAAATTTGCTAATCTATAATACACAAAAAAGAGTCTGAATAACACGAAGCAGATCTCACATGGCATTTATGCTCTCTGTTAGGTTGGCTTCAAATGTAAGAAACTGTTTGCCCTTTTTAGTATATCCCCTCACTTCAGAGCCTAAGCTCACAAAGATCTTTTCCTGCGGGGTTCCCAAAGCCCCTCCAAGCTCAAGTCTGGAGATCTTCTGTCCTGGGAGCGATTTGAACACAGGCTGACAAAAAAGACACACATTTATTCTCCCAATGAGAACAACATTATTTTTTGGTACTCAATAAATATTTCTTATAATTATCAATGTTGAAAACAGTTGTGCTGCTTAATATTTTTGTGATAATGAGAAATATGTTTTCTCCGGATTTTTTTTTTATTAATAGAATGTTTAAAAGAACAGCATTTATTATTTGAAACAGAAATATTTTATAACATCATAAATGTCTTTGTCACTTTTAATCAATTTGATGCATCCTGGCTGAATTAAAGTTGAATTTCTTTCCACATCTTACTGACCCAAACATTTGAATGCTAGTGTATAATAAAAACAGGAAACACCCGCTGATACATACCACAGCCTCCCCTTTTTTCATTCCAAAACAAGTCACAACACCATCATGATCTGCAACAGCCACCTGAAATGAGAAAATGCCATCAGGTTGCTTATAGACAAATGCTTGTTCACTGTTTGATTGAGTGTGGGAGAAATGTCAAGCACACGCTCAAATAATTAGGACATGTCACATGCTCTTTCACGAGTAGGATCTAATCACTAAGCACCCTTGTTTTACAAAGTAAGCCCCTAAAATAGTCTACAGCAAAAACGACATTAAGCCCTTGAAACTATGGAAAGTTTATAAGACAATACATTTCTGTTACAGATATTAATACCTGATTTCATAGACTTGATAGTCATTTTTAAGATTGAATTATCCTATTAAAAGAATATTCCTTGTTCAATGCAATTACTTTTAATTTAATGTAGTTTTTTTGCATAACTGTCAGCACTGTGAGGAATGAGTAATATTATTTGTGTTGTATATGATGTATGGTAGTAAATATTTTCTGTGAACAGATGGTCTTGACAAGCTTGATTCACGCTAAACCAGGAATATTCTTTTAAAAGCGATGAAGATATACCTTTTGAGTTGCTTTTCGCCCCACAGTTGGGAGAAGTTTCATGGTTTTTTGAGATGTCACTCCAACCTGAGAAAACAAAGATGACATGGCCATTAGTAAATTTCCTTTCTGCCCACATGAAAACAATATTATAGAAATGTATAGTAAATACTATAGTGTTTTTGAACCATACTGTAGTAAAGTACTCAAATTCATCTGTTGTGGTAATTCTATAGTTGCTGTGATAATATAAAACTATAATATAAACAATTTACTTCACCCAATACTGTCCTAAGTTTTCTACAACTATAGGGTATATTATACTACAGTACACTACAGTTTGCTGTAGTAAAAACTGAAGTATACTACAGTATTTATTTCAGTTTATCAGTTCACTATAAAAGTATTCTTTAGCATTCATTAACAAAGTGTTGTAAATAAATACTATAATATATACAGTATAATACACTTTACTATAGTATGGTTCAAAAACACTATAGTATTTACTATAAATTACTATAGTATTTTTTTCATGTGGATGATAATTAATAATATTTAAGATTCTAAATGTCTCAGCCACAGGTCTTAAAAGTGTGCATTTTAAACAACCAAGTGCCCATTTTCCACTGTAAATCACAGCAGATGTACAAACACAGAGATGTCGAGAGCTTACCTGGAGATAATCAACGTGGTTTAAGTTCAATTCCATCTCGTGTGTTAGAATAATCACTACACAGGTCCTTCTGAATTGTCACAGGTTAAGTTGACTGTTTACGTTACTATTTAGCATTGATATTTTAAGATGCACCAGTCCAGTTCTCTGTTATTAATTCCCGAAGATAGTACTTTGAAAAATAAATATATGTTTCGAGCTTTTCTGATGGACATATAACACAGTGGTCCTGGCTAGTCCTCACAGCCGAGTGGATTATCCTGCGGATTAGTTGGTTAGTGGCTGATTCTGCTGCAGATGAAGTGGCTAACGTTAGCTGTGTCAGTTGGTCCGCTTTACAAGATGACTCACGTCATGTTAACATGTAGGGGAATAAAAACCATACCGCCTTTTCATAGACATTTATCCAAACGATATGCTTCCCTTCGCGGACGAAAAATAATAATCCGGCTAAATACAGCAGTAGCAAACGTGTTTTTGTTTGCAGCTAACATGTTTCCTCAGCAGCGCCATGTTTTTCAGCCACCCAAACTATCTCTGGTTACCATGGTAACAGCCAGTGTTGGGGTTAACGCATTACAAGTAACGCGAGTTACGTAATAATACTACCTTTTTCAAGTAACTAGTAAAGGAACGCATTACTTTGTAATTTACAAGAAAATGTAAGTTACTTTTTCAAAAAAATAATGCCAGTTCCTTTTTCCCCATTTATTGACTGACAGTGCGCTGTGTGAACATGATCTTACTGTAGTTTTAATCTAGACTAAATGTGAATGTGTATTAATTCATCCCACTCGCAAAAAACAGATTCAGTATTCATCAAAATGAATTAAAACAGTGAAATGTAAACTCAGAATATGACGCAAACCTGCAATAATTAAATATGTTAAACAACACAAATATATCTAATCTCATTTTATTAACCAATGTGTTTGCTGCTGACCTTTGATGATCCAATTCAACCATACTAATAAGCAAAAATTACTTTAGATAAACTAACAATTGTGCTTCATTGTTTTTATTGCTGAAGAGTGTTGAACCTTCTTTTTCTGTGTTCTACTGTACAGACGTGATTTACTCTTCCTTCAGCCTGAGGTTTATTCATTACACTTTTTGGTGTGAAAGATTTTTATATTTGCTATAAATAGAACTTCTTATATTAAAAACAAACAACCAAGCCCTGCTCATATTTAAAAAGTAATGCGAAAGTAACGCAAAAGTAATGTAACACATTACTTTCCATAAAAAGTAACTAAGTAACGCAATAAGTTACTTTTTTAGGGAGTAACGCAATATTGTAATGCATTACTGTTAAAAGTAACTTTCCCCAACACTGCTAACAGCTAACGTAATAGGATTCGTTCACTACACTGAAAATCTATTATCTATCTAATTTAAGCTTTTAAAAAAAGCATCTGAACTGAATTTTTTTTATAAAAACATTAAATAATTTCCTAAATATTATATAAATGTATACAAACTGTTTTTTTATCATGCTTTTAGTTCTATTTTTTCTGGTGCCCTAATAATTGAATATTTAAATTTGATTAAATAATTAAAACTGATTTATTTAGGTTTAGGTTATTTAGGCAATAAATAACTAATCAATTAATTAATTAATTAGGCTATTCCAACTCAGGTAGGCTATTTAGTTCTCATTTTTATTTTGTCCAACTTTTTATTGAAGCATATGTCAACAACAACTTAGAGGAAGAGCTCTGCTGAAAAGACATTAATTTTGTTAATAATAAATTGTATTTATTAAAAATAATACATTTTTGTCTAGTTTTAGGCGTAGTTGATATCCCAGACTGGTCAAGCTAGATTGGTGTTCAGCTGAAAGTGTCCAAAACCCATTGAAAACCCACAAACAGACCAAGGGCTGGCTTAAGAAACCATTCATATTAATCTTTTGTTGATGCATTTTCAAAAATATATTTTTTTTCATTATTAGATTACATGTTTAATGACCATTTTAAGTTTTATTTTGTGGGGACATTTTGGTCACACACACAGGAGTGGATGAAGGGGTGAGGATGTGACTCAACAGTAGGAGGGGGCGCAGCTGCAGAGAGGACTTCAAGCATCATTCTCATTTTGCACAACACCAAAGAGACACAGCATGCTTCCTTTTGGATTATAAAGATTTAATAACAGAAGGACATGAAGAGCACCTGTCATGGACAAATCTTACACAGCAAGTGAATGAACTGTCACACTGCTTGATCTCAGGAATCCGTAAAGAGCTGCAGTATTTCATAAAATTTTATTGCAACTGATGCCCTCCCCGTGGAGGTTCCTGGTGGCATCCACCTCCTTGCCTCTTACAGCAGGATGGGGCTGGAACTTAAGTGTGTATGTGGGGCTCTTCACAGTATTGCTGGTTCTGATGGGACTTCTTCTGTGGATGCTGCTGAAACAGCTCAGGAACTCTGTGGGCAATAGCACCCTTCAGCTACATCTGGGCTCCCGCAGACATCGTGTGTCCTGAGAGAGAAACATCATGGATAAAGATGAAAAAAGAGACTTTGCATACAGCTCTGATTTCTGAAGCTGCTGGACAATGAAAGATAAGACAGCAAATACTGTGCCTGGAATGGACGAAAGAATGAAAAACTGTATTGAGGACTTTTAAAGCTTTGCAACGGAAATGTGAGATGTATTTACTGACTATTTATTCATCTATGGTATGGCAGATGCTTTATATGTTTCAGCAGACACAATTCTGTTTAGGAAACGAGTGTTTTATTTTATTGATAAAAATGTTATTCTGACATCAGTTCTTTGTAAAAATAGATTATTGACTAGACAGAGTTTCAATAACATTAATTCAACATATATTACACACACACACACACACACACACACACACACACACACACACACACACACACACACACACACACACACACACACACACACACACACACACACACACACACACACACACACACACACACACACACACACACACACACACACACACACACACACACACACACACACACACACACACACACACACACACACACACACACACACACACACACACACAATTAAAAAGTCAGTCAAATATGTCTGCTAACTAGTTTCAGGGCAGGAATAGATTTTCTTACTGTTTGTTCTTGGCATGAAGAGGATTATTTATGAATAAAAGAGTGCAATCAATTATGTTGCATATTGAGAAAATGTCTCAATTGAAAAACAATTGTCCATAATGCAACCCTGAATTCCTTTTGGAATTGCTATCTAACAATGGAGACCTGTCACACTCAATACTGTTTAATGTTCAGACATAATGTTTGTGGTGTAAAGTACGCTGATAACAAAAAAGTGTGCCTTTTGTATATTTTTTACTCTGCTTTCTTGCCTTTCTTTTGGTAGTCCTTTATTGTCTTTTCTTTGGCACACTAAAGTGAATAAAGTAAAAAAAAAATATATTTGTATGTATTTGTGCATGCATGGTTCAATCAGCATTATATCACCGGGCTAGTAAAACATCTTCAGCCTTGAATCCCTATGAAGTCACCTCTGTTGCTTTTATTAAACCATTCGCATTGTGTGTGTTTATGTGCATGAGGCAAGTGAGAAAATTAAATTCACACCAGACACCACACTGCATACTTGAGCAATTTAGCCAAATCAACTGCAGGGTTCTTCTCTTTAATGAGGGATCCTTACGTATGAGTGCACTTCAGCCACTGACACATTAGTAATTGATTGATAACTATTATTAATCTTAATATTCTTGGCTCTCTCTTGCCTGGCAAGCAGTGGGCATGGTTTATTTACGCATCACATTAAAACAGGAAAATAAGGTTTTTTTTGCTGTGTTGAAGTGGTGTATAAATCACATAAATAAAATAAGCATATCATTAAAAGGCTCTGACAAAAACATAATTCTTTAAGGAAGGCCAAAGCAATATATGTACTATATTGCCCATCAATCAGCATTCGGAGAGGGTTCTCCGTGTACTGGTTATTACTTCTGTCAAAGCCTGATGCTTCTATAATGAATAATATTCAAACTATTGATTATGATCAAAGCTGAGCAAACGTCATCTGAACTTCATCGAAAGAAAATATTTACAATATCTTTAGTCTGTACACAAACAACTTATACAGTTGCACTAAAGTACACTAGCTATAATTTTGTCAAAGTATGCAAAAATTACATATTTTTATTGCTAAAAAGGCTATTTCAGAATACTGCACAAACATCATGGGCTGATACACAGTGATTCACTTGTGATTAACTATATTGCTCTTTTTTCTGCTCCTCTTCTTTGCGTCGCTTCCTGCCTTGTGCCCCTGATCATTTTCTTTTTACACAATTTTTTTTTGAAATGATACTTTCAGTACAAATACATGACAAAACTATTTTAACTGCGTGCGCCATGCATAATTAATGCGTTATGATGATGTATTATAATTATGTCATGACGCAGAAAGTGTTTAAATTAGTCCAACATGACATGTTGTCAAATCTTATGAATTTTCGTTTATGTAAATTTTATTTTAACATTATTTTAATCAGTTCGATCAGTACTAAAATTGTTAACTGTCAGTAATCATTTTGCTTAAGATGTGGGTGTAGGAGCGCACGATGGTCACAAAAACTTTGGTGCGGCGCCCCCTGGTCATTTTGTGCCCTAGACAACCGCCTGCACGCCTATGCCACGGCAACTATCGTCTTCGTTTACTCTGTTCTCCACGTCAGTCAATATGATTGACAACTGGTTTTGAGGGCGTGTCCTTCATCCAGCTACAACAACTTCTCTGACGGTGGACACGCGGCAGAAGTCGGACCTCTCGCGCACAGGTGACTGAATACAGCAACAGGTGTGTATGTTCGCTGTCCTTAATAGATAACGTATTGTAACGGGATATCTTAAACGAGTAAATGACAGGAATCATTTATGTACAGTCTTAAAGTAATTTAGCTACTGTGGATTCTAGAACGTGCAATTTCGCATCACAACGTAATGAGTTTCTGTTACTCCTGAACTGGTCTGATAATGATAACTTTATGTACTCGTTTTTTCTTTTCCAGAACTGCATATAGTGCTGCCTGTACCTGTACAAATGGTAAGAGTTGAGCTGCATTTGTATCGTTATTTGTATTAATATTACTATTTTAGTTTATGATACATTTTATTTGGCTAATTTGGGTCTTTGACTTTTTTTCTGGCTTAACTTTAAGCTTAAACATTGTTTTTTTATCAGTATAACGAATGGTTTAACTAGAAGTATACAAATGCAAGTATTATTGTAACTGTAAAAATCATTAGTATCATAAATAAATAACGGGGGCAGTTTCCACATAAATTAGAATTCAAGGGTTAAGTTCAGATCTATGTTGGCATGGTGACCGTTAAGTCATCATGGTGGTTAAGGTGATGGATGATCGGATTACAGCAGATGACACCTGTACCAGATCAGACTGAGGAAACCCCCCAACAGGGGCCAGTTGCATAAACTTAGTCTCTATGTTAAGACAGTGTCTTAACTAGTCTGACCAACTAGCAGTTAGCCAAAGGTTAATCAGTCTTATTTTTGGATTCAACTCAGACTAATCTATATTTTTATGCAACTGAATTAAAAAAAATTATGACCAGTAATATAGAAAAAAATTAGCTGACTAACTTTTAAGACTAGTCTTAACCATTTATGCAACGGCCCAGGTCGCTGACTGTAGCTTTATCATCCCACACCTGCCAGAACCAAGCAAACACCCATAGCCTAGTACAGCTACAAGGATTAGTCATGGGCTGGCATCTCGTGTGTCGTTTCTTAAAAGTTTAATGCTGTGACACGGGCTGTTTTTCAAGATGTTGTGATTCTAAGACGTATGTGTGTTGTCAGTCATAGCCCTTTATTATAGAAATCATAAGAGCAAGGAAAGATTAACGCTACTGCTTTTGGTATCAAATCAGACCAAAGGTCTCGGGGTTAACTGATACTTTCAACCTGAACTTGAACCCTAAACCCAAACCTATACCTTGTCTCATTCTTCACCGCAGCACTATCATTAACCTGAGCTGCAATCTTGGTCTATCTTCAATCAGTCGTGTATGGATTACAGATACTCTGTGTGTTTATAGTGTTTACCGAGGTTTTAAAGGGTTACCAGGAAGATACAATCGCAATGTAAACAAGAAATGTGGAAAGGGATGCTTTCAGCCTTTAAAAGGTCATCTAGAGACTGCGAGCACAATTATTGCAAACAGTTTTTCATTGGTTCATATCTGTCTGCTAAATATATATATTAAATATTTACACATGGTATGATGAGAGACATGAGCCATTGCATGCATGAGTTTAATAAATGAGGTTGATGTTTCTCATATTCTCAAACACCTGCGCTGGCTCATAAATTCAGAATTCACCTGCTCCACATGTCTTCTTGTTTTTAGTGTCTTGAATGATTATGCATGTTCGTTATTTTTGTTTGACCTTTTCCTATTCAGTCTGCAAATAGCAAAACCGGGTTTTGTGCTTTTGGCTCAATATAAAAAAATTTTTTTTTTGCCCTGCATACTTGCTGCTGTCTTTTATTATGATTTATATATATATATATTTGCAATAGATTGATTTTGGTTTTGTATTTTCTTCAGGCAACCCGAGGAAGTGTGAAACCCTTTGTGAACTTTAATGCAAAGCAAGATGCAGAAGGTTTGCGCAAGGCCATGAAAGGGATCGGTAAGTTTCAGTCAGACCTTTAAGAGAGTTCATCACTTTTTGTTAAGATCTAGATGTTTTTCCTTCCATAATTAGCAATCATAATTAGCCAGAACATAGTGGTAACTGTGGTAATTGCTGTTAGCAAATTATACTGATCAGTGGACTAAAGAAAACATCTTCATCTCTCTCTTACACTATATCTTACTTCTATAATGCTTTATTTTCAGGCACTGATGAAGATGCCGTCCTCATGTTACTGGCAGCTCGCAGTAATGCCCAGAGACAGGAAATAAAAGCAGCCTATAAAAAGGCTTTTGGCAAGGTGAGCAAATTACATTTTATCTAGTCTCAGACAAGGAATAATTAGTTGAGTCTAAATTATGTAAAATATGTCTTTAAGTACATTTTCTGAAAATGATAACACAATAAAAATGTTCAAAATTAAGACAAAAGGTATTTAAACATGATTTTTGTTCCATTCAATTACTTAGAAGCACTGCTGTGCATCAATAGCAATACATCAATATATTCATTTTGAGCTGTTGTTTTGCACACAGCCTCTTATTGATGTTGATATAATTCAGTGCCGTCATGATGAACGTCTAAAACAATGTTAAAATGCTAATGAGTTTCACATCTTCAGTTTAATGGGCAATATATCTTCTTCTGTCTCTTGGCTCATGCTTTCAGGATCTAGTGAAAGACCTACGGTCAGAGCTCGGTGGGAAGTTAGAGGATCTCATCGTGGCCCTCATGTATCCATCCGTATTATATGATGCACATGAACTCCATAAGGCCATCAAGGTGACATCAAACATTTCCATCGTCTATGGGATATAATTAAAAACTAGAAAAGGAAAGAATAAAAAACACATTGTTATGAAAATGCTTTTCCAGTATGATAAACTTGAGCATATCTCATCTCAGATTGGTTATCCTTTTAACTGTTTATTTTCTTACAGGGAGTGGGTACAGAGGATGAAGTTTTAATTGAGATCCTGGCAACCAGGACATGTGATGAAATAAAAGATATCGGCAAAGCTTATAAGAAAGGTAACATTTATCGTGCAGGCACAGGGTACTCACTATTGTAAGGTTGATCATGCATGATCGGGGCTTCATTTATAAAGCGTGTATACACACAGATTTGATCTTAGAGTGTGCGTACGCTTAAATCCACGCCAGCGCTCATATTTGTAAAAGCTGTCTTTGACGTGGAAAAGTGCTTAGCGTCAAGTCAGGGTCTGAGAAGACGTACGCACCTTTTCTTGTTCGAGTGCTGCAGGTTTTTGGAAATGTAAGCTGTTCTTGCAGCTCGCTGTTCTAAATGAAATAATTTGGATGATGACTGGCGACCTTTTACATGTTGATGACATTAATTAGGAGTCGTTTACAAGCAGAGAGCTGAAACCATTAATTTGTGTGCAAGGTCAAGATAATTTGCGATTCATAGATTTCACATCTGAAAGAGACGCATGTGCGTTTTTTGTACGTACGTTCATTTTATGAATCACCTGTACGCATATTTGAGAGATGATCGTAAGATCAATTTTAAGATGGTTTCTGCACAACATTTTATAAATGAGGCACAGTGTATATTTATATTTACTTTGAACACTCCAAATAATGAATTTCAATTGGTATGGGTCAAAACTTTACTTTTTGTAAAACTGTGGGTTTCCCTTCTTCAAAGTTGCCGTATTGGAAACAAACAGGCCATATGGAGTACAAGTCTCTACAAGGCATCACTGTTAAAACTGACCCCTTCCCATTATACTAATCCAATTGGACTAATGAGCAGCAATTGTCGAGATAAGTGTGAACTGTCAATAGATCCCGTCTCATGTGTCTTGACCTAGAATATGGAAGCAAGCTGGAAAAAGACATCATGGGTGATACGTCAGGACATTTCCAGAGGCTGCTGGTGATCCTTGCACAGGTAAAGAAATGGCTATTAGTTTAATAGGAAATCAAAAATCAAGAAGAGTCAAAATAAATGTATAATCAGAAAAAAAATATATATACAGAGAGAGAGAGAGCACAAGAAAGATGTATGAATTAATAATTATAATCATCTTTGATTTTGTGCAGCACATTTAAAATAAATAATCAAATGAGGTACACAATCAAATAAAGTATTTAGTACATTTAACTTGTAAAATATTTAATTCACTGGATTATCAAAAATGTACATGTTGTGTGAGACATTGACACATTGATATATTAACAATTTCTAGTATAATTTCCAGGAAAAATAACTATAGTCATGATATATCTGTCATTACTATATTACCAGTACTGTGATATACAGTTTCAGTCAATGTGTTGATCAGGGCAAGAGATAGGAGAGGAAAAGGTAGAGAGATGAAACAGCAGCTTCCTCTTGGAATAACATGAGCACCAGTGAAGTCATCCTTAAGTAATTAAAACAGCTCTTGAGTTAATGTTGTTGAGAAGATGAAATGGTTCTCAGGGGTAAAGTGTGGGTAATTCAATATTGGAGTTTACCAGGTTGGGGGAAATTCCACGCCCCGTCTCAGCATATTAGCGGTGATGGAGAAGGGCTGATGTTTCTGTGACGTTCTCTGACCGTGGTTATGTTTCTGTTCCTATACTCAGGGAAACCGGGAGGAGGGAGTGGATGAGAGCAGAGTGGAGAAAGATGCAAAGGTAAAGTTCATAGTCTTGAGTGATTAAAAAGACAGTTTACACTTAAAATAAAACATTTACTCTTTACACCATTCTAAAATAATTTGACTTATTCTGTTGAATAAAGAAAAAATGTCTATGAACAGTTAAAGCATTAATGTTAAAACACTGTGTTCCTCAAAAGAAAGAGTGTAATTTTTTATTTTTTATTAATTTAATGATATTTTTTTCCTGTGAAATACTAATGGAGACGTTAGGTAGAATATCAAAGCATCTATTTTCCATGTAAAGTGGATGGAGAGTTATGCAAAAAGCCCCATGAAAAGCCCCATGAAATTATCCTAAATGTAGTCTATGACTGGTTCACTTTATTACAAGTCTTCTAAAACAATGATTTGTTTGAGCTTTTGAGCTATCTTCTCGTTTTGGGATCTTGGTAGTGTAAATCGCTATCCACTTTTATTATACCCAACACAGATGCTTGGACATTGTGCTTAATATCTCCTTTTGTGTTTCACAACTGAAATTGCAAGGGATTTGAATCCATTGTTATTAATTACACCCAGCTGTATGTATGTATGTTGATGTAAACATGGAAAAGACGTAACTGGATCCTCAGGTTTGAGTTGCGAACCTTAGAAGGGTTTGTTCATTGATCGTGTTTTAGGAGCTGTTTGCTGCGGGAGAGGAGAAATTCGGCACGGACGAGGACAAGTTCATCAACATACTCGGCAACAGGAGCGCCGAACACCTGAGAAAAGGTGCACGCTTGTGTGTTCAAAGCCTTTTGATGCGTTCAGAACTGCCTTGAAGGGCCATCCTAATGGCTTCGGTGTCCCTATTTCAGTGTTTGATGACTACAAAAAGATTGCCGGCTGTGACATTGAAGAGAGCATAAAAGATGAGTGCACTGGGAACCTGGAAGCACTGCTGCTGGCTGTGGGTACGGAAATCTCTGTTGTAATTTGCTATCTGGATGGATTGAACCATCACTCTATGATGATTGACAGATATAATAGATTAACAGCATACTAAACAAGTTTGGAAATAATGACACTATCCCTTTAACTGACGTGTAAAACTGATGTTTCTCTCTCCCCCCTTTAGTTAAGTCCGCAAAAAGTGTGCCTGCTTATTTTGCCGAATCCGTTCGAGAGTCTATGCGGGTATGAAGGCTTATTTCCATGAGATTCTCATCTGTATTTGTCCTCCTGATCATGAATTGGATCATTTGCTACTCATTTTGGATTATCAAATGCTGACACTCCAAGAGGAAAAAATAAAAACAACTCGTGGCCTGTTTATTGAATGAATGTGTTGGTGTGAATGATAATGAAACAACTGATTGCACACACTATTGTTTTGTTGATTGGCAGCGTGCTGGCACTGATGATGAGACTCTCACGAGGATCATGGTGTCCAGAAGTGAACGGGATATGTTGGACGTCAGAGCGATATACAAGAAGAAGTATGGAGAATCACTCTACAGCACCATACAGGCAAGTTATGCAAACACACACTTTGTCACAAACACAAATAAATCTAAGCATTGTTTTTGACCTTATTTTCAGGAGGACACTGAAGGAGATTACCAGAAGGCCCTCCTCTACCTGTGTGGTGGTAATGATTAGAGAAAAAGTCCTTATATGATCTTCAGCTTTCTTGTACACTTTTTTCATTTGTGTTTATTTTTACATATTTTATGGTTTGACAATAAATAGTTTCAGTGTTGGAGAATAGGAGGGTATTCTGTAATGGTTTTGGTGTGATGTTTGTGGACTGATTCTTTAACAGAATGGTTTCAGACTGGTTAATGAATTGTTTTGGTTGATGTATTGTTTCAAAATCGTGTGAAGTCTTTGAAAATAAAATGTTATGGACCATATTGATGTTTTGTAAAGTCATATGCAGTTCCTCGTTTTGTTTCTGTTGACCAAAATAATAATTTTTCCACTAGATGACAGTATTGCTCTTAAAAATCGTTCACATTCTCCCTCAGCATATTTTGACCCATATAGTGCAGTTTTTCTTTAGATGATTTCCTCCTGAATTAATATTATCATTCTAAAATATTTTTATGCTAAAGTTAAACTAACAACAGCTTCAACAAATGAAAATTAGTGAAGGGATAAGCAAGGGCGTTAACAAGATAAATGGCCCATGAGAACACACACACACACACACACACACACACACACACACACACACACACACACACACACACACACACACACACACACACACACACACACAACATGCAACTTTTTATTTTATTTCATAATCTCAACACAAAGTATGACAGATTTGTCACTGTGGTTTCAAATCAAGACATCCATTCCACACTACTTATTTTGTAGAGCGTGTTTTGCAAATGTAATAAGTAATTTTCACCTAATCCAGCGGGCAACTTGATATCAATTTGACGTCAAATATTAGTCAAGATTTTATCAAGATACTGTAACATCATTTTAAATTCAGTTTGGATGGCAATTTCTTCCAGTGGTAATTGGGTGAAAATAGGAAGTTAATCCCACACTGAAATTGGTTTAATGGTAGGCCAATGTGGTAGACGTTCAATTTACATCAAATCAACATCATGTCAAGGTTTTGACGTCAGTTTGATTTGCATATTTGACCTGTTTTTTGATGTCAATTTAATGTCTTTTCAACATCAATTGCCCACTGGGAAATCTAGTCTTTTACGTCTGTCATTAGGCTTGATGATACGGTTAAATATTATGTGGGGTTAATGGGTTTGCCTCAGATATTTTACTTAAGCAAGACTGAAACCTTTCATACATAACCTGATAATGCATGCATTCCTGAGGTATTCATAGAATATGTATTTTTTATTTCTATTAGTTGAGGTGACTGTTATATGTTTTGTTTTACTTGTACAGTGTACAGCTGAATATTACATTTCTTAACTCAGTATGAGCTACAAAGATGTTGAGACTCTTATAAGATCGTATTATTATATTATGTGTGCTATGTGGATTGTGCGTGTGTGGATACAAGCTCTAAAGCGCTTTACTAAATCCCAAAGCTGGCATTTTCAGCACAAAGCCCCTAATTTCTATACTGAGGACTCCACTATTTCCAGGATGGAATTTCTTAAGGTCATTATTTTAGCCAATCAGTATTCAGAATGTCAGGGTGTGTGATCAGGCCACATGGAAACCCTTCATGAAACCACACCCTACAGGACCCACCAGGAAGTAAAGGATCCGCTTGAGAGGTTACACGAGAGCAGTGTTTGAGTTAATCTCAGTGGGAGAAGAAAGCGCTTGGTATGGCATCCTACACTTAAGTAAGCACCACACCTTCATTAATACATGAAAAGAGCAAAGAACTGAAATCTAAGCGATTGTTATTCTTTCATTCTTAAATGTCACGCAACAAGTATTTATATTGGAACTACAGGCAAATTCATTTTTCATGTGATACCTGTTGTAGGCTTATCCCTGGGCAAAATCATGCAGTTTTGGGCGCATTTGAACTCCACTAGAGTTTTCCTCTGCTCTTCTATGAGTGCAAACTTTACAATCTTTGTTTAGTCTTATTTCTTGAGTTATCGTTCTTGCAAGTTAGAAGTCCAGAAATGTTTCTGTTGATTTTCTTTAAATGACATTGAAAACATCAGCAAACTGCAATAATGGATTCTGAATGTGTTCATAATTTTGGTGGGAATGTTGTTTTTTGGAAAAGAGAGGTCACAACATGTGTGAGTGTGCTTAAATTCTGGTATGGCTACCAAAAACCCACAAGATGCTAAAAGCACTTTTGTGTGATTGAATGTTTTGGTTCATGTCTGACCACTGAGAGCGGCATCCTCAAATATGTTTATATGTGAAGCTTCAAAACAGTAATTTATTACTTTCATAGAACATATTCAAACCCTCTGATTCAGAGGGTTTGTTCGTAAGAAACAGTAAAACTGTAAAAGCAAACTGTAATATAACAAAATGAAGCATTTCCACTAGCAATAACAGTAATTATGCCAAACAATCGTACAAAAAGGTAACGATAATATTAAGCCTAATTTAGGCTTTTAATGTTCATGTTGTCTTGACATCTCTCCAGCTCTAAACTTTCAGTTAACATGGGCTCTATACTGCATTTCTTCACCCAATGGAACTTGCAGAATAACCATTTCCAAGAATTCTTGTTATGACTATTAGGAAAGAAGCACATGGCTTGAACTGGAATGCATTGATCACTGCTGGAGTAATTAATCTGGGTTTAAACCAAGTCATTCAGTGTTTCTACTTGAAAATTCAGTCATGGCCAAAAATACCGGCACCTTTGGTAAATATGATCAAAGAGGGCTGTGAAAATTAATCTGCATTGTTAATCCTTTTGATCTTTTTTTTTTAAATTACAAAAATCTAACCTTTCATTGGATAATAAGAATTTAAAATGGGGGGAAACATCCTTATGAAATAAATGTTTTTCTCTAATACACATTGGCCATAATTAACGGCACCCTTTTATTTAATACTTTTTGAAACCTCCATTTGCCAGTTTAACAGTTCAACATTTTATCCTACAAAGCCTGATGAGGTTAGAGAACACCTGACAAGAGATCCGAGACCATTCCTTCATCCAGAATCACTCCAGACCCTTTAGATTCACCGCTCCATGACGGTGTTTCTTCTCTTCAGTTCACCTCACTCATTTTCTACAGGCTTCAGGTCAGAGGACTGGAATGGCCATAGCAGAAGCTTGGTTTTGTGCTCAGTGACCCATTTTTGTGTTGTTTTTGAGGTTTGTGTTTGGATTATTGTCCGGTTGAAAGATCCAAACATGGCCCATTATAAGATTTCTAACAGAATCAGTCAGATTTTTTATCTTTTGGTATTTGAGAGAATCAGTGATGCCATGTGTCTAAACAAGATGTCCAAGATCTCCAGCAGAAATATAGGCCCACAAAATAAAAAATACAGCAGTACATTCATCTTGAGTATTTGCTGCTAAAAGCTCATTTTTAGTTTCATCTGACCATAGAAGCCAGGCCCATTTGAAGTTCCAGTCGTGTCTGATAACTGAATATACTGGAGTTTGTATTTGGATGAGCTAGGATAATTTTTATTGAAACCCTCCCAAACAATATGTGGTGATGTAGGTGCTGTTTAACTATTTTTTAAAAGGTTTTCTGACCCGGAGACTGAACTATTTTCTGCAATTCTCCAGATGTGGTCCTTGGAGAGTCTTTAGCCACTCAAACTCTCCTTCTCACCGTGCATTAGGACGATATATACACACGTCCTCTTCCAGGCAGATTCATAACATTTTATGTTGATAGGAAATTCTTAATTATTGCCCTGATGGCAGAAATGGGAATTTTCACTACTCTAGCTCTTTTCTTAAAGCCACTTCACTAATTTGTGAAACTTGAGAAGCTCATTCTGATGGATGATTAAGGGAATTTGGGCTTTGTTTTTCCTCCTATTTATATTTCTGTAAAACAGGAAGCCATGGATGGATCATTTCATGTTCATAATCACCATGGAGTGCTCAAAATTGTCAATATGAATGGGAATATACTTCAAAGATATTTTACTCATAAGAATTTCTAGGGGTGTCAATAGTTGTGTCCGTGTAATTGAGAAAAAAACATTTATTTAATAATGACAATTCCCCCCATTTTAAATTCTTATTATCCAATGAAAGGTTAGATTTGTGTAATTTAAAAAAAAATAAAAGATCAAAAGGATTAACAGTGCAGATTAATTTTTCCACCCTTCTTTGATCATATTTACCAAGGGTGCCGATATTTTTGGCCACGACTGTACATGCAAGAACAAACAGTCACTCTTCACCTGAGATAAAGCTACAAGTGAGATGCAGTTGAATTCATTTTTTTATATGTATTTCAAATTTATATATATAAATTAGTGCTGTCAAACTATTAATCGCATCCAAAATAAAAGTGTTTGTTTACATCATGAGAAACAAGAGACCAAAAATGCAGATGAGCTGAAGGCCACTGTCAAAGAAACCTGGGCTTCCATACCACCTCAGCAGTGCCACAAACTGATCACCTCCATGCCACGCCGAATTGAGGCAGTAATTAAAGCAAAAGGAGCCCCTACCAAGTATTGAGTACATATACAGTAAATAAACATACTTTCCAGAAGGCCAACATACAGTAAAATATTAAGTTCTTACCGGTTTCCACGCTTGGAACATAATTTCCAAACTGTCATGAACATTCATATTCAAGTGAAGATAAGAGAAAGGCTAACAGAGAAAATAAAATAAAATAAAAACTATTTTTATTCCAGAGAGCACTCAGTACGATTACAAACACCAATATCCATTTCATTTCCATTTCAACCATGTGTCTCTGTAGACACCAAACATACAAACACACATTTTGTTTTTTTCTGTCACGGTGGGGACTTTATTGAATTTTGATATTTCAAACAAACCTTTACACATTTTTTTGTTTATTATTTAGACATAATTTGACAAGAAATAATTGAGTGTTTCTTTAGACATTTTATATTGTGTAGCCCATCTCCCCACAGGTGATCTCAGGTTTTATTTTCTTGTGCCGACAGTTTCAGAAGAACCACTGATTTTTTCTCCCCCCAATTTTTATTACCACATTTCTTTCATATTACGCAAACCGAAATGTAAATACACTGTGTCGTATTTTGGTATTAGAAGCTCCAGCTTCTGTATAGTTGATTTTTTTGGATGATGGCATATTTATGTAAAGTTAATTTAAAGTGCTAATAATGAATCATAAAAAAGAAAAAAAATAGGAGTGCAAGAAGTTAATTTCATTCGGAAATTTATATCATATACAAATTGCCTTGAAAAAGTATTTTCAAAGTCAATCACGAGCATTCATCATTCTCAAGCATCAAGAAGAGGAATGTACACAGTGAAGACCAGGCGCTGCTGCAGTTTTCTTCGGCCACTCTCAGCCTCTCGATCCGGTCAGGACAGTGAGTTTTCCCCGCGGTTGTCGGTAACGGGGCTCTGGAGGAGGGCCGCGTGTCCTTCAGTCTGAAGTGCGCTTCGGCGGGCGCGCTCCGGCACATACCGGCTTTGACCATCGCCGTAGAGTCGCGACACAATCTCCTCTGCTTCTTCAGAGAGCGGGAGATCTGTTTCCAGTATGCGTTGGTATTGGATGCGTATTGTTGACATGCTGTGGGCTTCGCTACATATTCGCAGCCGAAAGTCTTTGCCCCGTTTTTACACGTGACTCCCAATACAAACGCATCATCCCCGCGCACCGCGCTCCACGAGCACCGCGCTCCGTCCTTCAGCGAGAATCTCCCTTTCAGGCCACTTTGATTCCGCTGACCTCTTCTCTTCCCCTTCCCCTCTGTCTGCGCTCTCCTCCCTCTATCTCTCAGGCTGTCCACCTGTGCGAACTGCTGCACGATACAGGCGAAGATCAGAACGAGAGCAACGTCTGTCACGCGTTTCATGTCCTCACCGGAATTACTGTCACACAACTGCAGGAAAAACTGGACGTGACATTTGTGGTCACAGATGTTTTTTCCCGAAAACAATACAAGAGGGCTGCGAAATCTTTGGTTTTGCATCTGAAGTTCGAGACTGCCATTTATAGAGCATCTCGCGCACGCACCTCCCTCAGTCTTCAGTCACAATACACATTCTTGCACGTGTCTAGTTCTGGGATATTAATTTGGCAAGCGATGACTTTTGATAGCATGTCTTGGTTTATTTATAGATCATAACTGATCAGCATAGTACAAAAGAAACTCCATAGCTTTCATGTGAATGTTCTGCCAAACTGTTACAACTTGAGGACTGCAATATTAACTTTACAAGACATGTAGGCTAAAGTCCCGACTCAAGATTCATTTCTGTGAATCGGTTCATTTGAACAGTCGGACACGGACACTGCTGGCCTAATGGAGTGGGGGGGGGAGGCTCCCTCCTGTATGTTAATAGCCTACATTTTGTATAGGCCTACTCTAATTGTAGCCAAAATATTGCCTGCCCTCCTCTTACTACTATACTGTAACAATCTATGAATTAAAATTTTTAAACAGTACAAAAAAAAAAACATTTAGCAACTGAATACATTATTTTGTTGGACTATGGTTACCATACAATTTTGTATGATAAATGCCCTCACAGACCTGCACCTGAGAGAGCTTTCTCAGGTACGAAGAACTTTAACACAATAGCGCTCTCTACAGTCACACTCATGCAAATCACTCCTAGAAAAAAACCCCAAAATGTATTCAGAACAAACACAAAACAAAACTAAATGTATACATTTGAGTACCTACTCCACTACAAAATGTAATTGATAAATTCAAAATTGATATATTACAGTCTGAAGTGACCTGTGGCTCTATAGCTTTCAGAAATGCTGACCCATAATTGGTAATCACTCATAAATATGTAACATAGCAAGATTAATACACATATAGTATTCAGTACACATAATAAGATTACAGTCCTCATCATAGTTTACAGTTGGAGAACAAAAAATACCAGCATTACACTCAACATCTAAATTCATTGACAACTAGCAGTGTAATCTTGTCAGTTCTGATAACATTATGAGTCTACATTTGCAATACAACATATTGATGGTGTTCCCAAAGTCCTGTCAGTCATAACACACACCTCCATTTCTCTCCATCAGGCCAAAACCTTCATGCTGTTAGACATTTGGAGTCATCTTGGATGGGGATTGTTGTCTGCAGGATTGTGATTGACTGCAGCAGTATAAAGAAAGGACACAGGTTTCAGATTCAGAACTTATATATACACATATTTACAGGTTTACATTATATTGCAAGGAGGAAGTAAGCTACTTTCTTTGAATGTGCAAGACTTAATTTCATTAGGTAAATAACTAAGAATAACAAAGTGCAGTTAAAATATTTAAAATACAAACCAGTGAATATTTAGAATTATGATTATATTGATCAATTATATGATCAATACTAGTCTGCAATATCAAGCAACCTGTTTTTGGACAGGTACAATAACTGGAAGCGAATGACACAGGAAGGCCTTGCACATTCAATTTACAAATGTACAAACCGCTCTTACATTAAAAATAAGATGGAAATGATGTTGATAAATGTTTTTGGTCATTTAAAAAAATCCTACCTTTTTCTTAGTTTCTGAACCACCCTATGACAAAGGAACAGACCCCCCGAAATGAGCGCCAGCAGTAGTCCTGGGCAAGTTTCTTGGCCTCACTCGTGGGTAGCTGCGTTGTTGGTTGTGGCACAGTAGGTTTGGGTGTAATAATTATCCTCTGTGTGGTGGATGTGACAGCTTTGGTTTGATTTGGCTTGTCCTGAGCAGTTCTGGCTGGTTGGGTTCTTAATATTTGTGGTCTAGTAGGCTTTGGCCTCTGCTCCCGTCGTCTCTGTTGTGGTCTCATCTGCACAGGTCTGTCAGGCGCTGGTCTGTAGGGCCATTCCATTGGCTCGGCGTGTGATGAGGAAGCGCTTGTGAAGACCATCTGGGCCTCGTCCGATGCTCTCCTGCACATGAGAGGCTTGAGGACGCGCTGGCCCTTGCAAGCATTCGGCAGCTTGCGGAGGTCCCACATGATCTGCCTATAGTAATGCAGTGGGTTGTTGTTGTAAGAGCGGCAGACCTGAGGCTTGCCTTGGTATTCGCACCAGTAAGAACGCTCCATGCCCTGGCAAGAGATGCGGAGCTTCGTCAGATCGCCTTGTCCTGTCACGCTCAAGCTGCATTCATCTCTGGTGCCTTTGGTAATAAACTCAATCATGTCTTCCCAAACGTTCCTCCCGTGTCCTGGCTCGATGTCGTCGTGATCCTGGCTCTGGACGAGAGCTGCCCGGAGGCAGCATGTAAGCAGGACTGTGCTTGTGATTGTCCACATGTTGTGAGGCACTGAAACTGGCGGAGAGACTTCTGACTCCACTATTTAAAGGCTTTGGTCACAAAGAGGTTATTTTGAAGTTAAAAAAGTTGCCCCACAAGATGGCTTTCCGCCTGGGGAGTGTATTGTTTGCTTGGCCATCTGGTGACTGTCTATAAGAAGCAGGGACACATATGTAACCAATTGAGGAAATGTTTAGACACAGTAAGTGGAACGGAGAGCGGCCCTTTACAATCTCAATTCCGGAACTTTTGTTGGCATTGGTTGTGTAGTCCACAGTACACCGCAGCTATATTAGTTTTCTAGTCACGTTTTGTGTTTGTGTTTATGATGTTAGGAAACAATCTGTCCACGCCCTCCAATAAATCTTAATCTAGGGTTATGCGAGTACTTAAAAAAGAACCAGTTTAGTGGACTTCGTTGTGCGACCAAACAGTCTTAAAAAATAAAGGTTATTTTTGGCATTGTTGGTTCCATGAAGAACCTTAAACGACCATGGAACCTTTCCATTCCACAAAATATTTTTACAGCAGAAAAAAAAGTCTTAAGATTTTTAAAATGTCCTTCAGACTTAGAAAAAAAGGTTATTTTAAAAACTGTTCTCTGAAAGGTTCTTTAGGGCAAAATCATTCTTCTACTGCAGGGGTGTCAAACTCAGTTCTCCACAGCCCTGCACGGTTTAGATTCAACCCTAATTAAACACACCTGATCCAGGTAATCAAATCATTTAGGCTTATTTGAAAACTACATGTATATGTGTTGGAGCAGGGTTGGAACTAAATTCTGCAGTGCTGCAGCCCTCCAGGAACTGAGTTTGACACCCCTGTTCTATAGCATTGCTTGAAACCCCCCTTTTAAAACCTTTATAAAATGTAATATGTTTCTGTCACTGAACTATTGAAGCCATATTTTTTTTTACCTCAGAATAAAAAGAGATTATAAAAGGTAATTTTGAGATAAAGTTTACAACTTTACGGTATAAAGTCACAAAAACTTCTGTTTTTAATTGGAAATATTTCATACTAAACATATAGTATTAACTTTAATGCAAAATAAATTATTTTGACAATTCTGCATTAAGGATTATACTCTATTAAAGAGATGAGGCATGCAGTTAGAGGCCATTAGTGAAAGTGTGATCTTCTGAATTACGACAGGAATTGAAATACGTGAATTGTAAACGTCCAGAACAAATCAGCTCAACTAGAATCGTAGGATCTGTGGCTGTGTGAGAGGCCAATTACAGCCAATTTTGGCTTCCTTTGTAGTGCTTTACGGGCTTCCACAAGTCCCAGACTTTCTTTGCCTGTCTAACTCATACAGACTTTTCTGGAGAAAACTGACAGATGACAAGTGTTAAGGCCCATTCATACAAAGGCCAGTAACTATATAATAATATTATAGTTTTATATAGGATATAGTTAAAAAACTTATACATTTAAAAATAACAGCACAGATGAATGATATCACTAATCACTTTTACACTATATGAATGATGAAAACAGGAATCAGAACAACTGATCAGAATCCATCCTGCTTTAAAGAATTACAGTCATCATGGGTAGAAATCAGTTCTGGGTCTAAAATGACAACAAAAGTCACAAAAGTGTCCCTGATATTTGAAATTTCCTATTTGTTATATAATATTTGATGTAGTTCACAATATTCTTGTCAATGACTGTATTTTTTCAATTAACTGTCAAAATCATATACACAGGTACATCTAAAAAAAATTTGATTATGGTGAAAAAGTTAATTTTTTCTTGTAACTTATTTCAAAAAGTGAAACTTTCATATATTTTAGATTCATTACATGTAAACTAAAACACTTCAACTGTTTTTTTTTGTTTTAATTTGGATGATTAGAGCTTACTGCTCATGAAAGTCAAAAATCAGTATCTCAAAATATTAGAATATTTACATTTGAGTTTCAATAAATGACCATCCATACAGTATAAATCCTGGGTATCTCTTGTTCTTTGAAACCACAATAATGGGGAACACTGCTGACTTGGCAATGGTCCAGAAGATGATCATTGACACCCTCCACAAAGAGGGTAAGTCACAGAGGGTCATTACTGAAAGGGGTGGCTGTTCAAGGAGTGCTGTATCAAAGCATATTACATGCAAAGTTGATTGGAAGGAAGATATTGGGTAGGAAAATGTGCTCAAGCAACAGGGATGACCGCAAGCTTGAGAATACTGTCAAGCAAAGCCGATTCAAACACTTGGGAGAGCTTCACAAGGAGTGAACTGAAGCTGGAGTCAGTGCATCAAGAGTCACCACGCTCAGACATCTTCAGGAAAAGGGCTACCAAGCCACTTCTGAAACAGAAACATCATCAGAAGCATCTTACCTGGGCTGAGGAGAAAATAACTGGACTGTTGCTCACTGGTCCAAAGTCCTCTTTTCAGAAAGTACATTTTGCATTTCATTTGGAAATCAAGGTCCCAGAGTCTGGAGGAAGAGTGGAGAGGCGAGGAACAGAATCCATGTTGCTTGAAGTCCAGTGTGAAGTTTCCAGTCAGTGATGATTTGGGCTGCCATGTCATCTGCTGGTGTTGGTCCACTGTGTTTTCTGAAGTCCACAGTCTACCAGGACATTTTAGAGTACTTCATGCTTCCTTCTGCTGACAAGCTTTATGGAGATGCTGATTTAATTTCCAGCAGGACTTGGCACCTGCACACACTGCCAAAGGTACCAAAAGCTGGTTCAATGACCATGGTGTTACTGTGCTTGATTGGCCAGCAAACTCTCCTGACCTGAACCCCATATAGAATCTATGGGGTATTGTCCAGAGGAAGACGAGAGACACCAGACCCAACAATGCAGATGACCTGAAGGCCGCTATCAAAGAAACCTGGGCTTCCATTACACCTGAGCAGTGCCACAAGCTGATTGCCTCCATACCACGCCGCATTGATGCAGTAATCCTTCAAAAGGAGGCCCAACCAAGTATTGAGTGCATAGAAATGAACATACTTTTCAGAAGCCTGAAATTTCTGTTTAAAATATCCTTTTTTTATTGATCTTATGTAATATTCTAGTTTTCTGAGACACTGGATTTTGGGTTTTCATTATCTGTAAGCCATAATCATCAAAATTTCAAGAAATAAAGGCTTGAAATATTTCACTCTATGAGTAATTAATCTATATAATATATGGGTCTCACTTTCTGAAATGAGTGACAAAAAATATTGACCTTTTTCATGATATTCAAATTTTTTGAGATGTATACCTGTATATATATTTTAAGCCCTCTTAATAGTAAAGACATCTATCAAAATCAATTCCTGTGAAAAAGCCTAAACAATTTTTTTTAACATTGGTTGTGTGTTTTCGTGACTTTGTAGGATTTGTACAAACAGAAGTATTTCCTTGTTTTCATTTTTTTTTTACAATCCCTCCCTTTATTCTTGTAATCGATCTTTTGTGAACTCGGTTTGAATGTTATATACAGCGGTTGAGCTGGGAATTTACAACACCAGAAAATGTTTTCATCTGAAATTTTATTCACAATATTTTACAGTTTTAGCCAGCCAAACCACATGGACTTGAAAACCAACGGCATTGACAACCAGGCCCACCACAACTAAACATCTTCCAGCAAGCTAGAACCCAAAGTATGCGCATGCTACGTGTGGTATGGCAAAAACAGTGAGACTGTGAGGTGACGGGACCTTTTCTGGATATAAATCAAGTACAACATTTTACCTGAGGCCCTGATAACACTGTCATATACACAATGACTGAAGGATCTGAGCAAAAATATGTAGCACCTGACATAATGTCTCTAACATTAAACATTTGGTGGCGTAATTGTCAATGACTATGACAGCGTTAAATAGGCTCAGTAAAAGTCGTTGTAAATGGGTCTTCTCTTGCTCTCATACAAGCAAATGTCTCTCTGAGGTACATTCACTCGCTTTAACGTTGACAATAAGTTCACATATCGACAGATGTATGTCCACAAATATTGTTATATCAAGTAAACAAAAAGCCCTAAAACCTGAGACCTACAATGAAACAAGATTTGGTGTCACACGGCAATAATCAGTAGTTTACAGTAATCCAACAATGTGTTGGAGAACAACTGTCGTTAGAACAAGTCAGCAAAATTAGGAGCCGAAATATCATTAATAACTGATATATTCAGCAAAACTACATAAAACTAGCAAGATCTTTTAGGGGTGTTACACTAAATCCAGATGCATCATATCTTAGATTTCCAGTACAAAAGTGAGCATAAACGCATATAGATGTCTCAAACTGCTAACCACAGCTCAGTATCAAATGTGGTTTAGCGATCTCAGCTTTAATAACTAGGTAAAACTAATGAAAGACCTGCTCTTGTGACTTGTGGCTAACACTAGCTAAAAATCTGAAAAGGCAACAATGCATTCACCCTTGAAATAGGCTTGACAACATCTATCTGTTCCGAATTAGCAGCACTAAGCATGTTTTCGAACATCTACACATCTTTGTTTACGTGTAATATTTGTGGCTCATGGGTGGCTGGCTTGATCAGTTTCAATAAAACCCATTCGGCCTCTCAGTGGACAAGACTCGGCAACATAATGAATTCTCCACAATGTTAAAAAGCACTATTAAGAGAGAAAAAAGATACAAGGAAAATAAGAATGTAGTAGTCGAAGCACTGTTATGCTCGTCACACGTCATTTCTCAATGATTGTAAACAAAGACGCATGTAGTAGTTGAAACAGCCATGTACTGTGAAGCCTCTCTGACTATGACAGGATGTGACATCAGAGAATAGCTCGTTGAGGGGACAGTCCACAAGACAGTGCTATAATCATAAGGGTGCAAAATAGTCAAAACAACAATAATTCGATAAGTCATCTTGATGTGATGGGAACATGGACAACAGGTCCCAGCTTCAAGTATGTGAGTTTCCTTTTCTTAAGAGCCGAGTCTGCTGTTCACAGAGAGAGTCTGTGGTAAAGAAGAAATTCATAGTGAGAGGAACATATGAGACTTGTACAATGCATACCATATTTGTATTAGTTTTTTATTCTGTTTAGTGGTTCTCAACCAGGTGACCGGGCCTCAAGATGATTTAAAATAAAACAAACATTCAAATAACCTAAAACTAAATCTCAAAACATGTTTGAATTCACACTCTCAACATTTTATTTTCTTTGAAGAACCAGGGTTCCTTTTGGATAGATGAAGAAACTACATTTTAAAGTGTGATTTTCAGACCAGTGTTATTTTAGTATCATTAGTATAATTTAGTATAATTAATAGTTTTTTAATATTTTGAATTCATTTTTGTCCATTTCATTTTAATTTAGTTTTTTCAGTTTTATTAGCTTTTTAAATGCATAATATTAGCTTTGTATGCATAATATAGAGTTTTTATTCCATTCTATTTTATTTCATTTCAGTTAACGTTTTTTATTTTAAATTGAAGTAATGATTTAAAAAATAGTTTTACTTTAAGTTAACTATAACAATGTTCCAGACCTGGTAATATAAAATAATAAAAACATGTAGCTCTGTGTATTTTTTTTATGAATATACAATTTTCTAGCTGTAAAATATTTAATCGGGTAGAAATTGTGGGGAAAAAAATCCTTATCCTTTTCCAGTAAATGACAAACAACTGGAATAATCATGGGGCTTTCGAATATTGTTGTGGACCGTGGGGGGGCTTCAGGGTCAAAAAGGTTGAGAAGCACTGGTTTAATGTAAACAAGGCTAATTTAAACAACTTACATTCCACAAAGGTTTAATTACAGTTTCCAATTTCACTGTAGGAGAAAAGAAACAAATATTGCAGAATTACACCCGCTGCGCAGCTTCAGAATGAATGATAAAGGACAAAGACTGATACGAATGAACTGGTGCACATGAGACGTGAGAGGGGAGATGAGATTTTAGACCAAGGTAAAGAAACAAAACACACAGTGAGTGCTGGCATCTATCTGTTTGCAGAGCTGTCAGGAATGTTTGAAGTCAAACATTGGTGGATCACAATGATATGGGCGAGTGGTTAGTGATGGACCCTAAAAAACACAATTCACACGAAGCTTTGCAGAAATGGCAGCAGTTATCCAGGCGGAATGCTTCAGAAGATGGGATGCAAAACTAAACATGCTGTTGGTGTAATGACAGAAAAAATAAGAAACAGAAATATTTTAAAGTTCACGCCAATAGAGGATACATGGACAAAAGAGAAAAGGTTAGGAGACAATCAAACAAATGCATACTATGCTTGAAGATGCTTGTTAGAGAGAAAGATCCAGTCCATTTGCTCTCATCTGCAGCTCTCAGTACCTTTCTGTAGTTACAAGACAGACCATCCTCCTCAGAGTCACCAGTCTGGGTGGCGCGGGGGCGCAGAGGCCCGTGGGAATCGAGTCATAGTGTCAAAGGTAGGGATGCTTGAGGCACAAAGGGAAAAACTGTTAGGCCTGGAGTGTTTTTAAAATCCACACACACCACTGAGATGCCTCCATCAGCTCTCCACCCATCTTTAACCCATCAATAGAAGAGCAGGACGGGGCTTTCAAAATGACACATATAGCTCTATTGCTAATAATTAAAGGTGCTGTAAGGCATTTTTATTTGGAACTCCTCACATAATAAATGTGCTACCACCTTACAGAAATTACATTCAGGCCTATCTGTGATAGCAATAGGCTAAAAAAGAACCAATCAGCCAATTAGAAACTCTCTGTTATCAGCTCCAGCAAATTTCCAAGTTTCACTATTTCAATTTTCAATTCTAATCAAGCAATTCCACACTTGAAAATGTGAAAAACTTGATCATAGCTTCATTATATCTTAGCACAAGTGGAAAGACATTAAGTCTAAACTTGTGACATCTAGACTAATACATTGACTACCATTTAAAAGTTTGGGGTCAGAAAGACTTAAATATACAGTATATATATATATATAGATCTTGAAAAATAATGTATCCCAGCTTCCACAAAAATATTACGCATCACAACGGTTTTCAACATTAATCATGATAAAATGTTTCTTGAGCACCAAATCATCATATTAGAATGATTTCTGAAGGATCATGTGAGACTGAAGCCTGGAGTAATGGCTGCTGAAAATTTTGCTTTGCCGTCACAAAATTAAATTAACATTTAAAAAAAACAAATATATAAATAGAAAACATCCATTTTAAATTGTAATAATATTTCACAGTATGACAGTTTTTAATATATTTTTGAATAAATAAATGCTCGCTTCTTTCAAAAACATAAAAAATCTCATCGACCCCAAACATTTGAATGATAGTGTTTGTATCTCAGGTATCTCAAGCTCCGTGTCATTCTAGCCCACCATCCTGACCTCGGTTACAGGTTTTGCTGTTGAAACACATGCCATTAGTGAGGAGTTAAAGAGAAAGACCATTCACAGCCATAGAAGCCCAGTGCGAATTTCAAGAGTCATGCAAGTAGATCAAAATTTGAATAAATTCACAAATGCGAATTCTGTCAGGCAATAAATTCTGCATTATCTAATGCATGTAGTGTTAATATAAATTCAAATATCATGCAAGACTGCAAAACACAAATTATGCATTACTGCTGTTGAGTTAGCCTAACATGCAAGCACAAGTTTAACAATGAAAACAAGATTAAAAATATTAATAACAGACTCCCAGGTGCTTGTTTGTGCAAAGGGCAATTTCAAACTGTGCATGCATCGGAGCCCTGACACCTCATTATCTCCTCAATCGATCTGTTTCCCCAATGCATGCAGTTTATTAGCGTAACACACGCAGGGTGTATGAGGATGTGGTTCCGATTACCTTGCCATTACAGGATTTTGGATACCTTCTAAATTATAATAACCATTAATACCAATTTCCATACTGAAATAAAACATTACATAGACAAAAATCAAACAAACCATGATGTGACGAGAGAAATGGCATGCGACTATGAACAAGCTTCAATTTAAAGCGTTCTTGAAAAATGTACGCGCAAGATAGAGTATGAAACAGTATAAATTGCAATTGTATCTTGTAAAATGTACAGGAATAGTTTTAAGGTGCGCTCTTAAGGTCTCAGTTTTAACAGCCCTTCATGTTAAACAAGGGAGCTTCAAAGATAACACACCAACACAAGCAGCGCCCTTCACCGAAGAAGCATTCCAAGGCTTAGAGCTTAAACCAGCACCGTTAAGCAGAAAGTTGTATGTACAAAACAGGAAAGGGATGTCATTTTAGCAGTAAAGTCGACAGCAGGAAGTATGAGGGAAAAAACATCTTACGTTTTCATGGGAATTGTCTCAATGCTAAAAAGATACAAGACAAGCAAAGATGTTACAGAGATGCACTGTAGTGGTGTACAGAGACATCACGTGGATGTCAAAACGGACATCTCTGGTCAAGACACTTGGTGACTTGTCAATCGCAATGATTCTTGACTGTAAACGCATGAATGCTCGAAAAATGCTAAAACAAAACACTTTTTGTACAATATATACATGTGATTCTAATAAAGTGCAAAGTGCTGGACAGAAAGACGAAGGATGAAGAAAGATGGAAATAGCAAGAATGGTTATCATAACGTGAAATGCCAAGTCCCTGAGACAGAGGAACTAGAAAGAACCGAGAAAAGAAACAGAAAAAGAGCACAGAGAGAGCAAAAAATATTTATTAACTACTCAGGGCAAAAGAAAGAAAAGAATGAGGCATTTGCACTTTCATATATTATGCATATTATTCATTATACAACAGTTATGTCCGGTCCTGTCATTAGTTTTCGTTAGAAGAGTAAAACAATATACAAACAATATTAAATCCAAAGTTCTGTCATGAAACCATAGATGGGGCAGGTTCTAACTCTGATATAATTACATCATTACTCACATTGCGCAGCTGATTGGTTTATATTCATATCAGCAGCCAATGAGCTCGCTGCTCAACATTCAAAAACTTGGCTAGTGTTTGCTGTAGCATTTGCAGCGCGCTTCAGAAACCCTCCACCTTCCCCAGCTCCACCTGTATAGATCTGCTATGGGGAGGTTTCATTTATGCTATATATGTGGGGTTATTTTCTATATGATATATGTGCAGCAGCAGTATTTCTTACATGCTCACAGCAGCATGTCTGTGGATGTATTGGAAGTAACAAGTCTTGGTACTTGCTCTGCCGCAGCAGACATTTCCATGTATATTACTATGCTGTACTCTCGGAGAGTTGTCACAACAGAACTTTGTTAATAGAACGTTAATCATTGAGGTGCTAAATAGCAATCACACATTTGGTGCATTTGGGATACTTACTCATCATAGACATCCTCTGTATCCATTCTGCGGTAGAACTTGGCAAGTTTGACAGACAGGATAATGCTAGGGAGCAGAAACAATGTGGAACAGCCCAGTCCAAACCAGAATGTGTTCTGCAACAAATAAACACAAGATTAAAGCCACCCAAAAACTGCACTCTGCTTAACCATAAATGACACGTTGGATCAACATCAAGTGTAGCGTTAGTTCTGGCAGGTCACGTTAGTAAAGCTCGCATCAGCTGACTCTCAGCTGATCCCCATCTACCTATAGGAATATGGATGCTTAGATAGGTGTCATAGTTTGGATTGGCGGTATGGTTCTGTTCGGTTTACCCTGAGGGGTCATCGCTGCTCTCCCTGCTCTCATCCATGCTAGGCTGCATGGATGCTCAGAGAGTTCTTACCCAGAACAGAACCATACTGCCAATCCAAACTGTATGCTAATCGTCAATCATCTTTGGCGATAGTGGTCCTGACAGAAATACTCTCCATACATTTATTTGTTCTGACAAGAAGATTTTTCAAAATACAGAAAAAGTGGAATCTCTAGCAAGGGAAGTTTTCTATATAAAGGAATTTTCACATTCCAACATAGTGGGTGATCGGGTGCAACATGTCCAGCCACGGGGAAAAATTGATGAGAAAAGTTTTACAAGAATCCCTCCTAACTGTAACAAGCATTTTCTGTAAAGCTGCTCTGAAACAATATGTATTGTGAAAAGTGCTATACAAATAAACTTGAAATTAATTGAATTGACAACCAATTTAAAATTTAAATAAAGGTGAAACCATCAATAAAACACCCAGACTGAGGTTAAACACTTCAACTTTAAGTTTTTCCTGCTGCAGTCAGATAATTATTCTGGGGTCAATCTGTGGGTGTCAGCGGAAAGAGCAGCTCACCACTAATTACTTCAGGTAGTTAGCAGCCTGAATGCTTCCTGCCCTGACTGGTTATGATGTACACCGTTTTGTGTGTGTGCCCTAGTATTCCCTACAAGTAATACAGTAAAACTAAATTTTGACCTTGTGAGGACATTTTTGTTGGACCCCATGAGGAATATAACTTACAAATCAAAACCTGAAAATGCAGAAAGTTTTGTTTTTGAAAGTTTATGTACCCATAAACATGGGTTCTGCCACATTTATGGGGCACATTTGTACCCAGAAGTGAGCAAAATCAGATTTTTTTTGAGAAGTCTTAATTTGTGAAAACAACTAAAACTAAGTAAACCACATTTAAATCCTATCCTATCTAAAATGAACTCTTCCAATGGATAATTTCAGTTAAGCTGATCCCAATCATAGAATGCAATTGCTTTGGTGCCATTCATACATGTGCAGTGGTGTACAGAGGAAAGGGTAAAACACACATGGCCTCATTCACACATGGGTTTGTGTGACAGGGTCAAACACCCTGACCCCTTATAAATCCCACACACACTTGCCTATAATTTCAGATAAAACCTGGCACCTCCTTCCTTCCTCATGGCTACCCATGGGGTTTTGACCACACACATGCAAAAGCACAGCAGTGCAGCCCATCCCGCCCTGACTGGGTGTTCTACACACTTGACTTTTTCAACCGCTGCCAGAAACACTATCAACCCTTACAATCTCTTACAACAAAACCACATTTCACATTTGCCTTTGCCATTGATATATACTACCATTCAAAAGTTTGGGATCTGTACATTTTTTAGGGTTTATGAAAGTCTCCTGCTCACCAAGGCTGCATTCTATTTGATTAAAATACAGTAAAAACTGTAATATTGTGAAATATCATAACAGCTCAAAATAGATGTTTTGTTTTAATATTTTAAAATGAATTTAAAAATGAGTCTTCAGCAGCCATTACTCCAGTCTTCAGTGTCACATGATCAGAAATAATTCTAATGTGCTGATTTGGGACTCTTTTTTTCTTTCTTTCTAAAAAAATTATACAAATAAATTCACAAAATGTTTCAGAGGACATGCAATATAAGTGAATAAGTAGTTTGGTCTTTTTATATAATGTTTGAGAACAATTTCATTTCCAGTGGTTTTAGTGCTGATGGCCATCTTACCATTGAATCCAGCAGGAAACTGCAGCCCAGGATCTCGGCCGTGTCCACAATGTTACTGAGTGGTTTACAGGTAGCGACCTCCAGGGCCAGCTACAACGAGGCAGCAAAACAAAAAGGGTTTCAAGCCAAATCAATGCAGAAGAACGGACTAATCGCCACCGTTCTAACATTAATACTATTTCTGATAGATAATACAGTTAGAAATACTCACAGATGTTCTTATCCAGTCGATATACTGCTTGAAATAGCCAATAATAGTCTGCTTGTATTTCTCGGTTTCCTGTTTGAGCATATATTAACCATCAGTACAATACAACTATACACCAATTATTCAGACATGATTTTTCTTTCACATTACCTGATTGATCACAAATGTTGCATTTTGGGAAATTAGGTACTGGGCGGCATCAACGGCTGCTAGTACGTCTCTAACTCTGACCTAAAAACCAATGTGTTTACTGCTCATCGGAAATGCATGAGTTCTGAAATGCATCTATTGTGATATTTGTAAACTGAGCTTGGTTTTAAAATGAACTTACAGGCAGGTCTGAGGACGTCCTCTCCAGAAGTCTGATGCTCTGATTAAGTATGCTCTTTAATAAGAAAGACAATAGACACACACAAAGCATGAATCATGTCCAAATTATTTATAATCTGAAATGCTTGTAAAAAGGTACAAAAACTGTAAACGACCATTTTGGAAACTTAAGATGACAGTTCAAGGGAATCGGCAGGGTGACAAAATGCCATGCAAACTCATAGTTGCATTACATGCATCACATGCACATTATGCAACAAATAAATATTGAATGTGACACAAAACTGTTGTAGTAATATGATACAATTGGGATACAGAGGAAATCATTTGATGAACTTTATAATTCACATCTCATATAGATCACATCTAACTGGTAAAGCAACTAGTATGCACTGGAAGAGAAATGCCCCAGTCTTGCAAATGCTTTAACCAATGGTGTGAAAACAACAGAAAACATCACCATTTTCTGTTTGATGCCACTAGATGGACAGAAATTCAACACTTCACTTTAGACCGGTTTATGAATTTGTAAATATTCAAATTTACATATCTGGAAAAATGTCAATAGCACAAAGATAGGATGAAGCTGCTTGTTTTTTTATGATGTTATTACAGAAAAAGGAGAAAACAACTTGCAGGTTATGCAGTTATTACTGGTAGGCTTACCCTTGCTTTCACATATTTCTTGGAAGCAATAAATCAAGTTGAATGTGTTAAAAAAATAAATAAAAAGAGATTGTTGAAAATCAGTCAGGATACAAACAGAAATATGAACATCTTTCAGAAGTTTTTCAATTGCAATCAGTACCATAGATAAGAAAAGATTCATCAGAACCATTCATGGATAAGAACGTAATCAATGAAATTAGCATCAGTGAGACAGGGATAGATTACCATGGACTGCTCCAGTGGGATGACTTGTTGGATGTGGATCTGCCTTATAGTATTAGCATGTCCCTTTAATGAGGTCTGCAAGGTCCCTTTAGACTGCAAAAGAGAGAGATCCAGGGGAAAGAAGAATCAGCCCCAGAAAAGTTCATACAGGTAGTAACCATGATGCTGAATTTCAAGTCAAATATGGAGTAATTATACTTTACACAGTAACTCCTTTTATATTTTTTTAATTAGACCGCACAGAAATCTTATAAAGCTCATAAATCTTACCAACTGATCAGCTTGAGCATCAAGTTGACTAGCGAAATCAACTAGATCAATGCGAGTCACTCCTTTATTAACCTGAGAAGATGAGCAGAAACACACGAGAACTCACAGGACATAGCTGCAAAGCCTATGGTTTACAAGTTTCAATCAAAACGTGTTCATGTAAGTATGTACCTCCTCCAAATAGGCAGCAAAGTCAATCTCATTAATGCCAGTTTCAGTGAAGCTGATGAGATTCTGTTTGCCTTCTGACTCCAGAAGAACGATGCCACGCAGGTCCACCTTCATCCCTTCAAACTTCCTCGACACATCCTTGGAGTACTGCAGAAAGAAAAGAGGCTCTGTATAAGATTCTGACATGAGTCTGGGAAATCAGTGTGGACTGCCATGAGGAAATATTCTAGAACATCCGATCAGTGGGACCATTAGTAAATAATAATAACTATATTACAAAAAAATAGTCATTTTTTATGTACTGTTATTCTTTTTGCATTTTATAAAAAATATATATAATAAAATGTAAAAAAAAAGGAATACATATACATAACTCAATACGAATAAATGCCATTTTATTTAAATGTAATTATATTTTTATATTATGTTTATTCCATGTTATTTACATTTTTGTGAAAAGTTTTTGTTTTTTTAGATGAGCACCTGATAGTTATGTTCTCTACATGATTTGAGAAACTCTAACAAGCATCCTGTACATCATTGAGAGCACAAACATCTGTCCGTCTGTACAAAGCAGTTCACAGGATTTTCTTTATTTTACATTTCATAAAGATCCTAGAATGTTCCATTTAATGTGGTCTCAGATTTTTGGATCCTTTGTGACACTGGATCAAGAATGCTGGCTTGAACGCTTTTAAGCGGAAACAGAAATCGTTCTGCTGAAATGAAGGAATTTATAGATGCTCTATATATAAAATGTTTCAAATGGTTATGCATGAAATGTTTTAAGATATTTTGCTAGTTCCAAAGAACAGAGAGAAAAACAACAACACTTGATTGGAAAAACATACCGTTCACTTTTTTTTAAGAGTGTTACTCAAACCAGAAAATGGTGTGCATTTCCTTTAAGACACAATCCACACATCTGTGGTGATGGAGGCTATTACCCCAGAAACTGAACCTCAAACCTCAATAATTAATAGGGAGGATGTCTTAGCATTAGGGGCGACATTATTCAGCTTCAGAGTAAAATAAGACTGACTCTAAAATGACTTAAAAAGCATGATGCATGGTAAATAAAAGCTAATTTCTTCTTTAAAAACCAAAACACAGTAGTATCCCTAATCTCAGAGAGAACTTTAAATGTCTGAGGGATTTAAGTTGTGATTTGCGTGTGCACATGAACAGAGCCTTGATCCACTCACAACACTGCTGTTAAAGAAGGCCGAGATGTTGAAGATCTTATCCAGACGAAGAGCTGAGTAAATCCCTCTGTTGTCTTTACAATTACTGCAAAAGAGGAGAGAAAAAGATTTCATTCTCTGCTGCCATCTGCTGGACTACTGAAGGACAATGACAACTCTATTGCAAAATGGCTCAGGAAAGTTAGGTCCGAGAAAATCTCAAGCATAATTTGTTTGCATATTTGATTCAACATATAGTTTTTAATACACTAAAAATCATAGATTTTCCAAATATTTTTTTTTTTATAAAAAAAAACTTGAACTGATGGCACTAATACTTACTACTATATTTAACTTTTATTAGATACATATGACAAGGTTACCTGTAGAGAGAATATGCTGTAAGGTCCATCTCAGGATCATTGTACAGGTATCCTGGTATGAAGTTTCTCCAAGCAGAGTTGACCAAGTTGGGCGTATCTAACACCTACACACAACATGATCACATGGAATGAGACAGGCAGGCTTTTAACTTGTCTTATTTGGTGAATTTATTTGTCTTTTAGCATGCATACAATAGGCACTGTAAGTCTGAGCCCACCAATGAAAATGCTTATGTATTTATGTAGTTAAAAACTAAAAAAATGACTAATAATATCATCCATCATAATAGAAGAATATAATATATAACATACTAAATGTATTAATACTATTTTTTTCATTTATTTTTCAATATGAGAGAATTGTTGAATTAAAACCATGAATCTCAGAATGTCTTAGTATTTGTTTTCTCTCTTTTTTGTTGTAAAGACAGCAGCACCCAAGCTGCATAGATTGACAATTTCATTTAAAGCTCTATGATCATTTTCTCCCGCATGATTTGATATGATCCAAAGATCATCTTGTGCTTTAATGACAGCAAAAACATCTATAGCTGTGTTGTTTCTCTTACCTTAAACAGCTGTCGGGTTTGAAAGGGTTCACACACAAGCTTTTCTAAATTCCCACCCGCCAAGAACAGAGCTGTTATCACTCCCATGAGCACCCAGGAGAACAGGAAGCTGAAGCCCACACCACTGAGAGACACAGGAAGAGTGTGTGAATGAGTGCAGAAAAGGCTGTATATCGCATCCATTTGATGGATTTGATTTTACACTCAAACTCACGCCATAAGCAGGTTGCCTCCGGTGTTAGAGACACAGCCACGCGTGGTTGGAGTGGCGTGCCTGTCAAATCCCAGAATACCACACAACAAACCCAGAAAATTGAAGGCGAGGATAAGCACAACCATACAGCACAGGGTAATACAACAGATCCACCTGGAAACGAAAACATTATGAACAACGTCAAGGGCACATGAAAGACTCTTTGCAGAGAAAGTTTTTGTCTTGTGGAGTTAAGTCCTCTGAAGTACCTGTAGAAATCCATCTGATCGACCTGAGGGAAGATGTCCTCGATCTGCGAGTGTGTGTGAGAGATCATTTTGGTGAAGTTGGTCAGGGTGCTGTGAACCGGGAAGAGCTTGGTGAAAGTGGTGATGTTTGATCCAACGTCGTCCAGAAGAACCTTCACCCCTACAGAAAAGCCACAACAGTATTAGAAAATGCTTCAGTGCGGATTTAGTGACCATTTATTCATAATCTATGCTATTTACAGAAAATGTTGCCTTATGGTACTTGCCCTGGGGAACAAGGAAAAAAAGCTTTATAAAAGCCTATTCACATCAGGCCTTACAAGGAATGCGCATATGCTAAATATTACAATACAAGTAATATGTTCTTTAAATCAATTACATGATTACACATTACACTATGTTAGTAAGGCAAAGTTTAAATGAATTTGATCTGGATAACATCAGTACAATTTTACAGCATAATCTAAACATTAAATGCTAAAAATGTGTTAGTATATGTGGAAATTAATGTTCAACTATATAATAAATAAAAATAGTTGGTTCATGATAGTTATTACATTAACTAAGCTTATTGTAAAGTGTGACTGTTTAAATTTAGTAAGTGAATATTTTTTCATTATTGAAAGGGGATTCTGCATGATCTGAATTGTTGTCTAGATTTAATCTTTGAACTCACCTTCCACAATATTTCGGGTTTGATCTGTTACCAAGTTGGGAGTGTCATTGAATGATGCAAAGCCCTGTGTGACACAGATGAAACGGTGTAAGAGTGAACAAAGCTGATATGCTCCTTGAATACAACATGCAATCCAAACTGACCTTATTTCATTTCTCCACTATAAACAAATTATTCTCTCTATAAACAAATGTTCAAAAGATAGTTGGTAAGATTTTTCTTAGTGTTTCTGAAAGAAATCTCTTATGCTCACCAAGTTTTTCTATTTTAAAACATTAAAAAATGTAGTTTATTCCTATAATGCAAAACTGAATTTTCAGCAGCCATTTCTTCAGTCTTCAGTGTCACAGGATCCTTCAGAAATTATTATCATATGTTAATTTGGTGCTCAAGTAATATTTCTTACTATTTTATCAATTTTTGCGGAAACTGTGATACTCTACACACACACACACACACACGTATATACTGTATAAATAATATATATATATATGTGATACAAAATATATATATATACACATATACATACAAACAAATACATGCATAAAACTGACCTCAACCTCCTCCCTCCAACTACTTGGATTCATTTTATTATGTATGACCACTTGTCTTGTTAAAATCAATTCTCAATGGATATTTTTTTTGTTTTCTCTTGTTGAATATCCTGTTTCACGGTGAAATACAACATGAATCTATGCAAACACGTCATGAGAAATCTTAGAAAATCGTACCTTTTCCACAATCTGACCGAGATCCGTCTTTAGAACTTCATTCACTTTGTCTAACTGGTTGGTCACATCAGGCAACTAAAAAATTTAAAATAAAACAATAAATAAAAGTTTTAAAACAATTGTGAACCATGTTGGTGACAATATGTTGGAAGAGAAGATGAGAATTAATTTCAGTACCGATGAGTAGTTGGCTGCAATTTCTAGCTTGGGAAGGGTGCTCCGTATGTTGCGACAAATCTCAGATGATCGTACATCTGTGCAGACAGGATCGTTGAGAGCGTTGCTAAGGCTGCCACGCACCAGGCTGAGGTTCGCCTGCAGTTTGACTGTTCCTTCCTGCAAAGTCTCCAAGGTCAAACTCACATTCTCTAGCGCATCCTTAGTGTCTCGCATTGCTAAGAGAGGAAACAAACGAGCAAACACACATAAATGAACATTCAACAACAGAGACAATAACCAAGACACACTTAATTCTGAAGGACATAAAATCCACACATGCATCTTTAATTTAAAAATACTTTAAATATTATCCATTGAGGTGAGACAAGATTGTCTCTGTTGTGCATTTAATTTTGGTTTTAAGACACACGATGGGCAGGTTTCACCAAGGAAAGATACAAGAATACACATGGGAAAATAACTGGGCCAGGTTTTGTGGGAATAAATAACGAGTCAATCACAACTTTGTTACAGATAGATATGGGAAGGACCAGGCAGGGTCTATTACAGTTTACCTTTAATGGCTTTCTCCACTTTAACTAACAAATCAAACACAAAACAGTGAAATAAGATACCTCCAAAAGCAATGGATTGAATATCCACATTATATTCTCATGAGATATATAATATACTATGATAAAATATATAAATAGTATTCCCAGAAAAGGTGAAAGAAAGAGAAGAAAAAAAACCCACAAAGGGCAGTGACATACTTCCAGTCATGCTGAGAGCCGAGTCGAGGGCGGGCTGCACATCTTTTCCCAATTCCTCATGTATCCTTCCACCCAAGATCACACCTACATCTGATGAAAGACCACAACATGAGTCCTCACATCAGAAACACCCTCCATTCCACTCCCATGACCGATAGCATACTTACTCTCCAGGTCATACAGCACATAGTGCTTCACGGTGTCATAATTGGAGATCAGGTAATCAATTTGCTGAAGAGGAGACAACACAGCAATATATTTAGCAAACAGAACCTCGCTTGCCAGTACTAAGACATATACTGGATGAATACTTTTGCAACTATGCAATCAAATATAATGCTATCTAAGCTGCTCAACTGACCATTGTTTCACACATTTATCCATCCATCCATCCATCTTTTCTGTCTGTCTATTCATCCATCCATCCATCCATCTCTCTGTCTGTCCATCCAACAACCATCCGACCATCAATCATTTCTGTCTGTCTGTCCGTCCATCCATCCATCCATCCATCCATCCATCCAGTGTAACAGTGCTGGATGTATTACTCACTGCTGGGGTCTGATTGGCGAAGGTGTGCAGGTCTTTCAGGTTACTCTTTACCAGCCTCCTCATGCTCTTCAGCTGAGAACTCAGGTTCTGATTGGCTGCATATGCACAAAGGACCCCTGCCCTGATGATTAAAAACAGAATCGTTCAAACAGCACAAACTAAACCAGATTCAAGCTAGAAAAACAAGAATAGGAACATATGTATGATTGTTGTGGCCCTTTTAGTAAAATACTCTTTGGAGTGTCAGTAGGGGGCAGCACTACAACACAATCCCAAGACGCATGTTCCTCACAACTGTTCTCTCTTCTTAGGATCTTTTTATTGCATCGCTTTGGGAATGTTCTCATACTCTGGCATACTTTTATTGAGAACTAAGAGGCAACATCATACTGCTGCAGGTCTATACAGGAAGAGAGTGCTTTTGTTATACAACTCGGTGAATAAATCCAAAGGAAACATTGTCTTACACAGTTACTTCAAACAAACTAGGGTGACTGTGAGCTCTCCTTAATTAGACTGAGAGACACTTCAAGGAAAAGCCAGCCCTATGTTAGTACTTATTCATGATTCACGCATCCTAATTGGGCTGTGCTCATGGCTACTGTGGGAGCCACTGAATGATGGCAGCACCATCATGCTAGGCGTTCAACTGCAGTCTGGGACAAAAGCCAGGACTGACTTATGCAACAATAGTGCAAACAGGAAGGCTTTTTGTGACATTATATCAAAATGAGTGAATCACGTTTTGTTGGTTTTTGTGCATAAATATGATTGCGCCATACACAGATGAATCTGTGGGTGCTGCGTATAAAATTCATCAATGCTTTCACATATTTCTGCAGGATGGGATTTATCACAGCTAGCAACACTAAAGATAGATGAATATGGGGCAACTTCCTGTTTCAGATGCGAATGCAAAATACTTCCTCTATAGAGATGACTACTAAAGTGCTCCAGAAGATGAGCCTGTGCATGCAACTTTGTTATTCGACAACACTAGCTGAACAGTTTATTATTCTCTCTGTAGGCAACATAGCTTTTTGTTAGAGATGTATTATGTTTAATACATGAGGAACAAGGATAAGCAACATTCAGAATATAAGAGAAGTGTCTCCCTTTCAATTCACGATGGGCACTTAAAATGAATTGGCCACATGCCCCACAGGATGCTGAGCTGACGGAAGAGGAATTTCAATCATTGAACACACGTTTTGTGACAGAATATTAATCATTTCATAAACAATGATCAACTGACACATTTGTAAAAATAGTTTATTATAAAAGCTATTCATATTTAATGTTTTATTTTTCAATAAATCATACTGTTTTTATAGTAACTTTATTCGTAAGTACTAGTAAAAGTACTAGTGAAGTATTTTAAATTCAAACATGTAAAAAGCTTTCTGGGAAATGAAATGTTCCTCAAACATGGACATCCATAAAATTAAATAAATAATATGCACATATGTGCGTGTCTTTTGTATATTTTTATGGGTAATACATACTAATAAATTACAAGTTATATCATTTTATAATATACTGTTTTATCATAATTATTCATTATATTCTAGAATTACAACTAATAACAATAAATTATTAAAAAAAGACTACACTTGAAACAATTATATGAACTCAATTTTAATTTTGTTTTCTTAAATTGAATTCTGAATCCTATTTTGCTACCTTTATTCAAATTCGGTTACAATTTAGGTCTGAAAGAGCAAATAGCAAACTGGTTTTAGAATTGCACACGTGATGAAATGCTGTGCTTTATATGCAGGTAATGGGCATTGCAGAATGGTATCAGGGTAAGAAACAGACCACAGACTGACGGAGAATCAAAATGGGTGGCTGGCTACAAAGCCCTATTGTTTTTCCTCCTTCTCACCCCCTTATTCTCCATGTCCTCCTCTCTCTGTCTGGTAAGCTGCTATCTGCTCTGCTCCGTAAGGTCAGGGAAAACATAGCAGCCAGTGAACAAAGGGGCTTTGAGGATGGCAAAGTGCATGCCACACAGAGGGCATTGAGATGGTCTAAAACCCTGCAGGGCACCTCATGTGAACCAGCAATAAATAAATAATACTACATTTAAGAATTTGTATTTCTTCATTAAATCTTGCTTTTAAAAATGGCTCTAAGCTCACTTTGGCATCATGTTGAAAATAGGCTTTGTAACTTGGGTTGGTTCAGTGCACTGAAGAATGTCTCTATAGACTAATGGAGGCAGGAATCACATTACTCCCACAATAATCGCTGTATTTAGCCAGAATGGACCCTGGGGCTGCTCCCACAGCATCCCTGTCTATAAATGCCTCAGTGGGGGTTTGAGGAGCGGGGTGGGGGTGAGGACCTCCTTGACTGCCTCTTTATACAGAAGATGACCCACCGGGTTTGATTTCGCCATGAAGGCGTTCCAGGTCTACCTGTGGATTCCTCTGTGCTCAACAGACCTGTAATGTGATCAGCCCACCACCACGACACTGCCAAGCTACTGACCCAGACAAAGACAGACACTGTCGACTGGAAAATGAGGGCCAGTCTTTTATTTTAGAAGGCAAGACGGAAAAAATACTTTTACTACTTTTTAATGTTGAACTACCATTACCACAAAATAAAACGCAAGCACAGCGATTAAAAAATGTGATCGATGTGACACATGTGATAGAATTTACATAGTTATGGTTTTGTGCTTGTATATACATTTCTTTATAAAAGTAGCAATAAACTGCACATTTGACAGATTTTATCCCTAAAAGTATTATATTTAAAATACACTTATTTCATACCAAGTATAGTTCAAATATACTAACATATTTACTGATATTTTGCTCGAGACTTACTGATATAAAAATGATAATTAAACTTTATTTGGAGTACTACTTGTGTACAATGCACATTTCTTAATATTAAGCCTGACGTGGGTTTTAATATCACTATTGATGAGTATTGTATGATCTTTGAATAATATTGGTGTTTAATGCAAGATATTTAAAGTGTTCCTAAAGTTTACTTGCAATAGTTCCTACTTTAGCACAATCAGATATACTTCAGCATGTCTTTAGTTGGACTTCAGCACTACTTATTTTTATGTAAAGGTATTTGTGGTATACATGGCATTAAAACATTATTTCAAATACAGTTAAATATATTTATTTTTCAATAGGGATATGTGAAAATGTATGGTAATTGTGTGCTTACATATACATGTCTTTACAAGTTCTTCTATTCTTCTTCTACATGTCTTTACAAGTTCATTTAAATTAAACAACTGTAAAAGGATGAATTGGGCTGGATAAACAGGCAATGAGTGTCCATACACAGGAACCTTCAATAGTTAAAAAGCATCTCTGGAAGCACCCAAAGACTTTGAAGAAGCTAATATATAAGATGGGTTTGATTTGAAATGTTTTTTTTTTTTCAATTGACATAGTCCCATGTGTAAATTACATAAACAATAGTGCGTAAATTCATTAACAAATATCCTATTTTAGTTTTGATGAAAAACAGTAATATAAAATAAAATAAGTCGTGTCCAAACTTTCGACAGGAAGATTTATAAAGCAGCACATTTTCAAATTAGATTCCAGACGGTTTCATTATTCCAGAGGAAACCGAAATGTTCCTTTTATAATTCTCACAAGTTTGTGGAAATGGAAGCGGCAAGCCCCAAGTGTGTGCAGTGAAAGTAGGCCAGATCGGGCGGGTAATTGAAGTGTGAGACAATCATTTCTCTTTTCCATTCATGTGTAGGACAGAAGGAGGACACATGATTAAGCACACAAACAAAAGCTTTCTCTCTCTCCATTCTGTACACCAAAATATTGTGGGCGTTTTTCTTTGAGCTGAATATTACATTGAAATACTCATTATTCATCATCGTAACAGACAGAAAAAACTATTGACAGGGACTGCGTTACATTTGTATACAGTGGACTGGTGACATTAATATCCGATGATGGATCTATTTAAATGTTGCTTTACAAAAAACAATCACAATCCTGCAAATACACGGATAAAAAGTCAACTGTACAGCTATGTGCCAAAAAGAACTGTACCATATGACGACTACACACACACACACACACACACACACACACACACACACACACACACACACACACACACACACACACACACACACACACACACACACACACACACACACACACACACACACACACACACACACACACACACACACACACACACACACACACACACACACACACACACACACACACACACACACACACACACACACACACCAGAGAGAGTCTGAGGCAGTCACATCAGGACATATTGTCACTGTTACCATGGTTTCTCTCTCTTACGCAAACACATTCACACATTTTACTAGATATAGACAATCCTCAGGCACTAGATAACCCAAATAAAGGTTTCTAAAACATATTAGCACAAAGGACCCCTTTCATAACCCCTAACTGTCTGAGGATCCTATAAGTCGGTATGAATTCAATTTCCCAATTTTCAAATTCTAACTGAAGCACTTGTCAAAATCCTAAAGAGAGATCCACCAATCAGAGTAGCCGCTGTTACTATAGAAACTGCAAATGTCTTCATTAAGTCTCTCACACTCAACTTTGCAGTCCTGTTTTTTCCATATATATATTTTAAGATTTTGCAGCATTGGTTTTATACTTATAGAACCGTTGTAGAGGACTGAGGCGGGAGCGGTCTAAAATACAGAAATCTCTAGAGTAAAAAATGCAAGCATTTACACGTGTGCCTGTAATGATTAATTACCAAGACTGAATCTCAATCAATCCATGTGCATTATAATATTTCAAGGGAGAACGGACCGAAAACAGGCCCAAAGACATTTAACAGCACAAACACTGTGCAAATGTAGGGTTTCAATGACTAAACGGGGTGATTTACTGAATGAAATGTGTGAGCACTGCACAGCCCAGCTGCACTATGGATGTCATGTGGGTTCACAGGCTCTACTGTATTAGATTTGACAGGCCGTCTCTGCAAGCTGAGCCCTGGGGTTGACCTTCAGTGCCCTGAGTGTAACAGCCGGGTTTCTGCTCTGCATCCAATCACAGCTAAGCAACAGTCAGCGGAGCGAGTTCCTCCACCCCACGGGAACAACAAATTACAAATTAGACCGCTTTAATATCTCAACTGTTTCTTCTAGACATCAATGAGATTAAACAGAGCAAATAGAGACTTCTGCTTCAGATTTATCTCCTGAGAAACCTGAAAAGAGCTCAGTAAGCTTATGTGTCCTCTAGAGTTCAGAAAAGATCTCAACAATGTCTCCAACTGTGTGCCATCAAAAACAAGAGATTTCAATGTGAACTATATTCACATCCAAAGAACAATTATCTGTACACAAATGATTCTCATTCATGTACATTTTTAATTCCCATAAGAAATTTAAGAGAAAGATCTAAGGAAAAAGGGTTTTATTAATTTAAGTGCGAATAAAAAACAACAACATATGAGCAATTCAATTTTCCATTTTGAGCCATTTTAGGACCACAGCTGAAGATAATGAATTTAATGAATTAATCTGCTCATTTAAATGTATGTAAACCCTGATGTCTTATCCATATCAATTTAAAATTCATTGTCCATTTTAAAGATACATTAACCATGAATTCTACATTGACATGGATAAGACAACAGTGTTAACAAATTAAAATGAGCAGATTCATTAATTATCTTTAGCTGTGGACCAATTCAATATAAATACACAAACTAATTTAAATAATTCTATAATAAAACTGCAAGAAAAAGCGTGACAGCGTCATTATTTTTTAAAGGGCAGCCTTCTCCAGAACGAGGACACATATATGTGTGCACTGTGCGCCGTGCGGTCATTTGTAAATAACGGCAATAGCATCTATTTTTAGTACAATGGCACATGGCAACTTAACACCATTTACATTGTAAAACAGAAAACATATACAGGCAATATAGGTTTTATAAACACATGATCGTACAAACGTTTTATGGCTAGTAGGATTTAAACACTTTTATTCAGCAAGAATGCACTAAATTGTTTAAAAGTGACAGTAAAGACATTTATAAATGTATAGTTACAAAACATTCCTATTTCAAATAAATTAAGTTTTTGAACTTTTATCAAAGAAAAATGTAAATACAATAAGACATTTTTATTAAGCACGAAATCATCTTATTAGAATGATTGACAGAAGACTAGAGAAATGGCTATTGCAAATGTAGCTTTTTTTAAATCACAGGAATAAATTTAATTTGAACAATTATTAAAATACAAACCAGTTAATTTAAACTGTAATACTATTTCACAATATCACTCGTTTTACTGTATTTTTGATTACAAAAAAGAGCCTTGGTAAGCATAAGTGATTCAGAAACATGAAAAATCGTACCAATCCCAAACTTCTTAATGTATAGTGAATAAATATATAAAATAGTACACTCTTAAAAATAAAGGCGCTTAAAAGGTTCTTCACAGTGATGATTTTTGGTTACCACAGTCAAAGGTTAACATCTCTTGCTTACCTTTTTATAATCTGAAGAAACTTCTTTCGCCACAAAGAACCTTTTGTGAAACAGAAAGGTTCTTCAGATGTTAAAGGTTCTTTATGGAACCATTTAGACAAAAAAGCATCGTGAAGCACCTTTTTTTAGAAGTGTATATAATAGTATATATTTGGGACAGACCATCTTTTTTACGAAGTCGCAAAAGGAAATTTGCAGCCTACTGATTATTCTTGTTAAGCATGTACCAAACAGACAGTAATGGATGCCAGTGATCTAAAGTCTGGAAGACCATCTGACAAAGTCTTACAAGAATTGAACTAAAAATAGTAAAAAAAAAGTAAAACATGCCTCAAGTTATGTTGCCTGACCATCACACCATTGTGTTCATGACTGGGTTGACAGTGTCCCTAAGAAATGCTGTTCTTCTCTTAAGAGTGAGACGAAATTAATGAGGAATTTTCTTGTCACTAATGAGGAATAATTGGGTCACTTCTTTAATTATTCATCAAGCCTAAATTATGCCCAATGTTTTATGTGAAAACAGCAGAGCCCTGAGAAAAGCGGCCTGAGTTTATCAACCAATTATAATAAAAGTTTGGAAAAGACAAAATGACAAGACCGGTCAACGAAACTTCAGAACAAGTGCCCTGGTTTCACCCCCAAACCCCAAAAAAACCCAACACAATTCAAGCACCTCTCCAAACACATTAGAAGGTGTCCAACTCACAACCTCCCCTGGAGATGCTTCAAACTCAATACATTTTCCATAACCTCTCTTTGAGAGTCCTTTTTCACTTAAACTTCTCGCTAAGAGACTGGGTGGCGCCTGCCTTAAATTAAACAAGATTGACCCGCTTTAATAGCACTGAACAGAGGTGCAGAGTAGCCCCTGTTTCAGCTTAAGAAGATGGTTGAAAATCATGAAGGTTGAAATCCCAGGAGGTTTGTATATGAGGAGACATGCCCATCTCCAGGCAGCCAGGCATGTGCTGTGGAATCTTTAATAAAGAGCCAGCCAGCTGAATGCATAAAGCTGAGGAACATCAAACACTCTATTCAGTTTGCCGTTGCTATCCTGGAGCTCCTGCTTTTGTACAATTCTGCTGTATTTCTTCCTGGAGTGTACACTTGTCTAAAATATGTCTTTGGGAACATGGTAACTTTAGGACAGAATAATAACTACAAGCTCAGAAGTGTCCATGTTGAGGTCTTTTATTGAAATGATCATCAGCTTTGAGTTTGCTTTCGATTATTTAGGCTCTGTTCCAAAACCTACTAAGCTGCCTTTGCTGTCTGCTACCTGCGTTTTAAGTGGCACCGAAGGCTTCCACAAATAGAGACATAATTCGTAACTGATTTTAATAGAGCTTGGTGATAGCATGTTGCCAAGTTAAGACCTTGATTTTCTATAGTTATCATCCTTGTGTGAATGGGCCTTTACGGTGTTAATGCAAGCACACATGCACATTCAGACAAACACAAACACTTACGTGATAACGAAGGTGGTGGTGAGTAACAGTGTGGTCAGCAGTCCTCTAAGGCAGTCTGCATTCTTCCGCTGTCTCTGGTGCATCTCTCCTCCACAGTTATCACAGCAGCGGCACAAACAAAAGAGAAGCCCCACCAGCGGTAGCAGCACGGTGAACAGCAGGCCCAGTGCCGCACACACCACAAAACCAAGCTCATAATAAATCACCTGCACACACACACAAACAAAGTTACATAGATTAGACATTCTACATGATCAAAAAATGCAACCAAACCGAGTTATTATTTGAGATGGTTTCCTTGATGCAGTTTAAGCCTAGTCCGCAATGAAGTCCAGGTAAATAAATCTCAGTTATGACTTCATTTGCATCCAGGGAACCATCCAAGTTATACAGGTTTAAAGTTTAGGTTTAGTTCTGTGGGTAAAAGGAAGGAAGGAGAGCCATGTGTGATTATTTTAGAACTACAGTTACACAAGTGAGCACGACATATACAGAAATTAAAGGAATAATTCACCCAAAATGAAAATGAGCTGAAAATGTACTCATCCTTTGGACATTCAAAATGTAGATGAGTTTGTTTCAAGCAATATTGTGGATAGAAGACTTGTATTTTAGACTTTTAGAAGTGCTTTTCACTTCACAATATGTTCATTGATGGACTGAAGTCGTGTTGATTACGGTGCTGTTTTTATCAGCTGTTTGGACTCTCATTCTGACGGCACCCATTCACTGCAAAGGATCCATTGGTAAGCAAGTGATGTAATGCTAAATTTCTTCAAATCTGTTTAGATGTAGAAACAAACTCATCTACATCTTGGATGGCCTGAGGGTAGGGAGATTTCCAGAAGATTTTTATTTTCGGGTGAACTGTTCCTTTAAATTATCATCAACTTTTTTAAAGGAACACTAAGATATATTTAAATGAGCTACAAAATATTTGCACGGTTCATTTTAAATGCAACAAGACATGGAGGCTTTTGCACTCTTTTTCACGTAAAGCAAATATTCTTGTCTCCAAAGCCTTCCACTAAAAAGGCTTTTGAAGTGAGATAAATTAAACCTTGCTCTGCAAAATTACCATGCCGTATGTAACATGATGGAATAATGTTAAATGCTTTTTCCATATGTTGCCATTGAATCCATTTGCACACATCCCGTGGCATTATGGACACTTCTGAATGAGCAGGGCTGTCCTCCGGCTAGCCTGTGGATAAGCTTAATCCGCTGAATAAACCAGAGGCTTTGTCTGTCACCGAATACCCTCGCTTCTCCTCAAGGGTAGAGCCTTTCCATATTTAAAATTCTCTAAAAGTGGTTTTAAAAGCTCATTCCCCTCATGCCTATGCGAGTAAGAACTGAACGTCTTGTTGGAAATTACACAAAAGCTTAGCAGCTAAGACTTTTATGAAGGACTTCGCACATACAGCACTTAGGGTATGAGGTTATTGACCATTCTACTATGAACGGTCATTCCCTCTCACTGACCGTCTGATGTGCTTCTCTCGTATCAGCATGTAATCTTTAGACAGGTTCATCTAGGGACAACATCATCCCTGTTAGCGTAGTTACACTCCACTTACTAGTCATGGCTGAGCTAAAAATTGCAGATAGCTTAAGATGAGGAAATTTGTGTATCTGAGATTATACTAATTACAGAGTTTATTAAAGATAAATTTAATACCTTTTAATAACAGGATGGCCAAAAAAAAGTGAAATGAACATATTCCCAGTTTTAAAACTGTACTAAAAGTGTTTATCTAGAATAGATCATTTAAATCAATGTAATGTTCCTAGCGCTCCACAAGGATGACATAACCACAGTCAAGATTAGACTGGAGAGTAACACTGAAACAGACATGAACGGCTGGGCTTTGAACGGGTTAGGTGCAACTAAGGATTGAGGATGGTCTGGTTTGGCCCTTGACACTTCTAGCGGGACACACACATTACCTGTAGCGTCAGAACAATGTTTTCTGGCTGGGAGGTGCCAGATGATGAAAGGCATGCAGAACAGCAAAAACAGAAAAAAACGAAGAACAGATGGTAAGCAAAATCAAATCAACAGTCAAACAAATCGCAAATAAAATCACTTAAGGACTAGAAAGAACTGTAATGTGAACCAGAGCCATTTTGACCCAGATCAGTCCCAGATATTGAGTGAATCATGGATTTGGCCAACAGTCACATCCATATCCAGTTCTCCATGTTCTTAAGTGTTTCAAGAGCAAAACAGAATCAAACTGAAAAGAATGAGTGAATGTGATTATAGACTGATATTTTACCATTTTGAAATCATCGTTCTTAATCCTTATGAATTTTAAGCTTAAACTTAAATTACTAAATTAATGATGATCCTTTAATATAAAATATACAACATTTAATTATATCGGTATCTATTGCATAAATAGTTTGTTGTTGGAATTTTATTTTTTTTGAAGTCTCTAATATTCACCAATGCTGTCGTTTTTAAAATAAAAAAAGAGTAAAACATTAATATTGTGAAATATTAAAATAACTGTTTTCTAGTTTAGTTCTATTTAGTTGAAAATATAATTAATTCATGTGATGGCAAAGCTGAATTTTCATTGTAATATGCTGATTTGGTGCTCGAGAAACATGTCACATTTGAAAACAGCAGTGCTGCTGGTTGAACAGAGTTCAAAGAACATTTATTTGAAACTGATTCATTAAGTTTTTCCCCATATGTTTGTTTGTTCCCAGGAGTAAGATGCTGAAACTTCAAAGCAAGAGCTCTTGTTTAATTAAACTTATTAAAAGGCAACAAATAGATTCTTCCTCTGTTTACTACAGGCTATAATGCCAAACGCAATTAACAGCTCTTCCAGAATAAGTGCATAATAGGGCAAGGCTCTCTCCTTGGCTTTCAAATGCAATTAAAATATTGTTTCATAATAGATGCAGTGAGACAATGTCCCTGCAACTTAACTGCGGTGGAGGAGCATGTAATCGCATGGAGGTTCAGGTAGGCACAGTCACATGCACTTACCTTCTGGTACTCGGATTGTATGGCTCCGAATTTATCCTTTGCCACTCTAATGACGAAATCTGCAATGACAGGAGAAAACAAAGTCAGCATGCTGCGGCCTCTTATAGTGCCGCCACGTCAGAACAGGTTACGTAATATTATTCAACATCCAGCTGAAAAAAACACCAACAACAAGCCCACTGTGGATGAGCGAGCCCACTGTGGATGAGCGTAACCCTTCAGTACTGATTTAGTGTTTAGCCCCCAGCTGCCTCCACGGTCACAATTACCACAATCTTCAGAGAAAATATTAGCCGTCTTCATACAAGCAGACATCACAGTTTCCTCAGGGAGCGTCTGAGCAACGTTTAGTTGAGTATGTGAGCTTCTGTATGACTGTGCTGATAAAAGTTGCATTATAATGCATTAAACATAAGATTTGGATTACGAACAATGACAAATCAAATGCCCATTATTAGAATTGCAATAGAGAAGGAAGCAGTGCTTTGTTACATAAAAAACTGTGCATTTTATTAAAAAGGTTCAGTCAGGAATAGTCCAAGGGGGAGGTGACAGACAACGTGCAAAAAATTATAAAATCGCTCAACATGTCATCTGAAAAGAAAAAAAACAACTATTTATGATTGTTAGATTTTAAGATTTCAGCCTTTCTCCATCTGAGTGGACAGAAGCAGTACCTAGAAAACAGTCTGGGGACATTTCCATGATGGTCACAAAGTGAACTGACTTGCCTTAAAGGGATAGTTCACCCAAAAATGAAAATTCTGTCCTCATTTAGTCACTTTTAAGTTGTTTCCAAACCTGTATGAGTTTCTTTCTTCTGATGAACACATAAGAAGATATTTTGAAGAATGTTGGTAACAAAGCAGTTGCCGGTAGCCATTGCCTTCCATATGGAAGACAACATCATTAACATCATCCACTCTCAAAACCCCTGCAGTTCCCTCACAAACCCCAGATTGGGAAACCTTAAAGGGACTTCGGTTTAACTCTGAATTTAATCAGAGTATCTCTTCACAGAAAACAACTCTCTGTAGATCTCGAAGGTTCATGTTTTCCAATCCCATAGCACCATAGTCTTATAACCACCAGCATACAACATACAAATCACCTGGATACAACATCACAAACAACAGGTGCAGTGATGGCAGACATCCCTACACACTGAAGGAACAGTCTCCTGTCCTATAGCTCATCACAGAACAGAGGAAATATGTATTTCATATCCCATCATAAATAAAAGAGCAGAATATCAACAACGCAATGGGAATGTGATTTAATATTTTAATGATAGTGTAACTAAATTGACACTATAACAATGAATAACTACATACATTTGAGAATAGTTTTTTGTCTTTGTAATCTGTCATGAGAATGCAATAATATGCAGAGCCTCTTCTTATTTTACAGACACTTTTCTCAAACAACCTGTCATATAGAGTCACATCCTAACATTTCTACTCATTAAATGTCCAGTTTCAATCAGAAATAGGTCACATTTGTAGTAGGCCACATTTCCTTTAAAAGTCTAGTGTGTTGAAAACATCATAAGGAAAAAATTAGATACATCCTCCATTTGCTGCATTGCAGGGGTTTTTGGTCCTTTAAAGAGTAGCAGAGAATCAGTAATGTACTTTTCATAAGCATATTATATCTATTTCTTCAGAGAAAATGGTCAATATGGGTATTTTTGAAATGCTCAAGGCAACTAAACAAAACTAATATTTTTCTTTAAATAATCATCACTGTAGCTGTAGTAACAAGTCTCTTATTTTTGCAATAATATGGGTCTAATTGGCTTCATGCATTTTCTACAGAGAAACCCAAAGTGTCCTGAAGGCCTACTCATCTTCAAAAGCACACAGAAGCAGCAAAGTTTATCGGGTCATCGTATATGTCCATGAAAAACATCACCAGTCACTGCATTAGCCGGTCTAGCTATATTTTGCTGGTCCCTATAAGTCCCTGGTTAATTAGCATGACCTTAATTCAAAGAAATATGCCTTCATTAAAATCCCTCAGTACGCGATTGCCTTACTTTTGCATCATATCCAACAATGAGGAATCAATTATACAGGAAGGAATGACTTTCTCAAAGTGATTTGCAGCCCCCAGTCATCATGGCCAACTTTTCTTTTTACACTCTAAAAAATGCTGGGTAAAATATGGATGAACCCAGCGATTAGGTTGTTTAGACCCAGCTGCTGGGTTAAACCAGGGGCTTTCAAACTTTTTTGTCAGCCGAACCCCTTTGACCTAAATAATTTACTTGAAGTACCCCTGAGATTTTAAGTAAATATTTCAATAATTTAATGCCACATTTGCATGTTTAACTTTAAAAACATTTATGTTTTATCAGTTTTAAAGTTTCAGTAGTATTTACATAGCTATTGTTATTATTACACTCAACAAATTATAAAAATTCATATTACTGTAATTTACAATGTAATTATTACATTTTTTCAACATGAATGTTTTTTTAATACAGTTTCCCAAAAATATATATTTTATACATTTAAGATTTTACATTTACATCACATTTGTATACATCTGTAACATTTCTTTGCAAAAACGTTTTAATTTACATATATTTTTTAATTAATTTGTGAATGGTAAACGTACCAACTCACGAACCCCCTGCAATTCCCTCACGAACCACCAGGGGTTCGCCTTTGGGAAACCCTGGGTTAAACATTGAAAACAACCCAGCATGTGTTCGGTCCAATATTTACCGAGCATTGGGTTGTATTTAACCCAGCATTTTTTAAAGTGTACTTTGAAATACCCCATGATGAAATCACTTGATAAGCACAGTTTTCTTTCCTGTTTTGACATATTTCAAATTGAAACCATTAGCCATAATTAGCCAAATCTGGCATAATTAGCCATAATTTGATTATAGAACTATCATGGAATCATAATACACACACACACACACACACACACACACACACTTTACATTTTAGAATTGATTAGTCACATTATTGCAATATAATCATGTTCCAGGGTGTATTACATGTAAAATCAATGTTTAACTGTTTTGATTATTTTTAGAAGGACTTTTTTTGTCTTAAATTTGTCTACAACCAAAATATACTTCATTATTTTATGCTGGTCAAGCATATCATCAAAATTACCAAGCAAAAAGCATTTTACCACACAGACAGATAGCGAGCGAGTTCAGTGGTCTGTGGGCAGATTGGATTGTGGGCAAGGAATCAATGGGGCATAGTCCTCCAGCTGTCTCCTCCGGAAAACTCGAAATCTCAGCAAAAAAGAGAGGACAAAAAGGATGAGGAGTGCAGAGAGGAGAAAAAGAAAATCTGCGTGGAGAGGTGGAACAGGAGGAGTGGACAAGAGAGAGATGAGTTGATTAGAAAAGAGAGGGTTTGAAGCATGTCTCTTATCCTTCACTGATCAATTGGGGCTGTCGCATACTTTTAACACTGTTCAGACGTGAAACTCTAAGGGTTTTTACATCTCATCAGTTAAACCGAAGACAAATATCTGTCAAGAGAAAGAAAGTGATTACAAATTCCCTCACTATAGTTTGCCTTTAACACACAAGCACACACACATTCATAAATATACAGAAGCATATACTTTATCCAGCAACTGTCTGAAAACACCCTATAATCTCTAACATTTCCAATTGTTATCCAACAAGCCAGCTGACTTCTTAGGGTGCATTCCCACTGACATCGATTTGGAGTGACAAAACAACTGGAAGTCTTTATTTTCAATGAGAGACGGTGATTTGAGGTGACATGACCGGCAGACACAGTTGGGGATACAACAAGGTTAAGAAAAGTTCAATTTTATATGATGAAGCCACTTCCAATGCATTTAAATGTTCAATTTCAGTCAGACTGAAGCAGTAATTAATCTCTTAAAATGGCAAGTAAATGTTTTAGTTTAATAGATAACCATCTGAATAGATACTTTTTAGGGAAAACTCTGTACCTCGTTCTACCCCCCATCCATCCCACCCGCAGCACCACTCAGACTGTCCAAGAACTTCATAAAGGCTAAACAAACTGTGCTGGCAGTTTCTCAGGCCCGATCCATTTTCTCATGGTCCTTTGCGAGTACCTCTTCTCATTTCTCTCTCTCTGACCTGGTTTGATTGGCAGTGCTTTCATTCATCTAACAGGAAGTAAATAAACTCCAGGGCTCAGTGGTAAACAAAAGAGGGGCCAAAGGCGCTGAGTAATCAAAATACCAGTGCAGAGAAGCACAAGTCAGTGGACACTGCTACTCGCTTCATTTCTTGGTGGTTACTTGTGGTACCCTGAGGTGATGACACAAGCTGGTATTTTTGTATGTGTTTTATATTTGAGAGGGAAATCAATACTTTTATTCAACAGGGACACATTGTATTGATTAAAAGTGACAGCAAAGACATATAATGTTACAAAAAATATATATTTCAAATAAATGATTATATTCAAAGAATTCCCACTAAATGTGACACGGTTTTCACAAAAATATCAAATCGTGCAACTGATTTCAACATTGATAATAATAATTTTCATAAATTAGCATATTAAAATTATTTCTGAAGGATCATGTGACACTGAAGACTGGAGTAATGACTGCTAAAAATTCAGCTTTGCCATCACAGGAACAACTTGCATATTAAAATGAACAACAGTTATATGAAACATTATAATAATATTTTACAATATTACCATTCTTTATTGCAAATTCAGCTTTGGTGAGCTTTGAAGAGATTTCTTTTAAAAGCATTAAAAAAGCTTAATCCCAAATTCAGTTTGGCATTTCAAGTTTGTTTCATTTAAAAACTCCAGGGAAGCTGTCCAGAGTTATGTTTTAATGAAAATGCCTCCATTAGTACTATCCACTGTTATTAACATCATTCTTAAAGGGATAGTTCACCTAAAAATGAAAATTCTGTCATTAATGACTTACCCTCATGTTGTTCCAAACCTGCAAGACTTTTGTTCACACTCAGAGCTAAAATTAAGATAAAGAAAAGGCCCAGAAAGATAGTAGCGACATCATTAAAGGGATAGTTCACCCGAAAATGTGATGTTTATCTGCTTACCCCCAGGGCATCCCACATCCAAGATGTGGGTGACTTTGTTTCTTCAGTAGAACACAAACGAGAAATTTTAACTCAAACCGTTGCAGTCTGTCAGTCATATAATGCCAATCAATGGGCACAGTATCTTTTAGTGTAAAAAAAAACCTTGCACCGTCAAATTCAAATTAAACCCTCTGGCTCGGACGATACATTGATGTCCTAAGACACGGAACGATCCATTTGTGCGCGAAACTGAATACTATTTATATAATTATTTACCTCTGATGCAGGCAATGTCTAACTCCCCTGAGCTCATCCACAAATCCCTTTGCGTGATGCGTAACGTGCTCTGGAACAAAGATATATATATATATATATACGTAGATATAGATCCTTACATATAGCGGCCCATAGAAACAGTCGCTAATGAGGAATCTATGTTCCAGAGCACATTACGAGTCATGTATCATCACGAGCCAGAGGGTTTAATTTGAATTTGTCTGTGCATGTTTTTATTACTCAAAGATTCTGTGCCCATTGATTGGCATTATATGACCAGACTGCAAAGATTTGAGTTAAACATCTTCGTTTGTGTTCTACTGAAGAAACAAAGTCACCTACATCTTGGATGCCCTGGGGGTGTGCAGATAATCACCATCAACTCAACCTTGCCAAGACAGAACTGCTCATGTTTTCTGCTAACCCAACCTTGGTGTTATAGTTTACACAGATAAACTTCACTGATCCCATTGCACTGGCCCGATCCTGCAGATTTGCCCTGTACAACATTAGGAAGATCATACCCTTCCTTAGGGGCATGCTCCAGAACTTATTGTCCAAGCTCTTGTTCTCTCCAGACTAGACTATTGTACTCTCTTGGCAAAACTTCCAGCATGTACTATCAAGCCTCTGCAACTAATCCAGCATGTTGCACTGCGAGTGGTCTTTAACGAGCTAAAGAGAGTGCACATCACATACCTCATCACTTTTGCACTGGTTGCCAGTAGATCACATCCCAGAGAGGTACAAATTCGCTTTCACAGACTTTTACTTTGACTGTTTGTTGCTGTTGTAATAAACTGCCTAACTTTGCCCATTTTCAAGAAATGACTAAAAATGATTTTTTTTTCATGAACACTTGACACATTAAAGGGATAGTTTACCGCAAAATTAAAATGACCCCATGGTTTACTCACCCTCAAGCCATCCTCAGTGTATATGACTTTGTTCTTTCAGACAAACACAATCGGAGTTATATCAATAAACCTCCTGCTCTTCCAGGCTTTATAATGGCAGTGAATGGCTGCCATGAGTTTGAAGTAGGGGTGTGCGATATGATGATTTTTGACCGTGGACGATAAAAATGTCTCCACAATCTGCTTTTGGAGTACATTATTTGCATGTTTTAAAGCCTTGCCGGTTAAACATTTCATTCATGCGCTGTTCTGAAGTGCTTTTTCTGAGCCCGTACACCTGAAGTGTGCGCACGAAAAAGCCTGTCTAACAGCGCCTGGTAACTGAACTAAGCGCTAATACTGTCAAAACACACAAGGTTTATGTATAGACTGAGTTGATTATGTCTAAAATGAAAGTAAACAGCCGAGACAAACGGATGCGTGCCTGGATATAAGATGCATGCAGGTATTAAAGGGACAGTACTAAACATGCCGTAATTGCATGCTGTAATTAAAGGGATAGTTCACCCTAAAACTTTATTTCTGTCAAAAAGAAGATATTTGGAAAAACTTTTATTTAACAGGAGCATTCAAGAAATTGAATGAACAAATATAAAAATAAAACACTATGTAGATTGATTCCTATTAAAGCAGCTGTATTATTTTTCTGTCAAGAGTAGATAGTTATTTCTTTTCTTTGCATTTTGTTGTTTTAGCATTAAAGAATACAAATTATGTAATCTGTCTGTCGGTTCTGTCAGTGTTTTATATTTATATTGTTCTTAGTTTTAACAACAAAGATAAAATAATGACAAATATTTTTATCTTCGCCCACTTTGGCCTAAATATCCATCATTATTTTTATATTTTGTTACCTTGAAATGCGTTGTCTTTGCACTGTTCAGACAAAATAGTAAAACCAACATGACAAAGAATCGTGATAAAATCATGATATGATATTTTTGCCATATCATCCCCCCCTAGTTTGAAGCTCAAAAAAGTGCATCCATCCATCATAAACATACTCAACATGGCTCCAGTGGGTTGACAGATTTGACTTAAGAATAACTTGCTCAATGTAGTATGTAGCTTTTCATATCATTATATGATTATAAATCACCAGCGTTTTGCCGGGAGCAAGTTTTTTTTTAACTTTATAAAGTGTAAAATATGCTTTGCTTCAGAAGGCTTTATTAACCCCTTACCATGTAGAGTACATTTATGATGGATGGATGCACTTTTTTGAGCTTCAAACTCATGGCAGCCATTCACTGCCATTTATAAAGCCTGGAAGAGCCAGGATGTTTATTGATATAACTCTGATTATGTTCATCTGGAAGTACAAAGTCATATACACAGAGGGTGGCTTGAGGGTGAGTAAATCATGGGATCATTTAAATTTTTTTGTGAACTATCCCTTTAATACCAACTCTTTCGGTTTATTAAAAAACTGCTATGTCTACTGTGCTAGACTAACTGGGACTTTGTATGTTGCTTTGGATAAAATGCCATTGTAAATGTATAAAGGTATACAGCAATTGCCATTTAATGTAGGTATTTTTGCATGTTCTAAATTATGTAATGAATGTATTTCCTATAATTGTATTATTCATTTAACTTGACATACAATGTTTCTGTACAACGACTAATACTGTGAATGTGCAGGTTACTTTAATAAGTACATAATACATAGTTAATTTTACAGAAATTGGCTGATTTTTTTTTATTTTTTTTTTAAGTACTATGCTCATTTCTGTTCTGTCCAAACATTTTAAACTGTAATATATCTGTAAAATAATCGATTAAAATGTGTATCTACAGACATTTGTCTTTGTATTACGAATTTACTACATTTTTATACAACATTTCTTGGTTATTGTAATTACTAATATTTGTATTTTAACGAGATCATTCTAGGTAGACATAAACTAACTTCTAAATACCTTTTAATTTACAGAGATTGGTTGAAGTTGTGAGATTGTTTCTGTAAAAAGAATGATTAATCCTGTAAATATATAAACTTTTTTTTAAATATGTGCTTACTGCATTTTTATAATTTATTTATTTGTTATTGTACATGGACAACTGTACTTTAAAAGTAAATTACTGTAGATGTTGAATGAAGTTATTTTTATTTTATTTTTTTGTGCACAAAAGGTATTCCATCCACTGGCATGCAATGATCGTCACAAGCCTTGTGTGCGGACACAAATTCCTGCACATCATAGTCATGTTTACTAAGCTAATCAAGATGTTTGCTTCACGTTAATAGCTCCATTCCTCTCCATTACGGCTGGTTTACATTCTTTAACAGACAGTTGTTTATAGCAGTGGTTCTCATTTTTGTCATGTCCCAATTGAAACTGTTGACAGTAATTTTTGTCGGTAGGCCTTTGTTGTTCCCTTTTTTCTGTTAAAAACAATTAAATTAAATCAATTATCATTTTAATGATTTAATTGATAAAGATGGCATTTCAAATATATGAAAAATAGACATAAAACTATAGATAATAATTATCTATAAAAAAAAAATATATATATATATATAATAAAAAAGTACTTTTTTCCATCAATGGAATGTAAAAGCAGATGTATAAGGAATGAAATAAAGGTTAGAGTATCAACATAAAAGTATATATACAACTTCCATACGATTCCAAGTTTTCTGAAGCCATACAATAGCTCTGTGTGTGGACCAGAAATAATTTTGAGTCCCCCCCATAAGTGCAGCATAGTAGGTGCACTAAACAACATGAGGAGAAAAAGAAAGGTGCACATACTTCATTGGATTTTGTGTGCATCTTCTACACAGCTAATTTGAACATAAGGAAGTGTAGCCCACACTTTAAGAACCACTTCATTATAGATCAATTTGTGTCCTGAATAAAATAGGGCACCTTGTGGCATATCACATAAAAGCTATTAATTCTAGTCTTGTAACGGCACGCATCAGGGCAAACTTCATCAGGGCAAACTTCTCTTTGATCCTGCCATTTTGTCTCCATCTTCCACGGCACTCGTTCCTTCCTCCTCTCATCCTCCCAGCAGGATGCACTCTCACACCCACGACTATGCTTTTGAGATGTTTCTCGGCTAGTGCAGAAGATAGAAAGAGATTTCCTCAGAAGTATACCACTTTTTTTTTTTTTAAGTAAAAAACCCCCACTATATTTTCAAAAATATTTCATCATGAGATCTCCCCAAGGTGGCTATGGAGATAAGCAGCCTTGAATACATTTGTAAGCCACATCACCTCACATTATCATGCCATGCCAAAGACGTGAAACTCTCTAAGGGTTATTACATCTCATCAGTTAGACCTAAGACTAATATCTGTCAAGAGAAAGAGTGTGATTACAAATGCCCTTTCGGGCATAAGTCTTCTGAAATGTTCTATGAAATATCTGAAATTATGAAAAGAATGATATGTTAGCAGGCTACGGCAAAAAAGATCAATGCCAGGAATGCACTGAAAATTTTATGTGCAAGCTCTACTAATGTTTAAATTATTATCTAGCTGAAGGCAGTTGGCTAAATAATAACTAATCCCTCTTACTTGAAGACTGTCATTTCGTCTCTGTGTATCTGAATAGCAATTAGTAAACATTTTCAATTGATTTAATTTACAGAGATTGGTTGAAGTTGTGAGATTGTTTCTGTAAAACAGAATGATATAAGATCATCTGTCCTAAATCTAAAAACTACAGTTTAAATATGTGCGATATACTGCGATTTTTATAGAAATGTGTTGCTATTGTAACTATTGTTATTGTGACTATGTGGGAAAAACTGTACTTTAAAAGTAGAATTACTGTATTTAGCATGTTGAATAACAGTTATTGTTATTTAATTTTTTTGTGCACAAAAGGTATTCAATCATAACACCGACTGGCATGCAATGATCGTCACAAGCCTTGTGTGCTGATACTAATTCCTGAACACTGAATAACACTGAATAATATTCTCTGGGATATTGAAATAAGCTATAACAAACAAAACATTGTGTTTTATCGCATTTCTTAACTGGCATGTTTTATCAGAATTATTAAAATGTTTTTGTCATTCTAAATTATGAAAACTGACTGACAGCGCGGTTTATGGCACATATTTACACAGAACATTATACTCAAATCTGTGATCGCTTGTGGAGAAAAATAAATAATTAATTTCGATAGAGATGGTTATTGGCGAAATAATGGTTCTATAGTAAATGTTAATATAGTTTAGCGTGTTTCAAACAAGTGAATCTTGTTAAAAGTTACATGCGGTGGCCGTGCTGGAGCTTCTCCTGAGTTAACAGTGTCCACTGCTCCAAGTGTGTGTGTGTGTGTGTGTGTTCACTACTGTGTGTGAGCACTTGGATGGGTCAAATACAGAGAACACATTTCACTGCTGGTTATACTCTGTATAATTTTGTATGTGACAAATAAAAAAAACAAAAAAATTAAACCGATAACCGATTATTGTAAAATGCTTAAATATCGGGAAAAATATTGGTAAACCGATATATCGGTCGATCTCTAATATGCACACAGAGAGACTGTTTCTGAGCGCGGTCAGAGACACACACAAACACATGAAGATGGGGCTCATAGAAAGTGGGAGTATTGAACCGAAATAAATTTTTGCCACTTAAGGCCTTGATTAGTTAAATACACACACGTGTATGTGTCAAAATGCTGGTATTTGCAGGTATCCTCATAAACACAGTGATTTAGGTATTAAGTGAAAGCAAACAGCTGAGAAAAAACACATGCGCAGCAATATATTGGATCCCGGGCAGTTCTTAAAGTGACAGTCTTGTAATTATTTTCTTATTTAAATCGCTGACTGTTTACTTGACTTCAAAATGTAGATATCATAAACAACTAAATTGTGATATATTGTTACCGTGAAATAAAGCAATCAGAGCTAGCGATGACAGATTCGCAAATTAATTACTCATTTGATCTAACTGGTCAAACATGTTTACAAAAAGGTCTGAAATTGTTTGTGAATCAGTTTGATTCTTAGATAGTTCACTCATGAACTGATCATTTGCAGTGGTTTCTGATGTGATATGAGGAAACCAAACTTAAAAATGTCTTGTATCGTTTGTCAATGACAAAGCAGCTCTTTATTGCATGTGCAGCTTGTCAGTGACTCTGTACTGGAGGTAAAGATGATTTATATAAGTTCCTGTGGCTCAGTGGTAGAGCATTGCGTTAGAAGCGAAAGGTTGTGGGTTCAATTCCCAGGGACCACTTACTGATAAAAAAAATGTATAACCTGAATATACTGTAAGCCGCTTTGGATAAAAGCGTCTGCTAAATGCATAAATGTAAATGTCTTATCTAAAACAGTATATATAAAGACAAGAGTATCAAAATAAGGGCACACTTTTTGTTGGGGGTTTGAGCCCTTTTACTGATGAAAAGCTATAAACACCCCAGTCAAAATTACATTTTAATACCATGTCAATCAGCACTCAAAAGGCCCATTTACACTTGTCACTTCATGAATTTTCTCTGATCAGACGGTTTTCTGATTTGTTAAAACTGTTCCGTTTACTCTTGGACACATAAATGTGTCTTGCATCACCAAAAGCAACAGCCATGCGCTGCATTTTATTTATCATCAGCTGATTTCAGGATCAAAGACTGCAACAGCTGGGAGAGCATCAGCAGAATTTAGAGTTCACCACTTTTGATGAAGACGACTGCATTTTGAGCTTCAGGAAGCGATGCTGAACAACGAGTTTCATTTGTGGCAGTTTGTGCAGCTGCTTGCTGAAGAGAGTTGCTAATCTCCGGCAGCCCATATCTGTGCAGAAGCATGTTGCAGTAGGTATTTGGCCCCCTTTTTTTGCAGTTTTGTAAATTGCATGTGGCTTCAACATTCATATGTGTTTACACTTACGCAGTTGTGTCTGGAAAGCATCTAAAATCACCTCCTGAAGTGGTTTGTGTGACTAGACTACAATCTGTCTCAATCATGTTTCGAAGGCATTTATACTCAATCTATCGGATCAAGGAAAACACATTAAGTGGCCAAGTGTACTTAGGCCTAAACAGTCATTCTCTAGTCTGAATGGTTGTCTCTTCACTTGGTTTGATGTTATTGGTTCCCGCACGTTAAATGCCTGAAATATTTTGTAACATTATACATGATATTACTGTCACTTATGATCAATTTAATGTGTCCATGCTCAATAAAAACATCAATTTCTTTATAAAAATCTTACTGACCGACCTGCTGACAACGGTTTTTGAATATGTTCTACAAATTCAGAATAATTTCTGATTATTTTACACATATTGTAATTGCAAACATGACATTATTCATGTGGAAGACAAAATGGAGAAGTAAAATAATAATTTTAGAACAAACTAGGCTAATACTAAGTCAACGCTAAGAATGTCCCAAATGTCTGCTAAGTCACCAAAGATTTCTGAGAGGCATTACTATTATTACAAGGTTTACAGCCCTAACAGACATCCAAGAGAACTGCACGAATAAGAGGATTATACTGTAAAAAAGGCATATAGAGAGATACATTTCTAAGGGCATTCTGCATTTTGCTCTTGTATCCTGTTTACTGCACCAAAAGCCTCAGGGAGATCGCAGAGAGCTAGCGCTGCCAGATGTCTCTTGCAAACAAAGCTATCGGTGCTCAGCAACCAGACAGAGGCATAGAAGCTAGCTAAACATGCTGTAAGAACTAAATTAAAACATGACGGAGGAAAGACTCAGCGCAACATGTCAAAATTCATTAAAAGATGAGTCTGCCCTTTCTGAATTTTAAAATCTCAAATATATATTAAATTGAAGAAAAACTAATTATTGGAATTTTAAATAATAGAAAAAATATATACAGTATGAAAAGTGATTAGATAACATGCACTACCGTTAAATAGATAGGGGTCTTTTTTATTAAAGGGGTCATGGGATGCCCATTTTACACAAGTTGATATGATTCTTTAGGGTCTTAATGAAAAGCCTATAACATACATTGCATGGTTAAAATTTCTCAATTGTAGTGTAAAAAACACCTTGTTTACACCGTCAAAATCAGCTCTGTTTTTAGCACGCTGTTCTAGTTCATGTTGCTTTAAATCCTATTGAGCTCTGCTGACTCCGCCCATTTCTTCCGTGGAGTGACGAGCAGACCATAATGTGTAGATTACCTATTCAACCGCTCCAGATACGTTGATGCGTCAGCCATCTCTTAAATATCATAAAATAGAAACAGTTATTCTAAATTGTAATAATATTTCACAATATTACGGTTTTTAATCAAATAAATGTAGCCTTGGTGAGCATAAGAGTCTTTTCAAAACCATTTTTAAAATCTTACCACCACCAAACTGTTGTCCCCCTAGGCTAGGGGAATCACAATTCAAGATTTTAATCACGATTTTTTGTCATGTTGGCTTTTCTATTTTGCAAGCTGTTTGAGCATTACAGGCAAATTAATTTCCCTGTAATACGTATGGCAGATAATTAGGCCAAAGTGGGTGAAGATAAAATATTTGTCATTATTTTATCTTTGTTATTAAAAAATGAGAACAAAGATACACATTACAAATACACATCGGTCGCGAGTGCGGGAATGGTGCATCACGTTTTTTTTGAGCAACTGGGATGGTGCCCCCCCAGGACTTGGTGCCCTACGCAAACTGCATACTCTGCACATAGCATCTTCATGTCGCACAGACCGGACCGCAAGGGCACTTTAGCGTCAGACCTCAAAGGGGCAGGGGCTCGAGAATGAACTATAGTGTCCTGCACCCACTAGTAAAAATAAAAGACAAAATTATATCCAGTGTCTGAATAATTTTCAGTTTTACTGTATAATTATGTGATAACTGCTTTCAACAACCATAACTCTTCTATAATTCATCTCATGACACTTTATCTACACAGTGTGTAGTGTACAGAGCCAAACTGAACAACTACTTTTAACACCGTGATATAATTACCACAATTACCATCACAACTCAACTGACACTCCCTTTTGGACGTTGACAGCTCATCTGAGATGCGTGTCTTTCTTCTCTTTGAGGTACTTGCAGTGAAAGCAAATTGCAGAGATGGAGGTACATGTCTTGTCTCATTTGCACATTTTGATATGGTCTGTCTCGCTCTATCACAGTTGCTTCCACCTGAGCCCTTCGGTGTAGAGGCAGCCAATATATTAACAGTGCATGAGAGAGTGTACAGCAGCTTACACACAACACTTTTAAACAAAACAGTGGTTATTAAAAACAGTCTAATTTGGTAAACTCATACATTGCTAACTTGGTCAAACAAAGCTAACACCAAAAAGTTTGAATTCTACCATCTTTGCACTTATTTTCAAATGCAGTTTTTTAGCCAATCACTCTGGAGACCTTATATCATGACTCCACTGATTGGCCGATGGCACCACAATAACAAGCTCAATCCTAAACCCTTCACTAGCAACTAGCCTGAGCTTTGACACGTTAACATCTGTCGTTAGTGTCTCCATTATTTGAAAATCTTCAGTTGTGGCTTGGTGACATTAGCCTGAGGGTTTTCACACTTGTAGCTTTCACACAGAGAAGAGGATAAGATGCGTTTCGAATATTCACAAGGCTTCAGATTCCCTCGAGACGGCTGCTGTCTATTTAACATGAGTGAACGAGCGTGTCACTTCTCACCACCCTAATGCCATGAAGCCAGTGTTCATGACTTTCTCATCAACTCCCTAGTGCCTGGTTAGAGTCCCAGAGGGTTACAATCTGTACCTGAACATTAACAATAACAATCTGTTCAAGCACACAAAGCTAAAAGGATCCTCTGTCACCAAGGAACCAGTTACCAAGGAGAGGAGAACCCGGAGAAAGAGGCTAAGAAGAAAGAAGTAAAAAGACAAGGAAGAAACGGAAAAAAAATATGTATAAAAAAGAAAGTGGGGGGGGGGGTACAAAAAGTTCAGTTCTCTCTTTCAATCGCAGTATTAATAAAAATGGCATTAAATGCATGAGTGAGTTCAAGCTGCAGTTGGAAACCACATCAATCTCTTCACAGCATCTACAGGCCTAGACTGCAACAGTGCGGGACCTTTAGATTAATATATGAACAGCAATATGAGTTGCCCTGCATTCTGATACTCACTGAGGAAGATGAGTTTTTGTGTGTGTATATGAAATAAGAATGTACATGCATGATATAGAATATGCTCACATTATCACTGCTTTTGTCAGTTGCAGTGAAAAGGTAACAATATGTACTTTTTACAAACATTCAAAATGCACACACAGCCAAAACTAAATAAAAGAAGAATCAGAATAAATGATGCACGGTATATCAGTACAATATAGGTAATTGGCAAATGTTGTATAATTTTTACTTATTGTCTGATATTCAACCATCTAATACTCATTTAAGCTACTCTAAAAAGTTACTCTACTCTAAAAACAATAATAATTCTGTAAGTTGCAAAATTTATAATTGTTCATATGTTGTGATGCTTAAATTCACTTGTAGCAACTAAAACGATTGATTACACTGAAAAAATGGGTGTTGAAACTATTTCACAAATAATATTGAATTTCACAAATAATTACAAATATATGGCAACATGAATGTAGAAAAAAAGAAATTGTATATTTTCTTGTAAAACACACTCCAATAATCTTTGTTTTACTTACTACTTCAAAAGCAATTTTTACAGTGCAGTTTAATCTGAATTTATTTAGACAAAATCTAGAATTTTAATATCACCCATTTATCAGATTTCAGCCAACCTGAAACAAAAAAAAATTATCGGATTATTGGTTTCAGCCAGAATTTTTATATCAGTGCATCCCTAATCAGAGTTACAGTAAAAGTGAATAAACCTATACAGCAATGACTGGAACGAAGTTAATCGAATCAACAGCCTAAATCCACTTAACTTTCTTGTATGTGCTCCATTTCTTATCACAACATGTAATCTTGCTTGTGTACATCTAAACAAAGAAACATTTCTTCAGCTCTGCAGGAGACCTAAGGGACAATACCTCTACCATAGTTATCCACGGTCACTTCCTTGTGGTGAACAATGGCTACTGGGTGGATAGGAAACACACTTGCTCACGAAAGGAACTATACATAGCATCCCTGGTCCAATGAAGAGAGCTTTTGTACCCAGTGACGTATTTTGTTCTATTTTGTTGTTGTTATTTAGAAAATCAGTCTTGGTCACAGTGAGATAAAAAAGTAGAGACAATGGATAGATCAAACATTTTTGGGTCCATCTGTTTAAATACATAAGGAGATCTAGTTCCCCAACAAGCCTTATATCTGTCAAAATGTATTTCTATAGATTTTAAATGACATTCTGAATATTTATAAAGTAAAGAGTAGCTTAATGATGCCTATACTGATTTATACTCCATTGTATTCCAAAAACAATCAGAACCTCAAACTACAACTTTACTATGCAAGCTTGAAATCATACACACACCATGCCCACTGTTTATGTCCTTACAAACTAATTCACGAGTCAGCTGACCAGACTATGTGACCTACTTGCATACCGTTTTTGAAAAATGCATTAGCATTATTTTTAGCTCCATATTCAAGGTTAATGAAGTAGACTGCAGAAACTGGGCTGGTGATGGAAATATGATTATTTTTGTGCACCCTTCATTTCGAAATCCTAAAGTGGATTGTGATGTTTTCCATTGGCTTGATTTGTTTGAAAAAACAAGAGAGTGATCTCCCTAGTCAACATGCTCTAGATCTGAGCCATAATCAGGAATCAGATTGTTCTGCCCCCATTAAATATCATGTAATTAGGTCTTAAACACTCAGTGAAATGGCTTGACAAGTGTAACTTTCTTTCCTATGTTAACTTACTCCCATAGCAATAGCATCTATAATACTGCAGAGCAGAAATGTTAACTGCTAAGACAGTGATTGAGACACTCTCTCTATGGACACACAGAATCAGGCGAACACAATCCGTGTTTAATATCAGCTTACTGATCATGGCAAAGCCGATAAAAGATAAACAAGGGTCATGAAGGTGTTACTGATTAATACTGATTCGTTTGTATGGGTGTATTTGTCTTTGTGTGTCCACAGTGGCTTTATCTGATCTACACTAATTAAACAAACGGCAAAAATATGGTAAACGGCATATTGGTTCTAATAAATATTCAGGAACCACAAACTTTTGCTGCATAAACTTTCAACAACAGCATACTTTTAAAAATAATAAAATAAAGAGTGATATATATTGACACATATCTGAAACTGCCTCAAGACGATAAATGCTGCAAAGAGGCTAATTTCAGCTGGGAAATGCTAGCAAGTCACGTGACATCGCAATTACGTGCAGTCTCCCTCTTGCACTGTGAATTTATAGTAAGCAGATATGCCAAGGCATACATTTTAATGAGGAAACATCTGCATCCGTAGTGTTTGTACATTATACTCTAATACATGCTCTTAACTACAGCCCACATGGGATGAATGCTTGAAGCAGTGCTAAATTAGATCAAAGTTAATGGAAGAGATTAATATGTGTGTGAATATATGGATTGAGATTTTGTGTGTGTGGGACAAGTTTTGCCTATAAAACCAGCCTACAAAGAGTAAAGACTGAAATCACCTGCATTTTGGGAAGCAGCCAACTGTCACTATGAGGTAAACACCTTGACCGTTCAAATGTTTGGGGCCAGTGTACTTTTAAAAATACATTAATACTTCTATTCTGCAAGGACACATTAAACTGATCAAAACTGACAGTAAAGATACTTATAATGTTACATACGATTTCGGTTTCAAATAAATGCTGTTCATTTTAACTTTTTATTCATCAAATCCTTAAAAGACTCAAAGATTCATTAGATATAAAACACCAAAATTCTGATTCAAATCAGAATTTGATTGTATTTCACTGATGTGTCATGAAAAGATTTGGTCCTGATTCAACTGATTTTCTGAATAAGGACATTTTAATCTGCCAAACAAAACGCCAAACTGCATGAAATTTATATGACTGATACAAGAAATGAAGAGAGGAAGAATCTCTAAAACCACCGCTAGAGAATAGTGAATATCAAATTTCTCTCTTACGATTCTCTCTTATTATTCCTTTATCATTTCACATTCTCTTTTATATCACATTTTCTTATCTTTCTTTCTCATTATTGTACACCATATCGCTCTTACTTATAATGTATATAATGCCTCAGCCACCTCTCTCTGCTCATAAAGAACTGCTCTGGTTTTTCCCAGAAGACCCAGTGACGTACCTCTGTGTAAAGCCACCCTCTCCTCTTTTCCCAGTCGGGATGCCCTCTCACCCTTTCAACAGCACGGCAACTCCCCGACCTCACGCCCATGACATTCTAGTGTTACCTGGAAATGTCCCAGCATGCTTACTTTGCTAACCAGTTATCCAAGGCCACTTGCAGACATCACCTCATAAGGAGTATTTGTTGCCTCAGTTTTGGTTAAAGGGGTATCATCATGAATCAATTCTCGTAAGAAAAAACAAAGAATTCAATGTCTTTTGAAAACTAATTTTAACTTCAGATCACAGAAATTCCCAAACAGATCCATTGTTAAAACACAAACAAAGTTCAACAAGTTTTTCCATAGCATCATAAAGAAACCCAAAACTAAATTTGCATTTACACATCAACAATCAACTATTGATCAGATAATTGGCCCACAGAGTCACAGCGATAACTAAGATGAATAATAGGGAGGAAGTAGATTAGATGCTCCTAAACTGAAATCAAATATCTAAACTTTCTATCTGCATGTGGCACCTGCTGTTCTACATATGCTTCTGAGAATCCCAACATTAGGAAAGAGCTGTTGAACTTTATTTTTAACAGGGTTTCTGACTGTTACAATCTATCCTTAACAGTTTGAACAGCACATTTCAGCACAGAATGGTCTGTAAATCTGTCACTTTGCAAAGAGACTGTTGTTGAAGGATGGAGCCATTCAAACTCTATGTGACCCAAACCCTTGTGGCAGAAAGAGCGGAAATGATGAATGAAAAAGCAAATTCACTCTCTGACAGTAGGCAGAATGTATGAAAAAGCAGGAATACAACGGTACTGCACTTACATATTTTCATATTTTAATTTGGACTAAAAAAAGCCAAACAATAAAAGGTATATATTAGTTGAAAATGTCTTGATTCTTTATTATTATTTATAGTTGTGTTCTCTATCACTTTAATATGTTTAAAACATTTGTACTTTATACATTTTATTTTTAAACAGTTCTTGGTTCTTTTTATTATTTAAAAAAAGGTTTCAACTTTTTAAGGAGGACAACACTAATGTTTATCTCTCTCTCTTCAACCTGTTTTTGTAAAGTAATTCAGTACTATTATAATACTGCACACTGGGAAGCAAGTTGCAATAAATAATTGTGACATGATCCATCTCCAATTATGATTTGTATGGGATTTGTAAGCATTTTGTTTTTATTATTTTAATCCCATTAAAATAATAAATTAAGCATTGGAGTCATTTTCTTTTGGATATATTGTTAATTGTGTTTTTGTATTAGGTTTATTTGATCGCTGTTCCTCCAGTGTTTGTTATGTTGGATGTTCTCAGCTAGCCGGTTCTTGCATGTGCACGCTGTATGCCTCCAGCGCAATTAAGATTTGATGATAGTTGTGAACCGGACTGGCTAGCAGTGTTTTACTTTTTTATTTCAGTTTTTTTGTTTGTATATCACTTCCCAGCCTCATGTTGCTAGTCAACCTTTGTACCCGTTATACCTGTTGATGCTTTGAAACACATTATTTATTTGCATGAGGGTTAAGTTTGCAGTGAAATTAACCGTTGATTTACATTTACATTTATGCATTTAGCAGCGCTTTTATCCAAAGCAACTTACAGTGCATTCAGGCTATAAATATAAATTTTATCAGTATGTGTGTTCCCTGGGAATCGAACCCACAACCTTTTGCGCTGCTAACGCAATGCTCTACCACTGAACCACAGGAACAGAATGCACATGGATTACTTTTGAGTGAGGTGTTTTTTACATGTAGTTATTTATTTTTTGGATTATTTTGTGCGGAGAAGCGTGGATTGTATTGGGGTTTATGGAGGGTTGGCTGACTATTAATATCCTTTTTGAGGAAAAAATGAATGTCTGTTACAAGATGTATTTTGTTTGTATTCATTTTATTATATTGGTTCATTTGTATTAATAAATGTATTTTTGTGATATAAGTCTGACTTAGTTTTTTGTGGTCACCCTTGTTTGAAAGGAGAGGTACAATTGGAACAACAGCATTTTGAATGGTCAGAGTCTTTCCAAAGACTTCTTCATCTAGCCTCAATAGCCTCATTGCCTTGGCTAAAAGTGGTTGTATAATCAAGGGCCGTATAGCTCAGGATCACTGCCAGTCTTTCATTGCTCTCTCTCTCTCTCTCTGAGTTTAGGCCTTTGTTTCCCTCTCTGGAGAGAGAAATCCAACCCACACAACATGCTGGACTGAGAAAGTAACTGTGTGTGTGTGTAGCTCTTCTAAAAATAAGTATTTCATTCAGAGGCTACAGCAATCATACTTTCCTCTCAACAACACTGCAGAACAGAACACCTGAAGGGTTTGCCGTCTGACATCCCATAATGCTATGCTAACATGAGGCAGCGGAGGAAAACACTCACTGGAGTTTAAATGTAAATGCGACCGTCAAATTAGCAGCAGGACCAGTTTAGTTATGACAGCGCAAATCTGCAGCTCTCCAGATAGGCTTACCATCAACACTTGCACAAACACCACTAATAGGCTACACAAATACAGCGACAAAACAACATCTTTAGACATGAAGACACTTAATATATGACTTTTATTGCACTGATAACACAATATCAAATCAAGCTGCATCTGTAAACAAATATTAGAGCTTTTCTCATAATTATGGATTTTTATAAAGCATTTTTGCAATTATTTTTAACCAAATTTTCTTAAGGTAATTTTTAGAGATTGTATGCGGTCAGTTCAAGTTATAATGCAAGGCAAATATAATGGCTATTTCCTATTATGATTATCTATTTATAGCTCAGTATGGTTGCTAGATTAGTGTTATGTCACTTTAAGACCGGTATGATTTATCTGTCAAGAGGCAAACCATATGACCATTTGCGACCTGGTCATCATTATGTAATCAGTCTTGAAGATTCCCACACTACAGATGTCTATAGCTCAATAGCCACAAACAGCTTGAAATCCTCTTAAAGTGGTCTTGTGAATCAACTGCCAAAGAAGCTTAGGTAAAACACACCAATGGTGACTGAGTGTGTGTGTCTATCTACAGTGCAGGAGGGCAAGATTTAGAGCAGCTACAAGCCCTGCAGTGCTTAAGCACATCCAGACAGGAGCGTATCAGCAGCAGTGCCCAGCTCTCAGATAAGGGACTACATGCTGCAAATAACCCTTTTGGGGTGTCATGCTTGTGACGACTAAGCCTGGACAACAGTTAAGCTGTTAGTACATCCAGAAGGAATCTGCATACCTTTTTTTCTGTGCTGATTTGGAGGGAAAAACTGCAGGAGTCTGTGGAATGTGTTTAAACATGGTTTAAGGATATCTTGGAAGGAGGTTGTTGGCCAAAATCTTGCGATACATGGCCCCATCCATCCTCCTCAATACGGTGCAGTCGTCCTGTCCCCTTTGCAGAAAAGCACACCCAAAGCATGATGTTTCCACCCCCATGCTTCACGGTTGGGATGGTGTTCTTGGGATTGTACTCCTTCCTCCAAACACGGCGAGTGGAGTTTATACCAAAAAGTTATATTTTGGTCTCATCTGACCACATGACCTTCTCCCATGCCTCCTCTGGATCATCCAGATGGTCTTTGGCAAACTTCAGACGGGCCTGGATATGTGCTGGCTTGAGCAGGGGGATCTTGCATGGAGCCCTAGTCCGAGGGAGATTGACAGTCATCTTGAATTTCTTCCATTTTCTAATAATTGCGCCAACAGTTGTTGCCTTCTCACCAAGCTGTTTGCCTATTGTCCTGTAGCCCATCCCAGCCTTGTGCAGGTCTACAATTTTGTACCTAGTGTCCTTAGACAGCTCTTTGGTCTTGCCCTTAGTGGAGATTTCAGCGAATCAGTTCGAGTGAACGCGCACAACCTGATTAATATTCATGAATCCAGCAGCTCGTTAATCCTTAGTACGTTTTATGCTGTTCTTTTTAGCAGAATTCGTATTATTATTATCATCATCTTATCAGTATTTTCCCATTTTTTTTAAACCAAAACACTGAATAACCAGAAAAAGAAAAGAAAAATGCACCACCACCAGTCCTAAATTCAGTTAAAATGTCTATGCATTCATACATGGTTACTAAGTTTTAATTCTTATTACTTTAATTCTAATTATCAATGTCATATAATGCTTGATTGACTGATGCTAAGAGTGTCCTTTCAGATATTTAAAAAGCTGTACCATTTTACAAACATATACTCGGATGGTTCGTCACATTCGATTCGATATCGATTCTCATACCCAGCGATACGATATTTGCATATATATCATACGCAAGGAGTATATCGATCGATATATCATATTATATACCTATTTTAAACAACCATCTACATTTTTTTTTTACTCCCAAATGCAACCAAAAATATATAACATGAACATAAATCTAAAAATGCTGCTATGGGCTCAGTGCTAAACATCTTTTCTACAGATAACCAAATTACAAGCAATAGCAGAAAATAAATACAATAGAAGAAAGACAAGTTCAATAAACAGCACTTTTCAGGTTTTTCAGCTCAGTCTAAAATACATTTTCAGGTAAGCTAAAGAAATGTAATAATCAAATGTAAAATAACTGCATAGTCTTCACTGTATAAATTAAATAGCCTGTAAATTAATGCTTTTTGATGTTACAAAGGTTCTTTAGTCAGGAGCAGTGAGCACTTGTATTTTTCTTAGCATTATATTTATTATTAGTTTTCTTTCACTTTAAGAATGAAAGCACATATTTAATATACTGATACACATGCCTTTTTTCTTCACTGTTTACATTAAAACTGATGCTTTTCTTAACCTACTGTTTACAAGGATATTAGCCAAAACATGCATTTCAATGTAGTTTTGTCAGTATTTATTCATGCTCAAAAAAGCGAGGAGAGCTCAATTCAGTATTCGCGCAGAGTTGAGTCTATCTGTGTGCGCTGCTTTAGATGTGTGCACGGAAAACTTTTCACACAGTGTGCGACTGTTACTCCAACAATCCCAAGCATCTTTTATGCTCGCCTCGTGCGTTCGGGTCAGTCCTTATATTGAATCCTGCCTGACACGTGAGATTGAACGAGAATGCACGCATTGGAGGTAATACATAGACTGAAATTATGTGAAAAACAGTGCCAGGTGCCTTTTTATACTACAGATATTTTACGCGTGCATCGATTCGTATCATTACATTGTATCGATATACAACGGATGTAATCCATGTCCTTAGTCTGCTTGTCTTCAGCAAACTGTTTGCAGGCTTTCTTGTGCATCATCTTAGAAGAGGTCTGACGACAGCCATCAATTTGATCAGTGTGAGGTGTATAGTTGAGCACTGAGACCTCTGCAGCAATGCTGGCAGCACTCATACGTCTATTTCCCAAACACAACCTCTGGGTATGACGCGGAGCACGTGCACTCAACTTCTTTGGTCGACCATGGCGAGGTCTGTTCTGAGTTTTACTTGTCCTGTTAAACCGCTGTATGGTCTTGGCCACCATGCTGCAGCTAAGTGTCAGGGTCTTGGCAATCTTCTTATAGCCTACACTAGGGGTGTCGAAATTAATCGTTTCTACAGTGCATCGCGATGCAGACGGGACGATTCGGTATCGGTTCAGTAATAGACCATAACCGATTATAATGTACTGAAGCTTTTCTGACGTCATTTGTCGCATACATGCTTTGTTGCGGGAGCATACAATGGCGGAGGGAGGCGAGACGAGAGTATAATTAAAAATGCTCCAACTACTTCAAAAGCCGACATCTGGCTTTTATGAACAACCTGGTAAGCACAACCTGGAGAAGGCACGCTGTGTGTAAATCAGCGGTTCTCAATTCCAGTCCTCACGCCCCCCCCCTCAGTTCATATGTTACTCTTATCACTTCAGATGTTTGTTCTATTCGAACGTAAGTGCCCTGTGAAGTGGACATCACAGGATATTCCGCCATGATTCCAGTTTGAAGCAAAAACTTTTCTTTGAGCAGGTAAAATGAAAGGTTCTGTTCATATATCTGACTGCTTGTATTTATTGACAAAATTGTATACATGTGAAGTCAAATTTAAAATTGAGGATGCAGTGCATCGTCAATTCACCGTGATATCGAATTGAACCAAATCGATGACATGATAATCGTAATCGAACCGTAAGATCAGTGTAGGTTCACACCCCTAGCCTATGTAGAGCAACAATAATTTTTTTCAGATCCTCGGAGCTCTTTGCCATAGGGCTGAAACGATTCCTCGAATACTCGAATACAAAAAAAAATATTGAGGCAAATTATGTGCCTCGAAGAATCGTTTTGTTCATTTACTAGGGATGCACTGAATTTTCAGCAGCCAAAAATATATGTCGCGCCGCGCCGAGTGTGCTCAGTTACCGCTCAGGCTCACCAGAAAAGCTAAGTCCACTCAAATAACGCGCCGACAAGAAATGTGTTCCTGTCAGTAGGGCTGCTGTGCTGTAATGCGTGGTAGATCTCCTTCACTATATGCTCTGTTCCTGTTTGCAGTAGGGCTGCTGTGCTGTGACATGCAGTGGTATAATTTTTTTGAAGTTTAGGCCTACAATCAGTGTTTGTTGCTTGTACATCAGTGTCATTCATCTATAATTTCCTCTGATTTTAGGGATTACTCATGGTTAAGGTTAGGTTTAGGTGTAGGGAAATAGTCAAGATTACATTTTTGGATTAAAATGTTGTTCCAGGGTCAACAATATATGTTGACCCAGGAACACATCTAACTCAGCAAAATCAGGACGTGCCCCATCTCTGAAAAATGTGTTAATGTTATGTGTATGGACTCTTGTTTTTGTTCCACATTAGCTTCCTGTCCACTAATTGTTTTCCTCTTACAAAAGCCACAAAGCCTTCTAAGAAGACAGTAAAGGCTTATGTCATGCTTGAGCTGTAGTTAGGATCAAAGTTGGAAGCTAAGTTACACAATGTTTAGGTTTTATTATTATTTTGATTTATGTCTTAGTTTGTACTATGTTTACCTTTTTAAAGTAATTTGAAATAGATTTCTATATATTTGTATTTTGAATGTAATATGGCAATTAAATGCACTAAATGGGTTTAGTTTTGAGTTATTAATATGCAATTTCAGCAATTAATTTTTTTATTTTTCTAAAAAGGAAACAAATTACTTGTTCATTTTAAGAGACCTGTCTTATTTTCTCTTGTATTTAGTATTTCTCTTTAAAAAGAAAAGTAGTTCTTATATGGCAAATTTACACTGACATACAAGCTGTACACTCGCTACTTTACATTGCAGCAAAGTGTCATTTCTTAAGTGTTGTCAGTTGTCACATGAAAAGAAATAAAATATTTACAAAAAATTTGAGGGGTGTACTCACTTCTGTGAGATACTGTATATATGTACACCTAGATATACTGCCTGATCTGCTTTAAAAAACAAACAAAAAATTTAAATCACCTATTTTTACATTTAGATTACCTTTGGCATCATCGATAGTGTTCACTTAAAGTAATTAAAAAAATCTAAATTATTAACATGTACTTTTTGTAAATTGCATGCATAATATTAAATTTTTCATTCAGTACAAATTTTAAATGTAAATATTTTATCCTACTAACAGGCATAAGCAAAGATCTGACTCGAGGAGAAAAAATATCCAAACTTTATACACATTTTAATAAATAGTTCAGCGACTGAAATATGTAAATGAAAAATTGGCCATGTAGAGATAACATTTTTGTCTGATATGATAAGCTGATAATTGCATTCATGTTATGGCTGTTATAAATGACCGATATTAAATGACTATTGATGACGAATACTAAAATTCTATACAATTTTGTCTAAATAGATTAAACTAAAAGTTCTAAATGCTTGTAAAAAGTGAATCAAACTATTTTTGTATTTTTTAAATTTTATAGATTTTTTAGACACACATCTATAGATGAAGGCAAAAGTAATCTAAATGTAAAAATAGGTGGAATGAGCATGCACAAATATGCAAGACTGAAAAACACTAACCAACCAACCAATCAAAAAAACACTAATATTGATTTATATCCAATATGCTACTGATAAGCCCACAACTCTTCAAGAAACAGCCAAAACTCAACACAAGACTATCATACTCATATTACTTGGCAGGAGAAATGTTTTCTTAAGAATATTACTAGAATAATATTAGGATTTCAGCTTGTTTTGATATTGCTGACAGCTGGGCACTGGGCTTACTGGAGCTCATGGGCCTCATGTTGGGTTGAAGACGCCCCAGGAAATCCAGTGACATGTGCCAGACCCAGGAGCACCACAGTCATGCTGGAGTCATGAGAACATGCGAGTGCTACAGTAAGACAAATCACACGGTCCCAACATCACCAGATTCCTCCTCAAACATCAATAATACTCACTGCATTCAAATATGTGCAAGCAAGAAATTTCACAGCAGCTCATAAAATACCAATCATATCCTGGGACACAGCTACTTTACAGTGCATTCTTAATGTAAGGATATGGTTTATTTAAAAAAATCCTTATTTTGAATATCACTCTATTCTCTTTTAATGGATTTAAGTTCAAGTCACAAGTTGCACATCAGAACTAAACACATTTTAAGTTATGACTGCTCATTGCTTTTTAAAGCCACCTCTAAAAATAACAGCACCAGCCTTTAAATATAACTCCTTAGAGGAGTTTTAGACATGAATATGTAAGAGAGGGCATGTTGGGTGTAGTCAAGGAGGAGAAAGAATGGAGGTCAAGCAGAGTGAGATAACTGGGGTAAGGAAAGAGGGAAAGGGAGCAACAGAGAGGGGAAAAAGTACAATTTCTCATTTCTCCCCAGCCTCGGTGTGGCATGACTGTCTCTATGCAGAGGAGCAAAGGGGAGCATAGCAAGCTGGCAGCCCACAGATATGCCACTCAGTACACCAGCTGTGATCAACACTGGCGTTCCATCCTTCAGCAGCCCTGCTGGCACAGATCTGAACCAATTCAATGTGACAGACATGGATATCAAACTTATGGTGTTAAAATGTACATGTATAAAATTGCACTTGCACTATATTATATTACATAGCACTCAAAATTTCTCAACTTTCACCTCATGAAAATCTACATAATAGTCTTGTGCTTAAACAAGGATCTGTTAGGATTCACTAAAGCACTGCACTTCTCTCAGAAAGCATTGGATACCCGCACCTCATTTAACACTACAGCATTCAGACATATGTAGGCCAATGGGAGAAACTCAAACACACTTGCTAGGATACAGTTATGTTGCCCTGGCAACTGCTTCCACTGCATATGTCTTCCTCAGATGGGCTGAGTCAGTTCATCACCTGGATTGCTAGTTTTGGGTTCTGCTGTATATTCTGAGATGGACCGTGAGGGTGATCACAATCACATTACAATAGCTCTCCATTAAGACTTAAGGTCATTGCACAATGAGTCCAAAATTGTCGCCCAAAATTTTCACACATTAAAAAATAAATACGACTTCACGTTATGTGAATCACGTTTGCACACTGCCTCCGAAACTTTCATCCGTAAAAAAAAATTGGATCAGGTTTGATTTTCTGCGTTTTCGCATCCGTAGCATGCATTTTGATAGTAAAGGATGGGGATTACAAAAAAACGGAAAAAACACATGCGAAAATTTCGGACTCAGTGTGCAATGACCTTTATAATTGATTACTTATACACTACTGTACTTCAAAAGTTTGGGGACTGGAATTTTTATGTTTTTAAAAGAAGTTTCAATGCTAACCAAGTAACCAATTATTTTTAATTACAATGCTGAAAAACTGTTATATCGTTAAATATTATTACATTTTAAAATAACTTTTCTATTTAAATATATTTTAATATGTAATGTTTTCGGTGATGGCAAAGCTGAATTGTCAGAAAATATTACTCAAGTTTTAGTGTCACATGGCACTTCAGAAATCATCATAATATACTGATTTGGTGCTCAAATATTTCTCATTATCAATAAAACAGTTGTACCGCTAAATATTTTAGTGGAAACTGCGATACATTTTTTTTCAGGATTCTTTGATTAATAAAAAGTTAAAATAAAAGACTGATATATCAAATTTATTTTTCACCTTCGATCAAATTAATGCATCCTTGCTGAATACAATTTTTATTAATAAAAAAAAAATCTTACAGACTCAAAACTTTGAATGGTAGTGTATGTTATAAAAATACTTTATCCTATCCCTACTTATGTAAATACAACTAAAATTAATCCATTATATAAAACATTACTCTGGATTTTTGTTTCTGAAACTGCAATACTGGCTCAACCAATGGTGCGATTTTGGAGCATGAATATCTGTTTATGCAACCAGTGGCAGATGGGGGAATATTTGAGAAATCTGAAAATCTTGAAGAAAAAAAAACCTTGCTTTGAGGAGCAAAATGAGATCCAGTCTGAGGCTCAGAGAACAAAGGGAGACCAAAGGTGGCAGTCAGGACAGCCAGGTCAGTGTCTGAGAACAAAGAGCTCCTAAGTGCTCTCTAATATATTTCCTGGCAATATAACTTTGTGAAACTAGAGACCTTCAAACTGAGCAATTAATAGGCCATTACCAAACCATCGTCCCCCAGCGCGCTCTGATCTTACGAGTAGTTTCGTAGGTCTAAAGACACTGTTTCTTTTGAAGGAGTCAGGGGGTTACCATCACACACCAGTGTCCTTACTTTCACTTGTCAAGTCCATTCAGATTTAAGGATCAAAGGATTTGAGAATGTCTGACCAGCCTTCTTAAATCAGTTCGCGGAAAAAGGCCTGAAAAATCCATGCTATGAAATGACTTCCAAGACTGGCACAAACATATGTAGTTCCACAGCACAAATCGAGCAGAATCTGAGTTATGGAGAGACTGTCGCAGCAAATCAAATGCAGTGGGCTGAATTATCATACTGGAGGCCTGTCAGAGCTTTTATCATTCTAATTAATTTGCTGAAAGGCTACAGCGGTGGCTATTTTTATTTGAGAATGAAGGAGAAAAAAAAAGAAAAGGGGAGAAAAGAAAACAAAACGCTGTCAGTGCCACATGCGTTCAGAAGACGAATGCACTTATGATTTAGACCTACTGCTAGAGGGGATCATCACCAGATGAGAAACGAGCAAGCTGCAGATAAAACAAAGGATTTATAACCACTGGAAACAGAAGAGTACATATCAGAATGTATAAAATGACAAGTACAACAGCAAAATCTCAGCTGTTTCCAACCTCGAGGACCACCAATAGTACACATTTTTGGATGTCTACCTAATCGAACACCTGATGCAACTCAGCTCTTTATTAAAGTTCTCCACAATCTGAAATGGGTGTGTACGGTTGGGATTCCTCCAGGACCCAGGTTATATCCACCTGTGGCAGGCTGGAAAATACAAGAACAGCAACATATGGCTTTCCAGATTAGCGTTTTAGCTCATTAGGACAGTGACTCACAGGGTCACAATCTTAATCTCAAGATTGACCAAATAATGAGAACACAGAGGAGGTGGAGAATACAAGAAACCAACTGTATTCAACCCCTGACACCTTCCTACCCACCACTGAGACATCACAGGTGGCACTTCTCCAACCTGAAGCATCTACCTGCTCGTGATATGGTAGATGCAGTTGAAGAAACTGCAAAAATTGGGGTAGCCTATATAAAATAACCCAATTTAAATTATTAAACAAGAGTAGGGAAATGTAAGATATGAGGTTTCTTGTGGTGCTCAGAAGTTCGAGAACATAAGACTGAGCTCACCTTCAGGAAACGGGTTGGGCTGAACCACATAGAGGAAAGCGTGCATCATGTTAAATAAAATCCCAATGGCCCCAGGCTCGTAATAGGCGGCAGTATCGTAAACTCCGGAGGGGACGAAGCCGAAATCCAAAGTTGTGCGCGCTGGAGCAGCAGGTGTACCGGACTGCCTGTCCTGGAGTTCCCCGGACGTCAAGCCCCAGCACAGAAAAATCAGACTCGTTTTCCACAACATAATTAGTTCTTGTGCTGAAGCAATTCCAGGTGATAGAAGTGGAGGAAATTCTCGGTGTACTATGAGGGACACTTGCGGTGATTTCTCAAGTCCTGCTGTCCGGAGAGCGATTCATGTTGATCATGGTCCCCCCGCGGCGAGCGGCTCCTGCAGGTTTACGGTGCGGCCGGTCAGTCAGATGCCCCGCGATAATAACGCGGCCGATGAGCGCGAGCCACTGAGGTGTACTGCGTGCGCATCCCCTCCCCGTGTGTTAACGGTCTCCTCTCCAGAGCTTCACTCGGTGCTCCGCCTGTCGGCTGCAGATGAAAGACGAGGTGGTTTTAGATCATCCACTTGACACTGATTTTGAAGACTGTTGAAAATGTGACTGATTTTATGCACCTTTAGTCCATAAGGATTCATTTTTAGTTCAAAAGTGTAATATTTGGTAGGCTAACGTTAATGAAAAATACAACTAAAGATTTTTAATAGCAGCGTGTTTTCAAACCAAGTAGGCTAACTAGTGAATTGTTTTCAAATATGTAAAGTAGCCAATGAATATATTCCCGCAAAAAAACGAGTGTAACCGTGTGATATTACAACTTTGGTTTGACATTGTTGTTTTAAAAATCCTAGCAGTATTTACAGGTGTTGAGTAGGCTAATTGATACCATTCATCAGGTTTAACTTTTTGGGTGGTCAAAGGATTTACTAAATTATTATAAAAAAATATTAGAATTAATAAAATATTAATAAATGTTGTGGCATTAGATGGTTTATCTAATTTAATAATAAAAATTATTTATATTAAAATGCTCTAATGCCTGACAACAATAGCTGTGATATATTTTGGTGCAGTTTCTAAAAAAAAAAAAATCGTGGTAAACATAGTTGCAACAAAATGGCATTGTGGACACCTGACATTTTTCTTTACTACTGCTGAAGATCTTATTTTGGTTTTGAGCCTTATCATGCATTAAGATCTTGGTGGAAACTAGTTATGGTAAATTTTCCAAAGTTTTATTACTTTGATCTTTTCTAATAAAATAAACATGTTTACCTGGTGGAATGGTGGAACATCATTGACAAACTAACATCCATCATTATAATATTAGTGGCTAAGTAGAACATAAGGATCAGCATCTTCCATTGGTCCCGGAATAACGTTGCCTGTCAAACAAACACAGTCCCACTGCAAACTATTAGCTACCTCTAAAATGATAAGGAAATTGACAGGGTTGATACAAATATTGTTCAAACCCTAAAATCTGATATTATTTATAGGAATATTTGTGAAATCAGTATCCAGAGTTATAAAGTGTGGCAGGGGAGAACATGTGGGAGCTGCTGTTACATAAGCAACACGTGGAGGATTTTCATTTCAAACCTTTGGATTTGATCTACTCGTTCAGCTTTCATGTATTAGCCAATAAGTTCAGCCACTGAGTGGGCTCACATCTCTTACAACATGACTCATTTTTTTCTATGATTTTAATAAGACATCAAAGGCATTAAAACAAACAAGAACAAAGTAATTTGTGTATTTCATTCATATGCACAGCTTAAGTACACAGAGCGACTCTATACTACACTAATGTCATTAAGTCTAATTAATTTGACATTATTGATATACATTGCAGTTATCATGCATATCTGTTGTGTCACTTTTTACTTTGCAAGTCCACAAGGCCAATAGAAGTCTATCTACAGCAAAAGTCCTTCACTTTTAAACCAGGCATGTTATTCCTTCACTATATTCTGGGAAACAACTGCTTAATTCATAAAGAATGTGAGGGAGGTTCAGAATGTTGTGTGTACATGATATCAGAGCAGGACTTTACTTGATTCAATTCTCTTTCTAGCTGTGGATTAAAGGATTCGGTGAAGAATGCAATGGCTGCAGAATGTTCTGTGTGTCAGACATTGTTGAACAAAGACAAAATCCAACAGTGTCAAAACCCAAACGGCCTGTTTGGATAAGAAATTATTCTTTTCTGACATGGCCGGCAGGACAATGACAGACAACCATGGTCACATCAGAGGGCAACCACACTGGTTAGTCCTGGAAAATACTCTCAACAACATAATACATTGAGATACAACACCATTTAGGATATCTACAACTGAAATTTTACATAAGAGTACAATTTCAAAAGGATTCCTTTTATTCTAAATGGCCACAGTTGCCTTAGAAACAACCTACTGCCCTCCCTCCCCGTGCTTACTGCATGTCTTAGTGTCAAGTAGGTACCTGGTATCTGGAGGTCTTGATGGAGAACAGTGAGGTTTGTGGTGGGTGTAGGGGAGGTAAACATTACCTCATACACATGGAAATGGAGGCGGCTGAGGGCAGATTTACTAGCCGTCCGTCACGTCGGTGAATTCTGTAGGAGAAAAGGTCACACAGTGAAAGATTACCGTCTCGGGCTGTCAGATACGTGGGCGCAGTTTAATACCAGGGAGAATGCATTCTGACTGATAAAACTACAAGATGAATAAAAACGGTCCGATTCTTACAATATGACGAACAGTCACAGCACCAAAAACATACGTTTCTGTATAAACTCATGTAATATAAAACATATGGCACAAATTACAAAACAACTTTTATTTGCTGCTCCTAAAACAGGGATGGAATTACATAAAACAAATGGTTTAGTTTTCAACATTTACATATATGAAACAAATTTTTAGCATTATGGTACATTTTAAAAACAAAAAATTAGAACACACCATGAGGACCCGTGCAACCCTGTTCATAATCTCTCCAAAAATAGTAATTTGATTTTTTACAATGATAATAAAACAAAACACAATATAATGAAATGCAAATTATGCACACTTCAGATCATGGCAGGAAAACTTCTCAAAAAACATTTTCAGTCAAAAGAGAATGACGGAATATCCATTTTCAAGTCACTTGTCATTTGGTACCTTTGCACCTCATGACTATAGCGGAGGTAAATTCTAGACATAGGCTGTACAGACTTAGATTGACATTCAACTTTCCTCACCTTCCAAGCAACATTATAAAACAGTATAAACATGATACTGAACTATGAATTAACTGGATAATAATTTAATTCCATTTAAAACAACAAAACATGAATTATATCAAACAATAGTCTCTCAGTAAATGATTGATCACAGATGATTTGAATTTCAAAATACACTAACAATGTGCATTCAAAAAAACACTCAATTTGTTACTCTTCATATGAAACAGTTATTTGCTCTTTCATAGCTGGTGTAAACTTTCATACTTAGAAACACAGAAATACTCTGTACAGCTTAAGACAATGTGGTAAATCAGTGCAAGTTAAGTCAGCTGGATTGGCACCATGTATACAGAGCTGAATTATCAAGCAGCCTGGCATTCGATTAACTAAACCTTCCCTTTCTGTGAGTCATGTGTTTAAGAAATGTATGTGTTACAATGCAGACTTCAACTGAAACAAATAATACCTTTACAAGTTCAAAAAAAATTATATTTGCCAGACTGATCAATTCTAAATGGCAGCATTATTGGCAAACCCTTTTAGCACGTAATTCTAAGCCAAACGTGTGTGAATATATACAACTTTATTTATATGCAGCAGTTGTAAATTACTCTGTTGATATTTTCAAGTGTTTAAAAACTATATCATTTATGCTTTTTAGTTTCTACTTAAAGATAAAAGGTCTGGTTTGTAAGAAGTTCATGCCTCATTTATTGTTAAAGATTTTCTGCTAAAATCGAGACAAATATATCCCAAAGCAACATATACTAGATGCTACCTCGTGTGATATGCCAGGCTGCCGAGGGTGAACAGACTCATTTTGATCTGAAATGCTTTACGCACAAGATCTGCTTCCTTTGGTAGATACTCCACAGAAATGGAAGCAGAGAGGACGGCAAAACAAGTAATTTTCCTGTTTAAACAGTAGCCACCTCTGAAGAACTCACTCGAAAGCCTTTGCAATTATTTCAGACTCAGACCCGGAGTCTTCTCCACTTTCGTTTCTGAGCAGTTACTATGGTGGTGGGGTTAAAGTTCACCCGATTCGGTTGCCGCATATTGTGAAGCGGTCGATCTCCAACAGATCTTTTTTGGTGGTTCTGTGTTTAAGTTCAGTAGATTGTGGCGTCTCGCTGCTGCTCTCCTCTGGTTTAGGAGGAGAATCTGGGGGCGGGTCACTGGTCACCTCAGTTACAGGAGGTGGAGCCGGGGGAAAAGGCTTCGCTCTTGGGCTCGGCTGCTTGGTGATGGAGGTGGAGGGTCGCTGCACTTTAGGTTCAGCTAAAAAGAAACAAAGCAAAAGAGCAACATGATTCTTTGAAAATTCCCTCAGCACAAAAATATATGAGTCACATGAGTTTGAGAAACAGAATAGCTGAACTACTGAATAATCAAAACTGGTGTTACCTGAGGGTGGGGGAGATTTGGCAGGGGTTGCTTTCTTGGGAGTTTGTTTTGAGGTTTGAGCAGTCGGTCTTTCAAACAGCTTACCCTCCATGTTAGCTTCCTTCACATAGCGACAGGACTTGCCCAGAATAACTATACTATTCAACACCTTCAGTGTTATCAGCCTGCAGAATCAAACCAAACAATACAAACATTTAAATTACAACTTGCAACTACAATCTTGCATTGGGTAGGCTAATCACAAAATGTTGCCAAAAATGTTACCAACTACTCTATTATAAACTACTTTGGCTAAAAAATTACAGCTAACCACACTACATTAAGCATTTTTTTTTTTACTTAAAATACACTATTGTGAAATGTTATTGAAATTTTAAATATAATTTATCACTGTGATGGCAAATCTGAATTTTCTTCAGTTCCTTCAATTTTCCTTGTTACATGATCCTTCAGAAATCATTCTAATATGGTGATTTTGAAACATTTCTTATAATCATGAATTTTGAATAGTTGCTAAAGATTTTTGTGAATATTTTTTTTTTCAGGAACCAGCATTTATTGAAACAGAAATCTTTTGAAATGTTATCAAAGTCTTTACTGTCACTGTTAATCAATTCAATGCATCTTTCCAGAATAAAAGTTGTAATTTCTTCAGAACAAAAATAAATTAAATTTACTGATCGCAAATCTTTCCCTGCAACTTAATCATTGCTACATGATTTAAAATCTATTGCAGTACAACCACCTCTAATGAAGAAACTGGCCAAAACTGCTCACATAATGCTCACAGATGTATATTTGCACAGTTTGAAAACAAAACATTTACATATTCTAGGTCTGTAGAGATTATGTTTCAAGCTAAGTGATGCAGTCAAAATGACACATTATGTGATATTGTGATATCATACACTTTGAGGTAATTAATTTACCCAAGATAAAAGAGGAGCAGACAGACTGATGAGAGGGCGCCTTGGATCTTCACAGAGCTCATCACCACTCGAATCAACTGACGGAGACAAAAAATAATATATTTTCAGCATCACATATGCAATTTGTTACAGTCTTGAATAATACCAGTAACACATAATTTGTTGTTGAATGTGTCATTTTGATATTTGGTATGTTGGCAAACATGAAAATACATAGTAAAAAAAAAAAAAGGTTTCAGACAGTATTTTTTTGTCTACCTTACAAATGAATCCAATAATAACCAGAATAGTTAAACAAGTGAACATATCTTCTCACCAGTACAGCAAGAGGCAAAGGAATGAAGCCCATTCTTCTTGCCACTGAATCGCTGTAGTCTGTGTAGGCCTGTCCGTGAATCAACCACATTTCCTATTTATATTCTTTTTTAAAACCTTTTTTGACATTTTATGCTGGTTAGAGATACTAGGGATATATGTTTTTAAAATAAGCATTTAAAAATGAGTACATACTACATCCATAATTTAAACTTTTACTTACATTCTGTTGTCGACTGCTGACAAGTTCAAAGGCCAAGCTGGCTTTATATTCACTGTAGACCTAAAGAACATGATGGAAAGGCAAAGTTCATATGTGGTGCCTATATTTAGGGCTACATTAGTGAACTTTATGACCCTGTCCAAAAATGGCATTGTCAATGTACACTTGTGGTTTTGAGATGGATTATTAGGAAAACCAAGTACAAATCTGTGGCTCTCACATCCGCTGTGATGTCATTGAATTTAGTGATGAAGGCGTGCTTGACGATGTCAACTGTAATTTCAGACAGGATTACCATGAAGACGTCAGGAAGCAGCACCCAGAGGTGATCTACGAGCAATATCAACACTGTTAACAGATTAAGCAAGCGCTGTTGAAAATTTGCTTAAGATATACTTGTCCTCAGGCCATTCAAGTTGTAGATGAGTTTGTTACTTCATCAGAACAGTTTTGGAGAAATTCAGCATTACATCACTTGCTCAGCAATGGATCCTCTGCAGTGAATGGGTGCCGTCAGAATGAGAGTTCAAACAGCTGATTAAAAACCATCACAATAATCCAGGTACATTTGTGGATTATTGATGTTTTCAGCTATTTGGACTTTCATTCTGTTTCAATGAAGAAACAGACTCATCTACATATTGGATGGGATGAGGACGATACATTTTCAGCACATTTCCATTTTTGGGTGAACTATTCCTCTAAGTACCACCATTATGAATCTGATTGGATCTTGCTCATAAAGATGCTAAATATATAAAAGCTAGATACTGATGCTACAATAAACCAACTACTAGCCTAAAAAGAAAACCGACTGCACTTTAAAAATGCATGCATTTTCAATTAAGAGTTTTAATCAGTCTTAATCCAGACCTGACTTCCAGGAAAACTGCTCCATGTTCCTCAGGCACACGATGAGGAGCAAAACGTAATTGGTAAACCGCTCCTTAATATCTGTAGGACAGAAATATAAACCCAACATATAAGCAACACAAATTCTGCACGTTATATTCAAAAAGCCCTTTCTCTCCAATCCCAGCAAAATTTGAGGGGAAACGACGGTCAATAAATAAAGCTTTCAGTCTGTAAGACTTCAAAGGATGGTAATCCGTACGATGCACACACTGTTTCCAGCAGGTTGTGTATGAATAGTAACTTGAGGAATTATTTCATCACAAAGGCTTGAATGGACGACCACATTTGAAAGTGGGGAGAGAGTAAACCGCGGAAGGGAGAAAAGGTGCTGATTACAGTATATCAGCGTGTCTTTCATAAAGAGGATGGGCGCTGAAGGAAACAGGCACTCAAACGGCACCACAGTCTGTCAGCATCTCAGAGCGTTATCAGAAGGCTCTTGAGAGCTTTGATTAGCATTTCAAAAAGATGCTATAATGTTTCTGAGTCAGCCCACACACAACACTCAAGACTGCACCTTCACTTGCCTTGCGATCAAAGAGTCTCTAAGTGATTAAGATGACATACACCCTACTAGTTGCTTTGAATAACCAGAACTGAGGCGCACTGCTGTAATGTTCCCAGTGTAAAATCCACATTTAAAACATGTTGTACTAACAAAAAGAGAATTATCCATTATTTTTGGGAGAATTTGCTTGGTTGGTAATATAGTATTCTTTGCAGCACCTTAAATAACATGAATACAGTAAATCAATAGTAACATGACACACAGTTTGGAGTCTTTTATGCAAACTAGGGCTGAATTTATTTTAAACCAGTAAAAACATTGACATATTTTTTAAATATCACTGCAATTTATAATAACTGTTTACTGTTTTAAAATGTAATTTATTCCCAAGTTTTCAGCAGCCATTACTCCAGTCTTTAGTTCCACATGATTCTTCAGAAATCATTCTAATATGCTGATTTGATGCTGAAAACAGTTGCTGCTTAATATTTTTTTTTGATTCCTTGAATAGAAAGTTCAAAAGAACAGCATTTCTTTGAAATACAAAAAAACTGTAAAATTACAAATACCTGTACGGTCACTTTTGATCAACATCCCTGCTGAACAGGAGAATTTATTTTGTTCCAAAATCTGACCCCAATCTTTTAAACAATAGTGTATATTAAATTATCACAGTAATAACATCTGACATCAATCTAGTCTGTGCTGAGCCCAGTATAACTAGCTAGATTTTTTAGGACGTTGACTCACCACTGTTGGACATCTGAAAGAGGTTGTTCTTCTCAAACTTCTTGAACACACTTCCCTTGATTTCCACAAACTGAAACGTGAACAAACACAAGCCCATAAAAACTCTGATTACACAATTTTTAAATGTCTATAGTGACACAATAACTGGATGATTCTGACGATTCTGTTGTCTGCACATAAAATAATTGTGTGTGTGTGTGTATACTCACGTTGTTGGACATCATAATGGTGAGCAGAGATTTGTTATGCGAGTTGAAGGCCACATTTAGTGTAGAGGCTTGGACCATGATGAGGATGGCATGCAGAACTGAGACAAATATACACTGAGGAAAACAATTTGTATTGAACTACTTTTGTCATTGAGATTTATTGTGCTACAAGTTGTATAATACTGGATCAGATCCAACAGAATATCATTTACAACAAAATCTCTATAAGAAAAAACTAAATCAGCCATGAAATTCTGACTGATGAGACATATGACCAGTGCTGATGAAAAACCCAAATTAACTACTACACCACACCTCCAACATCAATACGGAAATAAAGAGCAATGGTACCCACACTAAATTATGACATCTCTTATATTCCGAGTACTGCAGGCGACTTGTATAACAAAAAGGATACAGACATAGAAGACGGCCATGAAGAAATGGGGAATGACTCCAATGTGGGCTCTCTTCCGTGACTTCGGTTCAGTGGCCGTCCAGTAGAGAGCATCTAGAATATCTTGGCCAAATGATGAGAAGAGACGGTCTGCCACCTGAGTGATGAAATGACAGACATTTACTTGACCCAAAATTAAAATTTCAATACAGAGTCTGATGTTCATCTAAACCTGTATGCTACTTTATGCTAAATGGAAAAGATGCATGAACATTCTTCTTTTGTGTTTAGCTTACAGGTTTGATGCAGGAGACATAACTGAAATGGGTTTGAGGGCTGTTCAGTACCTCCAGCATGTTGTAGATGATGTAGAGTTTGATGACAGACTGGCCACGGATCAGGTGGTACATCATGGCGTAGTCAACATAGTGCATCATGGAGTAACAGAGCACCATTATTAAACCTTTCAGCAGGTCACACACCTGAGCCGGCTGCAGGAACCGAGAGCCGCTGATAAACACAAACACACAGCAGAAGTGTATTAAACAGGCTTGAGAGTCAGAACAAGTTGCAGAAAAAGCTTAAAGAACACATTCATTAAAAATAGCACATATGAGTTTACAAAATACACACATCAGCTTCAAAACACCACCGCACTGAAAGCACTGGCTTTCTTTCAAACCAGAGAAACGTACAGATGGGCATTTCTTCAACTACAGCCGAGGGACTAACTAACAGACTTCACATTCTCTTTTTGTATGAATGTCTAAATTAAAATGGTCTTAGCATCATTTGCTACTTTTCACATTTTTGTCTAGATTTAAAAAATATATATTTCCTTTGTCCAAGATGCAGATTTTAAATAAATTATATTTAAAAATTCATTATTCATATTTTTTTTATTACTTTTTCAAAACTATGATGACCCAAACACAGAGTGAAATATTTCATGTTTAGTGTGTTATTTATATAATATTTTTTTTCTGTGAAAGCTGGACATGCAAGAAGACAAATTATACTGGCGAAAGAGATCACAAGATCAAAGATGCCCATAGTTGGAGAAACACCCAGAGAAAACATCTAGGAACAACTCAAAACCCATGCAGATGTTTGATGTATGGTTTTCACGTACAGACAATGAGAAAAAAAAAAACAAGTTTAGCATTGACATCTATCACACCCTGCTTAGTTCACACTTCAGAATCTTTCAGCAGAAAACTGACGAACAGGAGGTAACAGATTTATTTGTGGAGCTGAGCTGTGATTCAGAGGTGTGGACAGATCCTGCGTCTTGGGTGTGGGTGGGAGAATAAAAAAGGAAAAACTAGACGGATGTTTAATTTTCACTTGAGGCATCGTACTCCCACTCACGAGGAGGAATCTACACAAACATCCTCAGGAAAACAGCAAGACTGAGAACTGGCAACAAAAAGCTGAAAGAAGCTGAGCTTTTTTGTTACACAAAGATTATGATCATCAGACTCCCCCATACACAAAAAAGCACTGTTGTGATACCATGGTACAAAGTGTAGTTTTTTGACAAAGCAGAGATAGTTTACTTTCTGAGAATAACTGTAAAGCTCAAACACTACTTTATTAAGGATGTAACAGTATAAAGGTATATTTATTCGTATACAAACATTTTTGGTATGGGTCTTTCAGTTTGGTACGCATGTGTACCGAACAAATAGAATTGTTTTACCCACTGCATAAATTGAACTTCAAAGGAACATTCCTTCCTCTTTACTACTAGTAATAACGCTAAATAAACATGAACATCTCATGACTCATGTAATCACTCAATCAGTGTTTCAACTGTGGAAAGACATCATAACAAAATGTCACGTAACATTTAATTTACCTCAGGCAAGTCATCAGTGTCCACAGCTCATTAGTTCGCTAGAGAAGTGAAGTCTAGATAAGAGCATTTCGTGAAATATTACACTATACTCTTATTATACTCTTCTTGTTAGTGATGTCTTAATTATTTAATGTAATCATTTAGAAGTTAAATTAAAAACTGCATTGTGCAATTTACATTTTTGCATACAGTTTTTATGTTGAGTGTTGATTATATTGCACCAAACCGCCATGTTTGTGTAGCATTACACCCCTAAACATTAATTACACCACTAACATTAGTGTGTGTGTGTATATATATATATATATACAATATAACACACACACTGGCCACTTTATTAGGTACACCTGTTCAATTGCTTGGTAACACAAATTGCTAATCAGTCAATCACATGGCAGCAAGATGCATTTAGGCATCTAGATGTGGTGAAGACGACTTGTTGTTGCTGTTGAAGTTCAAACCGAGCATCAGAATGGGGAAGAAAGGGGATTTAAGTGACTTTGAACGTGGAATGGTTGTTGGTGCCAGACGGGCTGGTCTGAGTATTTCAAAAACTGCTGATCTACTGGATTTTCACACACAACCATCTCTAGGGTTTACAGAGAATGGTCCAGAAAAAGAGAAAATATCCAGTGAGCGGCAGTTGTGTGAACGAAAATGCCTTGTTGATGTCAGAGGAGAATGGGCAGACTGGTTAGAGATGATTGAAAGGCAACAGTAACTGAAATAACCACTCGTTACAACCAAGGTATGCAGAATACCATCTCTGAATGCACAACACATCGAACCCTGAAGCAGATTGTCTACAGCAGCAGAAGACCACACCGGGTGCCGCTCCTGTCAGCTAAGAACAGGAAACGGAGGTTACAATTCTCACAGGCTCACCAAAATTGGACAATAGAAGATTGGAAAAACGTTGCCTGGTCTGATGAGTCTCGATTTCTGCTGCGACATTCAGATGGTAGGGTCAGAATTTGGCGTAAAGAACATGAAAGCATGGATCCATCCTGCCTTGTCTCAACGGTTCAGGCTGCTGGTGGTGGTGTAATGGTGTGGGGGATATTTTCTTTGCACACTTTGGGCCCCTTAGTACCAATTGAGTATCGTTTAAACACCACAGCCTACCTGAGTCTTGTTGCAGGTACCATGTCCATCTCTTCAGTGTACCCATCTTCTGATGGCTACTTCCAGCAGGATAATGCACCATTTCACAAAGCTCAAATCATCTCAGACTGGTTTCTTGAACATGACAATGAGTTCACTTTACTCAAATGGCCTCCACAGTCACCAGATCTCAATCCAATAGAGCACCTTTGGGATGTGGTGGAACGAGAGATTCGCATCATGGATGTGCAGCTGACAAATCTGCAGCAACTGCGTGATGCTATCATGTCAATATGGACCAAAATCTCTGAGGAATGTTTCCAACACCTTGTTGAATCTATGCCATGAAGAATTAAGGCAGTTTTGAAGGCAAAAGGGTGTCCAACCCGGTACTAGCAAGGTGTACCTAATAAAGTGGCCAGTGAGTGAGTGTATGAGTGCATATATATATATATACACTATAAATATTAAATTCATATAAAGTGGCTCATACTCAAAGTTGACAGCTGGGATAAGAAATCTGTCTCTCTGTAAGCAAACCAAGCACATACTGATGACGCCAGCTTCTGCTTGTGCTAAAGTGCCAGGCTTATGTGTAAGAAAGCTTTTGTCCTATATATCCTTGACTCATGTTGAAGGTATAAGATGCAGAATGGTTTTAATTCTGCAATGAACTGTCCTGAAAGGTTACTTGACATTACTTGAAAGATATTATTCATTATGAGGGGTCGTAAAAGTAACAGTAAATTATTAAAACATGAGTGTGACGTGTAAGCTCTTCGATTACAATTAAATAGGAATATTTCTGCACATAATCTCCTGAAGCTGGAAATGTGACCGTGAGGTATTAATAAAATCTTTAAGTGTAGCTATGGATCTTAGGATTCCATTAAACCTCTTTGCAGTTTGATTAAAGCGAAGGGAAAAGCCGCTAAGACTTAGGAGATCCTCATCAAATACACCAGAGTAGTTTTAACTGCTTTCCTTTAGGGAAAAACTGGTTTGCTGGTCTTGGATGGTCACCAAGCTAGTCTAGTTAAGTTTTTTTTTTTCTGGAAGCTGGTTAGGCTGGGAAAACAGTTAGCCAACAAGCTAAATCAGCTTAAACTAGCTAACTAAACTCTGCAAACCATCTTAGGCTGGTTTAATAGTTTTTTTTCAGCAGGATGGCGTGTAATGTAGCACTTCTATGTCATACTGGCGCCAGACACACACAGTCATGAAACACAAAAAACTGCCAGCCAAAAATGACACTTAACAGCTCAAAATGAAACATTTTCACTTGGCAGCAGCTGAGAGTTAAAATTAAAACTATGGCACCATCATAACGTAAGCTAAAAGAGAGTTATCTCTGCCAGCGACTTAGACTCTACCAGGTTGGCTAAATGCTTCAGTGACATGCTTGTTTTATAAAACGTATGGATCAAACAGAATGAAGGATGGGATTGTTTGAAACAGTGAAGGCAGGCATCCTACCTGCTCCGTCTGCAATGAGGGCAAACATTAGCACTGATGGAAGGAGTGAGAGGCACACATTAGGCATTATACTGTACTCTGATGAGAGGAAAGGTCAATGATAACACACACTTGTTCATATGAACCTGGCAGAATTAAAGCACAATGAGAAGATTTGGTTTCTAAAACCATTTAATAATTTATTTGACTGCTCCCAATCTGATTGTAAAATGATTCACAATGCAGCTCAACTTTTATGTGGGCTCACAAATCTCTAACAAGTAGAGTAGGGTCACTGCCAAATACACACCCACTCCTTTCTTGTGGTTTGAAGACGCTTTGCCGCTAAAGCCAAGTGTATACTGCACACTTTTACACTGTCCTGTGAGATTGTTATTTGTCAGGTTTCATGACAGCACCCCAGTGAGATCTTAGGTAAGATCAAGGCAGACTGAAAGACAAACTATATTTTATGTTTGTGAAGTGTATGTTTCTAACAACTAAATGGCCATTTTAGTTAAATGTGTTATGACATCTTAATTTACATGTGAAGTTTAAGTTATATCGCACAAACTCAGTAATGTTGGCAATGATGTTCATGAAAAACGACAAAAGAACAGCAAGAATCGGACTCGGGAGTGTCAGGAGTCAGTTGTGGATGGGCAACCGAGGTCACTGACTTCAATGCAAGCTTGAGGTCATTTTGATGGTATGACCATAATGTGATAGGAACACTATGTTAAGCTAGAAAAGCTAGCACCAACATTTTTAACTAAATGTCTTTTCCGTTCTCCTTTGTAAAAAAAAAAAAAAATAAAGCTGTCTGAGGCAGCAAAATAAATTGTGCCACAGTGTGCACCTGGCTTTATTTGAATCGAGACAGTAAACATTTTAGAAAAGATCTCCATTTAAAAAAATTGATAGTTTTTAAACGTTCTATTCATCAAATACTGAGAGAATTGGCACAACTGTTTTCAACATGCATACTAAACAAGAAATGTTTTAGAACACAAATCAGTATATTAGAATGAATTCTAAAGAATTATGTGACACTGAACACTGAAGTAATGGCTGCTGAAAATTCAGCATTGCATCACAGGAATAAATTACATTTTAATGTATATAAAAATAGAAAACAGATATTTTATATTCTAATAATATTTCACAATATTACTGTATTTATGCAACCTTTGTGAGCATAAAAGGTGAGCAAAAATTTTGAATGCCAGTGTATCTTTTATTTTTGAGAGAGAGAGATATTGAGTATTATGTGTTACCCAAGGCCGCAGCAGGGTATCGTCAACAACCTCAGAAAGGCCAGTAAAGTTCTCAGGGGCAGCAGGGTGAACACGTACAGAAAGGCATCCAGACACAGGAAGATTCCGAAGATCATCAACTGTAGAAAGACACAGAGACATTAGCACCTGCACACAGATGTGCAATATGCAAAGCAGATATTCATTTGTTTTTCATTGTGTTCAGTCAAGCTGTACAGAAATAACTGTGACATCATGTTACGAAAGCCCTTGGCCCTGAATCCTGATGCTTCACATGCTTGAGCGCACCGAGGCGTGTAATGTGTTGAAGGAGATTTTGAATATGTCTGCCAGCAGTCAGTAACCTTAAAATATTTTCCATCTTTTAGGAGGCACTCCTCCGTTTCAGAGAAAGACTATTAAGAACAAATTAAAACGTTAACATGCACTGCAAGCAACTGGCTCTTTAAAGTCTAAGACGAGTGTGAATCCTTAGGGACAATTTTTTACCAGCAGATATAAAACAAAGAGAGCTTGTTAGGAGACGAACACAGACCACTAGAACCCTCTCAACAAAGCACAAAGGAAATTAAAAGGCAGTGGAAGATAAATCAAGACAAGGCTTAACAACGAGGAGCTGTTCTGCAGGCCTGTAGTTCAGATAAGAGCTTGGTAAAGACAATATTTTCAGACCTTTCCTTTCCACAAAATGTTATTCTGCATATTTGTATATGTATATTTCCCATTACATTCATGTTTCTGTACAAGAAAGTAATAAATAAATAGTTTATACTTATACATATTCTTTGTAATAATTACAGAAACTTTACAGCTACATAATATGTTACAATGTGATCACTAAAACTTGATCAACATACTTTTGCATTGGTTGGTATACTTTTTTTTACATCTTTAAAATATATTTTACACTCCATTTTAACTTTGTCTAAAAAATAAAATACAAAATAAATAATACACTACCTTCACTGAAATTATTTTTATTCAGAAAAATGCATTCAGTTAATCAAAAGTGACAGTTAAGAAATTATAATTATAAAATATTATAAATCAATGCTGTTCTTTCTAAACTTTCTATTTATTAAAGAATCCTGAAAAGCAAATGCATCTCAGTTTCCACAAAAATATTAAGCAGCACAACTATTTTCAACATTGATAAGAATTTCTTGAACACCAAATCAGCATATTATGATGATTTCTGAAGGATCATGTGACACTGAAGACCGGAGTAATGGCTGCTGAAAATTCAGCTTTGATATAAATAACGTCTTAAAATATATTCAAATAGAAAACAGTTATTTTAAATTGCATTATTCCACAATTTTCCTGTATTTATAATCAAATAAAAGCAATCTTGTTGAGCATAAGGCTTCTTTCAAAAATATTTTTAAAAAGTTATCAAGCATAAACTTTTGAACAGTAGTGCAAATAAATGTTTTTGATAAAACCTCAGCCATTTATTTTGCAAAGCATAGAAATGTGCACGATCTACGAGTGTAAAATAAAGCAGAAACGAAGTCCTGGGTGATTGGTCAAGTGACAGTTTCATCAGCCCTTCCTACTGTAGAGCTCTGCAAGATGAAAACATGAGCCCTACCTGCTCAGAGTGAACACACTGGCTGAAAGCAATCATTCTGAATCAACGTGGACATCTATTAGGTATGCAGCTTAACTTTTTACCAACTGGATGGTATTTACAGAAAAAGCATGCAAAAACATAGGAGAGGCTTGTTTCTGGCTTGTAATCAGAAGTTCCAGATCTAGCCTCTCACCTGCATTGCAAACATAATGAACAAACTGTTTCCCGGTCAGCACTGAACCCTCGTCTCACTGGAGTTTGGAGAGTTTGCTGAGCTCTTTCTAGGGTTTGAGGGGCGGAGCACCTTCAGGGTCACAGAGCCATCTTTGTGTGCGCATACCTCAGCTGTCAACACAAACCTGAGTGTGATACGGAGGACTTGAGCTCAATGTAAAAATGCTATGTGAATATTTGAATTCAGACATAGTGCCCATTATATGAATCATTACCATTACATTAAATTATAAGCGTAATAAAATAAAAAGTATATAGTTTGACCAAGCTAAGTAGTTTTCAATAACTCTACGTCTCCATCTAGTGGCGTTCAACAATTCAACACCTTTTGAATGAGGCACATATTTAGCAGATTTAGGCTCTTTAATCTGAAATACTATTTTGCTAACATCTAAAAAGCATTGAAATTATATAGTTTTGGTCTATAATGAATATATAATATTAGATATATAATAATATCTTGACTTGTAATGTAAAATGATGTGACTGATGAGGCCTTATATATATATATATATACACACATACATACATACATAATACATAGAATCAAGAATCAATACAATTTAGAAAAAGATGAAAATTTAGAAGAATAAAAATAGAAAAATTGAATAACATTTTTGTATTTTATTCTTATTTAAATTATAAAATAAAAAAATTTACTAATGCAATATTGCTATTGAAAAAAGTTCTTAATAATATGAATATGTTTTAAAATATATTAATCCTTTTTTTTTACAAAACAGAAAAATTACAATGCCAGTATTTATGTCTTATTTTCAAATGTTAAACTAAAGAGCTTTTATTTTGGCAGAAAAATCGCTGGGAGACCCTAAAACTTCTCTTTTGTTTATAATATTTATAAATTGTCCTCATTAGAAATTTGAGAAGGTATTCATGCATGAAATATATACATTTTAAATGCATGAAAAATTTCCCCACAGATTTTACTTTATTCACATGGTCCCATTTCCGGTTTAAAAATACAGAAATCAGTTCAATAATTATTATTTTTTTTAAATAAAAATCACATCCCTGAAGAGTGTGACGTATGACCATATTTGAAGCTGAAGTTTATCATTAGTATTATTTTAAGTTACAGAAGAGCAAGAAGAAGAAGAGCATTGTGGGACTCACCCCCTCCAGCTCTCTGGGGATCCTCATGCAGGTGTACACCCTTTCTCTCCGCTCAGTGTACTTGGCCTCGTTGTGCTCCAGGAAGTAGCCCCTGGTGAGCTCTGCACACATGAACCTCAGAAGAGACGGCTCGTCAGAGTCTGTGGGGTGAGAGAAAAAAATTGTTTCAATTGATAAGTCAACCTTTTTAGTGATCGACAAATAGTTATTTAGACATTTCAAATGACAAGCATACAAACATCACAATATATCCATAAGAGAAAGAAAACACTTATTAAATAAACTGGCGTGGTAAGAAATCAAGCGTGTGAGTTGTGAGAAGATAATGATGACAGCCAGGCTAACTATTTATTCAATATCTCAACATTTTTACATGGTCAACATCAGCCAATAGCTGTGCCCATGTAACCAATTAACTTATTAAAATCTATTTATATACGATCCTGTATTTTATCATTTAAACCGTCCAGTTTCTTGAAAGCTGCCGGACTTGTTAGTTTTGACTGTGCAAAGTTCTCAATATGAACTTGACAAAAGACTTCCTCTAGTTCTGTGTGAGATTATAGAGTGACACGAAGGTAAGCGCATTATTGTTGTTATTTTTTTTATTGTTGGATTATCATACAGTATGTATGCATCAATGAATGACACAGTTTTGAATGTCATGGTGTGTGCATGAACAAAAGTGAAATACCTAATTCCGTAGCTTATTCCGATCACTTATATAGGGCACTTGTTTTAAATTCTGACCGTTGACATTGGAAATGATGCATGTTTTTTTGGAGGGTATCGGTTAATTTCTTGATTGCCGTTTTGACAGTGTCTGCTTGCATATTTTAATCATATTTGGTAAAATATGTATTTGCCCCGATTTGATCCATGGAAAATTTATCTAGCATTATATTTATATTATTTTGTCATCTTTGTTTTGTTTTAATGAGTTAAAAATGACTCTTATCAACCTTGATTTACATTCTATCATATTTTCACAGTTAAACATTTTGGGCGGTTTTTAGGTGGGTTTTTGTGAGATTTTGGGCAGGAAATCGTCCATCCTATCTGGTAACACTGCATGTGTCACTGCTCACATCTGATTTCAGTTTGAGATCTCTAACACAGAATATAACCTGCCCCGGAGCAGGTTAGCCGTGGAGTGTAAGTTACTATGGCAATGAACGCAACTAAAAGTTCAAGCCACGTTCTAAAACCCAGGATTGGTGCAAACTAAACTGAAACTTACCTGGCTATCCAGGTAAACCGGCTTCATGGTACAGGCCCCCAGAGAGACTACACGAGTTTTGATTTCTGATGTTTAAAATGAATACAACAACATATACGAATGCGCCCTGTAAACAGCTAACGTTAGCGTCAACGTTACTCAACAAAATTAAACGTAAAATGAAAGCTTGTTTCAACGACTGCTTAGCAAGAACGCTATCAGAATATTAGCCAAAACAACATTTTATACAATTCAAATGTGGCCACATTAAAGAGACTGGTACATGCATTCGTAAACCCAGGTAAACATGAAGCCACGTTGGAAGCAAAGGCGAAGGTCAGTTGTCAGATGCTCGAGCTCACCTGAATGCTCGTGCTGCTCGTCTTTAACGGCTGGCTTCTCATAACATCCGAGAGTTTCCGTCATTTTCGCCGCCGAACCAGCGACACCTGTCTTCCTCGATATGGCTGAAGCAGCCCAGGGACATTTTAGCCCTTTGTGATGGTCATTTTCGGGATCTTTTTCGTCCGACACCCCGCCACACAGCGAATCCGCCATCTTCGCTGTGGCGTCATCACGCCACACACAATGTTGATAAACAGTACTCCGTTGCCATAAAATAGAATATGCAGCAAAAAGTAGAAATTATGTACATAAATAATTTAGAAATATTGAATTCTAACTTAAGTAAGTTTTCTTTTCACAAAATACATATTATAATATATTTGAAAGTATATTTTAATTGTAACATTTTTAAGTATATTTTAATTGAATTTTTTTTTTTATTTAAAAAAACACAGACACATTTGACCCTCTATCAATTGCATATTTATTCTCTAACTGCTAGCTTTTCTTGTAAAACTAACACTAAGTTTATTTTTTCTATATTCTATATACTCGTTTTCGTAAAAAAAAAAACCTTCCTACGTGTACTGCGTTAGGCTAACCAGGACTTGTAATAGCACTTGCATGTTGTTGCTCTTTTGTTGGTTTTGATTGCTTCTATAATGTCCTCATTTGTAAGTCGCTTTGGATAAAAGCGTCTGCTAAATGACTAAATAAATAAATACAATTCAAAATGCATACATTGAAAAACCTATACTAGGCCTATATATAATACAAGCAAGAAATGCATAATATAAAACATCTAAATATACAAAATAATACAAACAAAAATGCATCATATTGAACGCAGGGTGGCGCCATTGAAACTTGAAAAACATATTTGGAAACGTTATGCAATAAAACTTGAGTAGGAGGGAGCAGAAATATTGTGGCAAAAGGTTTGTAAGCACAATTTATTGGCACACAAAATGGCAAAGCATACATACAAGACTTTGGATATGACACAAAAACAGCTCTGCTAAATATTTTACAAACTGTGCAGAGTTTCAATAATACAAGGTTTAAACAGTGGGTGGCGGATATTGTCTTGTCATTTTGTTGGTTTTGGAAATATCTTAGGCTTTGCGGATAATATTCAGGAAATATATTTTGTATGTTTTTTTATTGTTGTGGCAAAACACAGGAACAAAGAAACTGATAATTAAAAATATTTGGCTGTTTGTCATCATCATCTTTATCTTCATCATCGTTGTCATCATCATCATCACTGTAATCTTCTTTTCAATCATTAAAGCACACCACAACTCTGAAAGGGCCTTTAAGAAATGTTTCCAAATCCAGTGAACAGTATATGAAACAATGTTGTAAAAACAAAGCGTGTCTCTGGCTACGGAAATGACATAAAGCTGTAAAAACCTGATCACATAATTTGCTAGAAGGGCAATCATTGCATTTTTTTTAATTTTTGATAAAAAGGCTGTTTTCCTGGTAAAAGTAGGGTGAAGCTAGACATGATGAATGTTATTTAATAAACTCATACAAAGCTAATGAACAGTATATTTTTGACTGGATTTACAGTAAGCTATATTTAATGTTCTCATTTCTCAGTATGGTGTTCATTCTTGAGTATGAAATCCGTTATTATAAAAAAAAGCAAGCAACAAGTAGTAAACGTCAAAACAGCTGCCGTTTACATCAAGGTCTAATGACTTCAGTGGCATCAGATGAAGCAGAATACATTTTATTGTCAAAGTCACAACCCTGATTACTGTGCTTTCAAACTGATAACCAAAGTCCAACATGACCTCAAAAGTCTGGAAATAAACATGTTACCGATATCGAAATGTCATGCAGAAACATATCATATTCCATTATGAAAATAAGTCAATACAGGGAGAGAGGAGAAAGATGGACACATATGCTTTTCATATGTGCCTGCCTGTCCATAAAGAAACTCCTAATCTTGATGATACAGTACAAGGAGAATCACAAACGACTGAAATAACACATTGACTCAGAAATCAAATAGGATTTTTGGAATTAAAGGACAATCTGTAAATGGCAAATGGCAATGTTATTTTTTTTCTCAATGCAAGCTGTCTTTGTTAATGCAGTCAGTTATGTTGAAGGAACGCAAGGCGGTTCTCTTTTAATTGAAAGCAGAGAGAAAAAGACAATAGCCAAACGAATTTCCAATAAAAATGCAAATGTTCAGGGATTGGTCTCAGTGGATGCCTCTGCAGTTCCAGTCTCCAGTTAGAAGACAGTCAACATGACCGTCTCTTCAGCGATTGGTTGATATCGAGTGTGGTTGCCAGCTGGATTCACTATGGAGATGTGTGGTGAACTGCGAGACAGGTAGCTTTTTTACATTGATTATTGGGCTAAAGTTGTCCCAAATTCAGGTCTCTGTTAATTCAGATTGCTCACTCAGCCTTGATAAAATCAAGTTTCTCCAAAAGTCACATTTCTTGCAATGCTTTGTAGCTAGATGATTTAAAAAAATCCAGTGAGCAAATATTGCTGCCAAAGTTTGGTCTGTGAAGTTCTTAAACGTTACCCCAAATAAGAAGTGGAACCATCAGTTTTTGGTGAAAATGGATGACATCATTGACACCATGACATGGGATTTACATCATCGAGGCTAAAAAGTGAGGTCAGAGAGAAAGAGCGCCGCCCTGGTGGTTTAACAGGGCATTGCTCATGTTGTCTCCTACTGAGAGGGCTGCGAGGCCGTACTCTCTGGCTTGCTGTCTTGTCCTGTGGGCGGCTTGCTGTTCCAGGGACCGTTGTTGCCGAGCGCCGGCGAGCTTGTGAAGTCGTCGTCATCGTCCAGGCCGTTGGTGGCGTCGTATTGTGTGTTTTCTAGCCGCGTGATCAGACGCTCGTCCTCATCACCAAACTCCCCTCCCATCAGAGTTGGCTCACCTACCACCATCACATCCTGCAATACAGTTAGACAGTCAAACACCTAAGAAAAGAACAGCTATATAAGGCAGGTTTCATATATACGAAGAAACTTTGGGTTTCCAGACCCAGACATACGCTAGTGAAAGTTGATGGTGAAGGACCGGTTTGTTGTTTGAAATACTTAACCTTGAATTGAGCAAGCACCAGTAACAAATTTTAAATGTAGGGTCGGCTAAATCATTAGTATACATATTAAGATATTTGTAAATATATTTATATACATTATTTGTAACACTAATTATTTTAAAAAGTAATACATATTAACACATTAAAGCTATTTGTATTTTAATATGTTAAAAATTTATATAAATATATTTATTTATAAAATATTATATTAAAATATACATCATTAAAATATAATATCTAAAAGTAGATGTGAATATTTACAATTGTGTGATTAGAACTTTTTAAAATTATTTAAAAATGTTATAATATATTAGAACTATATTAAATTAAAATATAATATATAAAAATAGATGTGATTAATTGTGATTACATTGTGTGATTAGGTACAATTCATTTTTAAATAGTTTTAATGTCTTAAAATAATGAATATAAACTATAAAATGTTGTAATATATTAAATAATATAAAAACTTGTTATTAATTGTGATTAAATTGTGATGAGTTACAATGTTTAAATTGTATTTTAATGTGTTAAAATAACGTATAGAAATGTATTCATTTATAAAATATATCTTAAATTAAAATATAATACATAAAATGGATGTGATTCATTACGTCACGATGTGATAATTGCCATCAATTGTGTGATTAATAAGTTACAATGTTTTATGCATTCAAGGCCTCACAATATCATCTCTGTTGCTTTGTTCTAGTGCAGTCTTCTGTTCTTTCTTTCTCTCTCTAGTTGAATTCTCAGGCTCAACTGATCAGTTAACTGGAGCACATGCTTCGCTGATCATGTGTGTCGACACACTACGGCATGGGAGCTCTTATCTTTATCTCTCTGTTTCTCTTCTTCTAGCTTCCATTCTATGTATGATTACCAATTGTCCCATACAGAATTGTCCCGTATTTAAGGGAACGGAATATTAGATCCATTTTTGACCTTTATGGGAGAGAACTACATCAGCATACATAAGTCAGGAGCCCAGAATCCACATGCGTGAGCAAACACAGATGAGAATAATGGATGGAAACTCAAACACTATTTTCTTTATAGGATATGAGAGTGTTCAACAGATCGTTTTGATGCCCATCTTTAGCATCGAGTGAATTAGCATTTAGCACGGTTATAGACTGCATTAATATCTGTTTTTCTGAGACACATTAATGTGGCCAAGAGTAAATGAAATGTGCATATCTAATAAGACAGAAATCGAACTGATCAAGATGCAAGAACTATTGACTAAAAATAAATAGGCTGACAAAATTACTGCTGCAAAAGAAAGTTTGAAAAGTGAACAAGAAAAGTATTAATACATCATTTTTAACCCTTTTATTTGTTATTATATTTTGCACTTTGTACTGCTCATCAGAATGTTTTGGATAAAAGCAGAGACAATTCCTGCTTTCAGCTTCTTGTGCATTTTTTTCACTGGATGTGTTGCTTTTAATTAAAGTGTCTAAAATATATTTTAAAACAAATTTCTTGTGCATTTTTCCACTGGATTTGTTGCTTAAATTAAAATGTATACTATAAAACGCATTAAAAAGCTGAGTATGTTTATAATGAAATATTTATGCACAGTCAAATTCTTTAGTGTTATATTGTAAACTGGCAGAAGTTAAACTGAAATGTGTAGTAGTGTGTGACACTTTAGTATGACATTAAAATGTATAGATGTTTTTAAATAACAGACACAATGAAATTGAATGTCAGTGAAACAAAATTAATGTGCTTGCATCTTAAATGCACTTTAGCACTTAATTTATTATTTTGCCTAAACAAAATCGCAAATGTGCAAATCAAGAAACTGTGAGCAGCCCAGTAACACCGTACAATAACTTTCAATATATAACTTTATTTTCTAGAAGCCTTTATAGACTTTGTAGTTTGGTAAAAAAAAAAAAAAAAAATAATATATATACTATGGAAGTCAATGGCTATCAGCAACTGTTTGGTTATACATTTTAAGCCACACGTATATTAACAATAATTTATTTATAAATTACCATTACCTAGATTAATGAAGCCTCAGCCTGTAAGATGTAGTTCATGATACCTGATGCATTAACTATTGTTAACCAACTGAACATTATACATGAAGTGTTTGTGTATTTACGTCCCTTACTTTCCTGTTCATTCTCCAGGTTACTATAGCCATGAGACTCCTTGCACCCTTCACACTACTGCACCTGCGCTCTCTGCATATCCCGTCTCTTGATTCAGCTCTTTTTCTGTTTTTTGATTTTCATTTCGGTTTATTTGAGCGCTGACTCTCGTGTTCGTCTCGTGAGAGCTTTGGCTGAGACCCCAGAGTCACTGTCATTACTTCCCACCCCTCTGCTTCTTAATTACTCTCATTCATTAAGGTGGGCTTTTTGACTAAATAACAATATCCACACACTGATTTGTCAATTTGAATAGCTAATTAAGTCATTAGCTGAAATGTTACCGATTAAAAAAAAACGAACACCGCTTGCCAACGAGCCTTGAATTTGCCATCTGTTTTTGAAAGGCAACTGTCGCCCTGGAGTCTGGGTGTTAAATTGGGGGCCAGGATCACACACGTTAGCACACACACATACAGACGCGCTCAAGCAACCTACAGGTTTCCAGCTGGTGGTTTGACGGAGAGCTCTAATTGCTATCAAATGGAAAGGCTGTCCAGTGCTCTTGTCTAATTAGATGTAGCCTGTGGCTAAACCCACACTGAGCCGCCCACAGCAAAACAAACCGGCTACCTGCTGTACACAACGACTGGTTCTGCATCCACCTCCATCTGAGCTTGAGGAGCACAGAAAGCCCTCATTTGAGCTGGACATTGTTTAGAGAAAATATCCATGCATGTGCAAATCCAGGCACGTTACACATGCATGACTGACTAACTTGTCATTATATACTGAAATCATAATTCTAGCACAAAAACATAACCACAAGGGGGCACTTTTGTAATACTGTTGAACACAAGACCCCTCCTCCTCAAAACCTGGTGGTCACATGATCAGCTCATTGTGATTGGGCTCACGTAGGAGGCCGATCAGGCAGCATGCGATGACTGCACAGACAAAGCCAAGTGGCCACACTACATATGTAACCAGCGTGTTTCTCTCCACAACGCACGGCGACATTGCTTACAATGAAGCTTGCTGCTTTCGAGAGGGGAGTAAAATGACGAGTGTTGTGACACACACACACACACACACACACACACACACACACACACACACACACACACACACACACACACACACACACACACACACACACACACACACACACACACACACACACACACACACACACACACACACACACACACACACACACACACACACACACACACACACACACACACAGGATCTATATGATAATGAGCGCTGGCACTGAGCCAGTTGCTCACACCAAAAATGTTCTCTCTGCTTGTGTGAATGTGTCTGGTGCCCTCAGAGTGATGGACGTTGACTAGATACAAGCAGGACAAAATATATGCAATTAGAGTTACATATATGGAGAGAAAAAACTTCCCGAGAGAGAAGAGAAAAAGAATTGTGTAAATAAAATATTTAATTTCAGCAGATATGCATATATATAATTTTATATGGACATATACATGAATATATGATATATACTTTTATTTAAACAATCTAATTTAAAAGAAAATAATTTTCATATAATTTCAAATAAATTAAATAGAAATATTGGATTTGAAATGTGACATTTTTCTTTAACCAACTAGTTGAAATAAAATAAATAAGTAAAGTTTTAAGTACTACAACTAAAACTGTAATATATATATACTAAAATTAAATGAAAATAGAAAGCTAATTTAAGATAGTAAAGAATATTATAATAGTATATATAATACTAAAATAACCATGATACAGATATATAATATAACTTTATTATAATTAAAAATATATATTTTATATAAATATTTTTGTATTTTATAATGATATAAAATATCTTTCAGATATTGAATTAAAACAACATGTTTGATCGCTGAGCTGAAAGAAAAATTTAAAATAAAGGATTGAAACAACTTTTTAAAAACAATTTTATAAAAAAAAACACTATTTTTGTTTATAGCAATGTTTAGGTTGTATCACCAGAGCATGTAAACAAACAACTCTGGGTCTGACAGTCTGAGCTGGAACACGTGACTGTCTCTCCTCTCTATCTTTCATGTATCCGATTGTCCCTGAACTCCAGGGAAAAAGCCACGCACTACAAATCCATTCATCCATCTGCAAACAAATTTACCGCCTCACAATACCACTCCCCCAAAACAGCTTCAGCACTCGTGTGCTGTGTGTTTGACCCTGTAGTGTGTGAACTGGGAGAACACATCGACCGCCAGCGTAATGCCTGAAGAGGAAGCCTGGGGGATAAAGAGGCACGCTGGGATAAATGCCTCTGAATTGGGGTTAAACACTGTAAGTGGGTAATATAGGAGTTGAAAATGAGGGCTAAGGAGTCTCTCTCTGTGAAGGTGCAGAGAGTGTATTTACTTTGGCATTGGGATTGAATATGCTTTATATTTGTGTCACGGCCCAAAAACTGTCATAACAGTGCCATAACGTGTCATAACAGCACTTTAATGTGTCATTAGTGGTGAGAGACACAGATAAAGGGACAATTCATCCAGAAAAATACAAATTCTGTAGTTTAATCACAAACTTGTCATTCCAAACCTGCATGAGTTTCTTTCTTCCGTGGAACACAACAAAAAAAAGAGAAATTTAGTTTGTACTCGTCAATCTTTTCAACACAATTACAATGAACAGGTTATGGTGCTTTTTCAAGCTTCAAAAAGGATGTTTAAGCACCACGTCATAAAAATATCATAACAAGTGGACCATACGATACATTCTACAAGCAAGTCTTTGGAAGCTATATAGTAATTTTATGTGAAGAACAGACTGCTATTTAAGTCATTATTCAGTGATAACCCTATTCAGACGACCGTTAACCAATGCAAACGAATCCTTCAATCTAGTTTTGTGTAAATGAATCAGATTATTTACTGAAAAGATTTGACTCAAAAGAATGATTCACGATGAATCAGATATTCTGTATACAATGCACAATTTTGTATGATAATTTTTTGGGGCTTTTTTGTTATTTTGGTAATTTGCTTGATGCAATTAAATTTTCTTCAAAACATAATCTTTTGTGTTGCATAACAAAAAGAGTCATATGGGTTTGGAACAACATGAGAGTGAGTAAAAACGACAGAGCTTTTTCATTATTGAAGGAACCGTTCCTAAGCACAGGTCACAGGGATATGATTAAATAAGCTCTTGTCAAACAGCTATCGCTGTGAATAAAAACTACAGCGCCTCTTTATATGTGTTTTGACAGCATAATCATATCCTTAAGACAGCAATCTGAGCAAAATTGTCTTAACGTTTTGGATGGTTGCAATGTGTGTACTGTATGTGTGTGTGTGTAAAGAAGAAGATTTGATGCTTACAGGTACCTGGCTGGTCAGATTGAAGTTGTTGGCAGGGCTGCGTTTCTTGCCGCCAGCGCTGTTGCCAAGGTTACTGTTAGACGCATTGCTGGCGGAGTTCTTCCTCTTTCTTCTCTTGGTCGTGGTCTGTCGAGTGGGCTCTGTTCTCCACAAAACACACAGGCAGACACACACACACACACACACACACACACACACACACACACACACACACACACACACACACACACACACACACACACACACACACACACACACACACACACACACACACACACACACACACACACACACACACACACACACACACACACACACACACACACAGATCAAAAGTATTAATAAAGCAAAAAAGCACACATCCACACTCACAAACATGCCACAATGCATGCACACAGAGGAAGATTTTTTTTTCCCAACATATAAAAACACATTTGGGTGATTACACATGGAAAGATAAAGAAATGCATCATGCTTTTTCTATTTGTTTTCTGAGAGAATCAAAGAGCATTCAAACATCTCCCAAGACATGCACTAGTAAGAGAGAACCTCTGCTTTCATTTGCATAAATGCTCAGCAGTGCACACTGCAGTCTCTGCAGCCAGCCATGCATGCATACTTATATCATTAATGTCTAAATGTTGTTTACTTTCAATATATAGCACTGACACTATCATTAAAATGTGTTTTCTAATTCCTTTTTGGAGGATAAATCCTTAAAAAAAACTTTTAATGAAGAAACTAAACAATTTTGATTAAGTTTTAGCAAATATATTTTTTTTTAAACAAATTGCCTATTTAGAGTGACTACTGAAATATCCACCTGTAATATCTCTCTGCTTATGCTGAGCATTAATGATTCACACAGAGAGAAAATGTATTTCATGGGTTCCAATTTAGACACAGAATGTAGTTTGCCTATTAGAAGATGATTCGGAAGATGAGACGGGTACCTTTTTTGTGATTTGAGGGGAAAATTTCCGTTTTGAAGTTCTGTGGATGTCCAGCTGAAATCATATCCAAAGCAAGATTTATTTCCCAGATAATACTTATGACAAATCAAGGTGTTATGCATATGCATATCTAAGACCAGAAGACATATGCGAATGTAAACTGCAAGACTTTTTTGAAAAAATACATTTTTGAAATATGCATTGCAAAATCTGTGGGTCTCATTCGCTAATCATACAAACCCATATTTGAGCACAAACCCGGTTTTAACATTTCTTGCAGAAATCTTTATCGTAAATTAGATCATTTTGCTTTATACTCTACTGCTTAAATGTTTGGGGTCGGTCAACTTTTAGTTTTTTTAAGCAAGGATACATTAAATTAAACAAACATGACAGTAATGAAAGTTGATCATTATGAAAAGTGTTTATTGTATTTCAGCTGCTTTTGAGTATGAATGAATGAGACCCAGTATGCCTAAATGTTCAGATAGACTGAACAATAATAGTTTTTTAATGTTATAAAGACTGTACAGCCATAACAAATATTTTATATTTAATTTTAGTATAACAACCAAAATATTTGACACATTATTAGTCATTACTGATGCATGAAAATGAAATACATTTTCGAGGTTCTTACTAACCACACTCAGGGAGATGTTTCTGCATTGTTTGTACATGACAGATTTAACATAAAGTCAAATATAATAATAAACAGACTGTACAAGGAAATCGGTTTTGATTTTCTGGATAAGAACCTTTATTTTTGTATGTTTATCAGTGCGAGTGTGTGAATGACGTACTAAAACGCCCTTGTTTCCACAGATACACATACAGCATACACACGAAAAAGGGGCAAAAAAACTTATCAGCATATAAAGGCAACCTTCTTTCCTTCCTGTTCTGAACACAAACGCTCTCCAGTTTTCAAAAGAATGGGAGGAAAGAGGGAAGCGAAGCTAATAAGGAAACGACAATTACAGAAGATCCACTTGGATACGGACTGTGAGAAGGCCGGTGCTGACGACTGGACGGGGTCATACAGGGTTTCACCCTCAGGGAACGGATGGAGGATGTGTTTCAGTCTCATACATGTCATGTTGTCATTGTTTAAATCATATTGCATATGTAAACCCATCAAGTGATCTAAAGACAGGTCTAAATCATTATTATTGATTGATTTGACCCCCTGAGGAACATACAGAGACATCAAAAGCTGGAGATATCCACTGATGTCTAATCCTTGCCTAATCTACCAAATGAGAGTTTTTAGAAAGGATAAGTGAAAAAAGAGAAGGGCTACTCTAAAAATTCACAAACTGACCTGTGACCGCCCTGTATCCATTAGATACAGTACCAGTCCCAAAACCACACGGACACTTAAATTTGCCACACATCACTTCTAAAATGCAGCTGAAAAATTTCAACAGAAATGGCCACTAGCTGAAACATATTTACTTAACTTGAATGTATTGTATGTTATGTAGGAATCCAGCAGATAATATAGTGTAATCCTTGAAGTGTAATTGCGTCTTAAGTTTAATTTTATTTATTTACTTTTTCCTTCTACTGTCTTTCATTTAATGTTTAATCAGTCGCTAATTTTAGCACTTGTTGTTAGCAACAGCTGTCAGGGTTTTTATGTATTATTATTATTGCTATTTATTTTTATTTTTATTTCTAAATGCCTATTTATGTATGTTTTTATGTTCTCTTAATTAGGATATATATGTAAACATAACACTTCTGTTTATAAAAAAAGTTGCAATAAAAACAAAAAGAAAAAATTGCCACACATAACTATTATATTATAATATAATGTAATATTTATTTATTGCATATTTGTCACGCTTAAATTCAGATTCAAACACATTTTAATATTACACAAAGATAATGCAAGTAAATACAAAATGCAGTTGTAATAAATGATGATTTCATTTATTAAGGGAAAAAAGCTGTCCAAACCTACCTGGCCTTACGTGAGAAATGTATGTTAAATCATGAAAGAACTATGATTAACCACATTATTTTAGAAAGCTGAGTTAAATTTAACTAGTCAAGCCCAGGCCTGATTACTGCCAGACCTGTTGAATCAATAAATCATTTAAATAGAACCTGTCTGACAAAGTGAAGCATTCTTAAAGAGCAACACATCATGCCGCGATATAAAGAAATTCAAGAACAAAACAAAATAGTTGACATGTATCAGTCTGTAAAGGGTTATAAAGCCATTTCTAAGGCTTTGGGACTCCAGCGAACCACTGTCAGAGCCATTATCCACAAATGGAGAAAACTTGGAACAGTGGTGAACCTTTCCCAGGAGTGGCCTGCCTACAAAATTACTCCAAGAGCGCAACGACGACTCATCCAGGAGGTCATAAAAGACCCCAGAACAACATCTAAAGAACTGCAGGAACTCACTTGCCTCAATTAAGGTCAGAGACTGGCTATAGGGAGAGTTCCAAGGCAAAAAAATGGACCAGAACAAAGCTCGTCTCACATTATGCCAAAAAAATTCTTTTCAAAAAGATTTGGGAAAATATATATTCTGTAAAACCTTCCAATGTGGCTGAATAAAAACAATTCTGCAAAGAAGAGAGGGCCAAAATTCCTCCAGCGATGTGAAAGACTCATTGCCAGTAATCGCAGATGCTTGATTGCAGTTGTTGCTGCAAAAGCGTGGCACAACCAGCTATTAGATTTACGTAGGGCCAGGCAGGTTTGGACAGCTTTTTTCCCTTAATAAATGAAATCATTATTTCAAAACTGCATTTTGTATTTACTCGGGTTATCTTTGTGTAATATTAAAATTAGTTTGATGATCTGAATCATTCAAGTGTGAAAAATATGCAAGAAAAAAAAATAAACAGGAAGGGGGCAAAAACCTTTTCACAGCACTATATATATATATAATTTAAAGTTGGGCTCCGACTTTTTTACGTCCCTATAGGGCTGGGCTTCGGGCCAATATTTACGTCATAGTTCAGACGTGGGCCGGGCCTCAGGCCTGTTTTAGGCTTCTCCTTATTCTTATATTTTAGACATCCATCAATTAGTGATGAAAAAACTGCCGCGCTGGTGGAAACAACACGAGACCATGCTGTGACTGTGAAGAGCGGCTTGATGGTGTTTAGTGTCCCGCAGCAGCAGCGAGCCGTCAGTGCAGCTGAAGATCTCTGCGTTCAAATGCACTAAATAAAACTTGCCGTAAAGCCCCAGCAAAAGTAATTACCATGAATGTGTCAGGGTGAAATAGTAAGGATTCGCCATCTCCTCATTAGACGCGCCTTTAGAGAGAAGTGCATCTTCACGGATAATAATTATATTAAAGAGTTTTTGTTTTCGTTTTTATTTATTTTGTTAAGTAATTAGTAATTTAAAGCTTTCTATAGATATATGTATCATGTCTGTGAGGCGTGTATTCACTGTCTTTTGGCTCATTTTTGTGAAGTGCTCCTGTTCAAGATCAAAGCATGACGTTTTGTTGATATTGTGAGTGCACACAAATAAAAGTATAACCGTTCTGAATGATGTATTACTGTTACCTTTATGAGCAAAAATTACGGCGTAAGTTGTTTCCATTGAAAAAAAATGGCTATTGATTGTGCTGGTGCCTCCATGTCCTGCGATTTAGCTTCCACTCTCAGCACAAACTATTGGATGCAGCACACATTTATCTAGGTTTAACGTTTAAACATTGTTATATGCTTGAACTGTTTTAATAGCCTATCTATATATTTTATTTTAGGCAAGTCGTGATGATTTGAGAAGGCTAAATTGATCAAACATAAGCTATGATCCGCCTGCCGGTCTGCCGCTGGCTGCTTGGCCATTACTTTAAGAAAGAAAAAACTTATTTAATGAACAAAAGATGCTCCAATCGTTTTTCTAAATTAACTTAACAAAAAAAACTAAAAACAAATTTGAACCATTTTAATAGCTGAAACATGAGTCGTTTTGGGAGAAGGGAAAATTCTCCCTGGCTGGTAATTCTGATAAGCTGTTGGACACGGGCCGGGCTAGGGCCTACATTTGAGGCCCGTGCAGGGCTCTAGTACACTTTGTCATTTTAGAATGTTAAGATCTACTTCTGTAGCTATTTTGGTGGAAGTAACTCAAATGTAATACAGGAGTAATGTAATGCATTACAATTCTGAGACAGTAATATTGTAAGGTAACAAATTACTTTTAAATAACAGTAACAAGTAATCTACACTGACCAAAATTATAAACGTAACACTTTTGATTTTGCCCCCATTTTTCATGAGCTGAACTCAAAGATCTAAGACTTGGAGACAGCTTTCTATGTACACAAAAGGCCAGTATGCCAATTCTCTCAAATATTGTTCACAAATAAGGCACACCTGCAATAATCATCTATCAGCATCTGTGTTAGTGAGATTCGGCAAAGAGAAGTCAGTGAGTTATTTGAGAGAAATAGGCCTTGTGTGTACACAGAAAAAGTCTTAGATCTTTGAGTTCAGCTCATGAAAAATGGGGGCAAAAACAAAAGTTAATATTGTGTTAAACACACACAAAGGTAAAGATCTGATAGAGCACAAATTGCTGCCTATTAGGAGCGTCATGTAATACAGATGACAGTGATTTGCTGTTACCTGGAGGGGCCACCATTCTTTGCCACTTCTGGAACAGACAGGTCTTTAGACAGTCTCTCGGGCTGAGGTTGTAGGTCTTGTGTCGGGACATTAGCTCTTGCATTGGCTCCAGAATGACACACAACTAAAAGAAACACACACACATCGTTTACTGTCAGTTTAACCATTTAACAATATTATCAAGTAAAATCACACAGCGGGTGGCCTGAAACCCACACGGATATGCACACACACAAATCATTTCCCACTGACAGGATCGTATCCCAACGCTGCTGTATCCTCTCACTTCCACAGGTCCAGGGAAACAATCTCTGGATCCGGGCCCAAAGAACAGGGCTATTTCTAGTCTGAATGTGAGGAAACCTACAAGCTTCCTTGTCCATCTCGCCGGACAGGGGTCTTGCTGTGTCCGAGCACAGGAAACATCCTCGGTGTGGATTTACTGATAAACGCGACGAGACAAATGGAGGTTTTTCAAGCGACGCTAATGAGTCACTTTTACAAGGTATTTTTACAGCACACCAAAGTAAGGATCGTGAGAAAATACCCCTGTGAGAGGAAAAATAATCTTGTTTACAGGAATTACTGTGCTACTAAAATCTGTGAGGCTGACCTTTCAATTAAATCAGTCAAAAAAATTATGAATGATTAATAATTTTCAGAGCCCATTAATTTTTTTTTCTAAATAAAAATAAAGGACAAGCCACATGACTGTATTTACTGTATACTGATCCTGTGCAGTGAAGTATACAGTGTACAAAAACTCTCTGTCCTGTCCAATAGTGTAAAAAACTGTAGATTTGGCTGAGGACACACAGACTTGCTGTTACAAGAGCTGTGTCTAATCCAAATTTAATTCACAATTCGGCTTAAGCTGCGCCACTGAATTTTAACTCTGCGTTTATAGGCAAAGCTGTGCGTTTAATGCGTGGAACAACAACGAAGAAAGACACACTCAGTGGAAGAAAAACGGTTGTTCCGAAAACCTTGAAAGGGCCTTTTTTTCTCGCTTCTCCCAGCAGCTCGCTATAAACAAGTTTGTGTTTTGCTGAGCTCGAGCTCATCGCAGAGAGAGACCCACAATGCCGCACCTCAACCGGGAACGCTCATTAATGTTATGCTAATTTTCTCTATCCAATTCATTTGCTCTCCCTCTCTTGTTCTCCTATTTGCAAAACGGAGCTGTCACTCACACTGAAATGACGAGAATAAACAAAGCCGCCATGAAGCTGGCTAATAAATTCTGAGCAGTGTTAACACACACACACACAGACACATTTAGTCACACATAAATGAACAAAATGTACAAATACATAGATATATATATAAAAAAAAATATATATATAGCCTACATTTTTCAATATATATGCACAGTAACATCAACATTCACACATTTAATTGCTATGTTTTTGTTTGGACGTGGCACCAGGGTAATATCATGTTTTTTGGACATTTACCACAGTATATATATCATACCATATCATATACCATAATATAATGGGTTTGTGGACCTCAATTTTTGAATTTAAGACCCCCCTATTGTCTAACACAATATTTGAGGACCCCCTTAATATACATGCATATAATATATATTATTTATTAACAGAAAAAAAAATATTGATATTAATAGACAGATGTATAGACATGCAGATAATGTTAATATATATGGATAACATATTAATATATATATATATATATATATATATATATGATAGATTATCATTATAGTAATATATTATATATACTTTAATATATTATATAATGTATTATAATTTATTTATTATTATTCATTTTGTTATTCTAGAAGTCTCAAAGATGCATTTGCTCCATTAAAATACGAGATATTGAAGAGAGAAGAAAAAAACAAAAAACTAAATATGATTTCAGTTTGATTTTATGTGATTTTCAGCACTTTAATTTAGATTATAAAAAAATGTTGAATAATAATTTAAGTGCTTTTAGTTCATTCTGTGTCCCCCTGGTTGAAAACCGCTGATTTGTAGGTTACCAAAATACCATGGTATTATCTTCTGATACCATCAACCTACCATGGTATCTCCACAATACATTTTTTTTTTGTAAGGGAAATTGAACAAATGAACTATTTTTGTTCTGCCTACCCTGAGGTAGTTAAGGGTGAAGTTGGTCAGTCCCATGCGGGTGATGTTTTTTGAGAGCTGCTCCAGGACTTGAGGGTCTTGTGCCTGCAGGTGGACAAAAAAAAGAAGCGTATCACCTCACACAAACCCCCAAAATCCACAGCATGTTATTGACCAAAAGAAACACATATGATGCTTGTTCTTCATGCTTGTTTTACGAGACCCTGAATGCGACCACATCTTTATTTTGAATATCTGAGGGGCTCTCAAATTCTGGTGGTTGTGGCACTGAATGAGACACTTTTTTTGTGAGCTGGAGAGATTCCAGAGATGCAATTTATCTGAATCACTGTGATTACACTGAATATATTTCTGATTCAGATTCGGGGCATTGAATCAGGAGTGTGCTGCACCTGCTAATTAATATTGATTGATTAAATGTAAATTGAAATGTTATAGTGCATTTCACTATGAATTACAAACTAAAGCTGTTTGTGTACTTACTGGGAAATCATTGACCAGATTCATTAAGGTAAATTGCGTTAAGCAGCATGAGTTTAATGACACCATCCAATCATAGAGCTCCTGTCATTTGATTGGGCAGGGTAGAGTAAAATAGCAAAGTACAGAGAATCTAAAATGTGGGTCCTCCAGTTTGCTCATATCCTCATTAGCCTTGATAAGATGAGTTTGACTCAATTTCTGTGCAACTTTACCCGTGTGTACAAGAATGAGACGATCAAACATGCTGCAGTAACTTTTGCACTATCCCTGTCAAAAATCTTTCAAAGCCCTTTCTCCCTCATTCACTCTCTCTCCCTCTCCACCGGAACACAGGGCCCCAAAGGGCCCAATTTAAAAGCATGTGAATTTCACAAGTTGCTGTGAACAAACTTTCTAAAACTACACTATCTCTGAATCTACAAGGGGGAGAAATGAGTTAAAACTCAAATGTGGTTTAAAGCTCAATATATTGGGCTTAAAAAAGCAATGAGTCATTAAAAGTTTTATAAGGAGAAAATGATACAAACCCCAGATTTTCAGTTGCTTTTATTTCCTTCATCGCAGTATGTCAGCTGTATTCATTACTCACTACAAATTACTAATTTGACCTTTTGATTGTACTTAAAAAAAAATAAAACCATCCAAGGCAGCGTTGATATCTCTGAATACACTGGTTGTAAAAAATAATCTCATCAGTTTCGTTTACACCAGATACAAGTGACACGCCAAATAGAGCCGCAATATAATTATATAATGTATAAACTGGATGCCTCATTCTATTTCTGACCTACTTGAGTAAAACATTTCAAATGGATTCTGAACTTTTGCTTTGAAACATCCAGTATATAGACAGTGACGTGATTATGACAGTGTCTGGGTGCACTCATGATCTAAACCAAAACTCTTAACAGTGACGTGATTATACGCAGCACAACAGACAGTGTCTGACCAATTCTCACTATTAACTAGTGCTTATTAGCATGCCTATTATCAACATGTTGGCTGTTTATTATTAGTTATAAAGCACATATTCTGCATGACCATAATATACATCCCTAATACTACACAATACCTAAACTTAACAACTACCTTACTATTAATAAGCAGCAAATTAGGAGTTCATTGAGGCAAAAGTCATAGTTAATGGTATGTTAATAGCGAGAATTGAACCTTAAAATAAAGTGTGACCGAAATATCAATTAAGCACCAAATCAGCATATTAGAATGATTTCTGAAGATCACGTGCCACTGCAGGACTGGAGTAATAGTTAATAAATTACATTTTTACATGTTTTAAAATAGAAAACAGTTATTTTAATAACTTAATAACTTTATAATATATTTCATTAATATTACAATACTTTTTATAAAAAAACAAAAAACAAAGCATTGGTGAGCATAACAGTTTTCTTTCAAAAACATTAAAAAGTCTTACCATTCCCAAAATTATTTTAGGCTTCGTCACGCTTTTAAACATAAGCTCATCATGTGACATTATTAATATCATTATTAATTTCATACAGTATATTATAATTAATATATGATTACTGTATTTAATATATAATTCATATATGATTGCCTGTATCCTGTCCTTCTCTATGCACATCACTGAAGTCTGTTGTTTATATGTTCATTATATTTTTATTATGACTATTTATGAGAGCAAGAAATCAGGCTGCAAAAGTGGGGAAGCATCATGTAGCTCTATCTTATATTTCTGAAGATCAAGACAGCCTCTTCCGAGGCATAAACCCACATACTAATAGAAATACAACAGTGATAATGTCAAAACGAAATGACCTTTACTGGTACAAGTGTGATATTTAAAGGGTTGCTCCACCCCAAAATGGAAATTTTGTCATTAATCACTTAACCCTCCATGTCGTTCCAAATCTGTAAAAGCTTCGTTCGTACCACTGATGGCAGATGGACTATTTTGACAATGTTTTTCATACTTTTCTGGGCCTTGACACTGACAGTAAGAGTTACTTGGCAGTCAATGGGACAGTCACAAACCTCCCGTGTTTTCATCCAAAATATCTTACATTTTGTTCCGAAGACGAATTAAGCTTTTACAGGTTTGGAACGACATGGGGGTAAGTGATTAATGACAAAATTTTCATTTTGGGGTGGAGTAACCTTTAAAATGGCCCACAATTTTTTAGGCTTTCTCACCTTTTTAAACATAAGCTCATCATTACAATTAATATATGATCACGAGAAGAAGTGACAAAAAAGGCAGAAAGCCTGTATCCAGTCCGCCTCTGTGCACTGATGTCTGTAGCTCACTGACTCCATATTTCAATGGTCAACCTTGATAAGCATAAAATACTTCCTTCAAAAAAAAAAAAAAACACACCGACCCCAAACGTTTTAATGATAGCGCAACATTTGAGTTAAAAACATTTTAAACAGTACATTTTATAAAATGAATAGTCTAGAGCTGATATATTAAACACACACCATGTGACCTAGGATGGAGTGATGATATCAAACTCACATGCATGGCGAGAATGCTCCGTGGGATAAGTTCCCGATACTGTCTGATGTTGAAGTGCCACGTCTTGATCCTCATCAGATCATCGAAGGCGAACTCCAGAATCAACCGGCCCTCCGTACACACCTGAGAATGCAAACATTCAGAAACCTATGAGTATTAAAGACTACGTCTCTTTCTCATCATGAAGAAATACGTTTTAGCTCAGAGAGAGACAGGATGCATCACTTTAACGCAGGTGATATTTTTCAGATTTTATGTCAGTTGGGCTTTTTAAACCAGATACAGATAGAGCTTCGAAGCCATTTCCTAATGAAAGGTGTTTATGTTGTATACCTGAACCGAAAGCCACCGAACAACACACAAAACAACAAAATGCTGAATACATACAGAGGTCATAAACCATTAGTAATTACTGAAAAAAAAAACAGGATGAGAACAACATTTTGCTGAATTTAGAGCTGCACTACTCGTAGCCCCAGTGTTCTGTTGCTGGGGCAACCAGAGGATGAGGAGGAGGAGGAAGAAAGGGAGGGAGAGGAAGGGGGATTGGGGGGTGGCAGCGTCAGCTGATTAGTTGGCATGGCAACGGCAAAGATGTAATCCCGCCAGAGCCACTCTAATCAATGCCCTCAGCACAGATGGTCTCTGGAGGATCAACAAGAAAAGAGGCTGGCGGGAGAGCACAGCGCCATCACATGACCACACTCTTTCACATTCTCTCGCTCGCTCTCCCCACTTTATGATCTTCTGTATGCTTCTCCTGCTCTCTGAATCTCTTTTTGTTTGTCTCATTCTTTCTCCAGCTCTCCTTCTTTCCATCCTTCGTTCAGCACTATCTCTCAACAACATAACATGCTGAGGAAAAAGCAAAGTGAAAATGAAAGCATCTGTCTTCCCCCCTCGCTCTATACTGTACAGCTCCAGAGCTCTGCTTCAGGATGTGTTTTCAAATTAAACTGGTCCAGCCAATCATTTGAATACTGAAATATAGCTTATTCTTTATATGTCCAGTAGTGGATATACTATTATGTCGTTGTTTTTTTTTCCAATCATGATTGTGTCAGTTCCACCACATCTAAAATAATAATTTAGTTTGTAAAGGAAATTTCATTTTACAATAACATTTTACATGTATTCATTTAGCAAACGCTTTTATCCAAAGCGACTTACAATCGAGGAGTATAACAAGCGATTCATCAAAGAGGCAATTTACATTTTGCAATCTCCTTAATCTTGATACGGTTTATTTCTCAGATAGTATTTTATGTATCCTAAATGAGCACAATAAAATTTTATTGCAAATGAAATGCTCTAGGAATTTTTTTTAAAAGTACACTAACTTTTGAATGAAACTTTATTGGGTGAAAATGTGTTGACAGTTGAATTTGTGTAAAATCTGATATAACTGTTACACAATTAATATCGAAAAGGCTCTTTATTTCAAGCTCTCGTAGTTTTAAACACTGATCATTGTATTAAAGACTTTCATAGATTATGACTGTTTATCTGGCTCTGGGATGGGTTAAAAGTAGATCTACAGATAAAAGCCACTTGAAAAGTGCCAAAAAGAAATAAATAGTTCATGGCAAAACGAAATAATAAAACAAAGTAAAAAACATAAAATGCAGAAAATAAAGTAAACACAAAATTAACAGTTCCCAAGACAATTTCACCTTCATATAAAAAATGAACAATTTGAAATATGTTAGTTTTGATTAAGTAAATAAATACAAAATAAAATACAAATAAAAACAAATACAAATAATAAAATAAAGTAAATAAATCAATCAATCATTCAATGAACTCCTGGGACATAAAAGTGCCTGTATATGAAAATAACTACATATATGAATAACATGTTCTCCAATTATGTACAAATATGCAGATGACTACAAAATACCTGCTATTATGTTTTTGACTGTTTCTCTGAATACAGCAGTAATGTATCTTATCTGCAATGATAAGAACTCGGGCTCTTGTATGGATTAGAGTGGATTAGTCCATATCAGCGTGTGAAAATAATCCAAAGTGCTTGATGGACAAGGTGGAAAGCTAAAATCTGTAGATAAGTGGTTTAACCCTCTGATGCATGATGTCCACTACAGCTGACAGATCTTTAAAAGCTATTTGTAACCACTGAGGGTGTGACGTTACATCCAAACCACCATGGGCCAATGACCTTCGACCCTTTCTCATAATTCGACAATACGACTGTCCTCTTAATTGGTCATTCTATTTTTTATGACTATTTATGACAGCAAGAATTCAGCCTGCAAAAGTGGTGAAGCATCAAGTAGCTCTATCTTATATTCTAAAACGTCCAGACAGCCTCTCCTGAGGCATAACAGAAATACACAGTTATAATGTCAACTGGAAATGACCTTTATGGTACAAGTGATACCATAAACCCTTTTGGTTTAGATCAATGGAAAACTGCATATTTAATCAGTAAAATGCTTAACTGACACATAAAAATGGCTTGTAATTTGCTCTCCACCTTTCAAATACAGTAAAATGTTTGTTACGCTTGCTTTTGTGTCCTTGCTTAGTGACTTCAGACTGTGATTCTGAAAATAAATCTCACAAACTTGCTTCTATTATTATTATGCCTATTATTTTTACTATGACAAAGAAACTGATCAAAAACTAAAGTATATGACAACACACGAAGTGAGTACCAGAGTAATAGATTCATAAAGAGCTTTCTCAGCAGAGTCCAAAGCTGCCAGAAATATTTCACAAGGATTCCTAACGACCTCTATCAGTAAACACATAGAATAATGGCTGTGATTAAAGCAGTAAATGATCACGCCTGCCATGTTTGTTTGTTCTATTAGACAGTTTACAGGGTTTATCACGGGGAATGTAAGAACTGAAGGAAACAGATAACTGTGTCATTTCTCCTTCCACTCTGAGGTTACGATAATGAGCAAAAATGTGCAAGGACAACAAAGAACACATGTTTTGTTGACAAACATAGAAACTAAGTGTATCTGCACCTCATCATTTATTCATTCATTTGAAAACGTTTTGCCTGTTTAGGACACATACACTCCTTCTTTACCTTGGTGAACATGGGCTTGCCGTGCTGCGTGACCATGGTGCACTGATCGCAGTCTACAGTGATGCAGGAGTTGTGGAAGGACTCTTTGGAGTGTTTCAGGATGTAGTAGAGGTCTGACACGCCACCCTCAAACACCGTGCTGAAGTATCGAGGGATGAGGGTCCGCCCGATTGCTGAGGAGGGAAACAAGATGTCACTTACATTGCATTGTATTTTGTTTAATGTATTCCTAAATTGACTTGAAATGTCTCTGCATGTCTTAATGCTCACTGTTTGTTATACGGTACATTATTAACAAGTACAATGTACAGAGATACAGTTAGTATGATTTAAAACTGAACAAAAACTGTTCCTGCATTCCCTCAAATGATGTGACTTCAGCATCAGCACTGACATACATGTAGTACAACTGGGAATTTTTGAGAACAATTGTTATAGATTAGCCTAACTGATATAAAGTATGATCATTTGTTTTTATAAAAAAAACTGTGTTTACAGTAACCTGCCTGAGGTCTCGCAAAAAAAGTTGAGCTAGAATATTTATTCTTCCAGCAGTTGGAGATAATTATGCAACTTTTTTGTTGTTGTTGTTGAACAATGAACAAAGGCAGAGCCCCTGTCTGGATGTGTGGCCTCAGGTATATCTGCATTGTTCGATTTTTCTTTTCTTTAACTTGTTTTATTGCTTCATTAAAAAACAAAAACAATTACTATCGAACCCATACACACTACAACAAATGATTTTCAGTATTCTTGCCAAGCTTTAAAAAAAAAAAAAAAAATATTGATAAGCAAAATAGTGTAATATTTATATCTTGAATATATCTTGTAAGTTTTTGAAACAAGTTTAAAGCATTAACATTGATGCCACTATATTTAGATGGAATTAGTAAAAAATAAATAAATAAGAGTAATACAATTGAGGTAAGAAAAATAAATTAATTTTTGATTACTATTCACAAAATGTTTATGACGTCTATTATGTTCACCAAGAATGCAACTATTTGATCAAAAATACAGAAAAACAGAAAATATTGTGAATTCATCATTAAATATATTTTATAATTTATTCCTGTGATTTGAAGCTGAATTTTAAGCAGCCATCATTCCGGGATGCTGATTTGCTGCTCCTTTCTATTATTATCAATTTTAAAAACAGTTGCGCTGTTTAATGTTTTTGTGGAAAGTTTGATACAATGTAAAAATCTTACTTCTGATCAATTTAATGCATGATTTCTGATTCATTTTTTTTCTTCTGAAAAATAAAAACATGCTGACCCCCAACTATATATATATTAAATGTTTGTTTTAAATGTAAATGCAAACATATATCTGAGCCACCCATTGAACAGCTTTACAAAACCTTTTAATGCACATTTAGCTGGACATCTCTAGCCAAGAAAGTAGCAGACACTTCCGCAGAAACAACTTGTACTTTTTGCGAGTGGCTTTGCAGTCTTAACTTATCATTTTAATATTGAAACTGAACGGACGAGCAGCCTTATCCAGCTTAGCGTCTGATTTCAGGCAGAAATAATCCATCTTACAGTCAAACTCCCCTTTGAGAGAAATTATGTTTGTGCCACCAGCCCTGAGGGAGCGGAACGGGGGTGGTGGAGGGAAAGAGAGAGAACTTAATTTACCCAGCTTCCCTTAAGACAGACGCCACTGCCGCCACCGGTTAAAACTGCACGGGCAGAAGGAGAAAATGAAACAGCTGCAAACACGGCCTGTTTCTTAAATTGGCTAAAGTCTGGCATGACTAAATCAACACATAACTACTTGGCACGGGGAGAGAGTGAGAAAAACGGGAGAAGGGGAGAGAGAGGAGGGAGGGAGAGCCCTAGCTTGAGTGTATAAATGAAGGTCTCCCTAGTGGTTAAGACACTGTGTGAGCCGACGACGGGAGCTGACTGTTAATGAGCGAGTGCGAGAGAGAGAATGGTGGAGCGGTTCGAAGGGACGCTGAAAATAGATATGAAATACCCATGAATGAAAGAACGGCACAGAATGCAGGCAAATAAAGTGCTACAGGGAAGGACGGAGAGGAAGAAAGTGAGAGAGATACAAAATGAAAGGCTGACAGGCAAGGTGACAGCGAGGGGTGTCATGCTGAAGGGAGATGTTGTTACTGAGGGCACACCTGACTGCCCGCTAAAGTTCAAGAGCACTGTGGCATATCGGCCCCTATGCCTAATCATGGGGCATAAAATCACAGACACACTCGCACACACCAAAATAAGAGACCAGTGTGTGTGTGTGGTACCAGGGCAGCTTGAACACACAAGGAGCTCTATATAGAAAGCTATCTTTCAGCATTCACATTCCTCTAAATAGCTGTCGATCAGCTGTTGCTCCAGAAATATGGGGGCTCAGTTCTGGGTACAGAACTGGGTTTTTAAGCCAATAACCTAAGCCGTAAATGCCATGTGACTAATTAATAAAATTACATCATGACAATGCTAAATGCAAGTCCTAAAAACAAACAGACACTGGCATAACATTTATATATTAATGAAATATTACATATAGAAATATATGTATATATTTAATATTTATGTGATTTAAAAAACACTATTGATCAAAAATTCCTGGAAAAAAAACGTATCATGGTTTCTATAAAAAATATTAAGCAGCTCAACTGTTTTTAGCATTGGTAATAATAAAACATTTATATTGAGCACCAAATCAGTACATTTGAATGATTTCTGTCAAAATAGAAAACAGATATTTTAAATAGTAACAATATTTCACAGTATTAATGTATTTTTTTATCAAATAAATACAGCTTTAGAAAGCATTCTTTCAAAAACCTTCAAAAATAACTTCCTTCAAACACCTTCCTTAAATATTTTACCGACCCCACAATTTTGAACCATAATTTATGTATAAGTATATGCAAAACTTCAACATAATATATATTATAAAACATTTTAAATAATATGTCAGTAATATTTTTTATATTTAACATTCACATTTACATTAAATAGTAAAATTATACCGGGAGAAAATGGGTAACACTTTGTTTTAAAGTGTCCTTGTTACGCGTTACATGTACTTACTATTATAATAACAATAAATTATGCATAATTACATGCAAGTAACCCTAACCCTAAGCCAAGCCATAATCCTAACCCTAACCATATAGTAAGTACATGTAGTTAATTAATATTACTCGGTAAATGTATAGATACACTGTAACAAGGACACAAAGTAAAGTGTAACCAGAAAATGTTAACAAGTTATTTAGTCAGAATACATGGGTATTTTCATGGAAAATCATGTTTTGCTTTACTGACGAGATGCGCATGCATATCGCATGCAATATATCGCCCATGCCCTCTATAAGTAAGAACTAACTGGATAATTCCAACAAAGCAAACATTGACCACTCGGTCCATTAGCATCCTATCGCCAGACTAGAAATACATAGTAGCACGTCACCAAGACTTCTGTTTGTTTTTAACTGCTGACATTTAAAAAAAAAAATCTAGAAATACCACTATATCCTCCAGGGATTGACCTCCACTAAGACCAAAACAGAGAATATATGTGTTCTATAAGCAGGACTAAGAGTCCTACACATGAATCTCCACATAACTCTGAAATATATGTATTTAACCCGTAACCTCTTTTGCCAGTAACTAGCAATACAACAGAAAAGACTTCCCTCAGGTCATTGTATATGGTAAGTTTAATTTATCTTATTCTGACACCTTTGCGCATTTGTTTATTTTTTCATGATATATTATAGTCTTCAAGGATAGTCATCTATACCAGATGAGATAAAAATGGCGAACAAATTCCTGCTGGGATGTAGATTTCTCTTTGCCGCCTGTAGAGGGCGCACTTCAAACAACCTCTCTTTAAAATAAAAGTTAGCCTCAGCAGGATTCTGACAATAACCCACATGCTTTTGTGAATCTTTTTTGTCTGAGCATGTGCGTGTTGTGAGGGGACTCCAGACTGATTGGCCCATCTACAGAAGCGAGCACTCCAGAGATTGGATTAAGCAGTCGCTTGTTTCGGCTAACACGTCGTGCAACATATGCCTCTCAAGTAATGTGCACCCAAACACGCAATTTACAAATAATTAACGTTGTGTTAATTAGGCACATTAATTCACGCTGAGCGTAGGCTCCAGGACAGATGCCAACACTCGTAGCCAAAAAGACAAGAGAGGAGTTCAGTTTCAAGTGGCACAGCAGACGGAGAGGAGAGTGTGAGGGGACAGAGAGAAAGAGAGAGACCGTCAAAGACACAGAGGGGTGGACAGAAAGGTTACGCAGCGAGACAGGCAAAACATGAGGAAATAAAGACAAACAAAAGGGATTTTGCATGTAAAACAAAGGTCAACATTTTCTCTTAAATAAAAAAAAAGTCTGATTATTTTCACCCCACCTTAACACTAATTCTTGTACAGTTCGCTCTTATCTTATCACAATGAAATTGTCAGGCTTCATAAAAGACAGAAAAGCCCCAAATATGCCATAAAAGTGGTCGATATGACTAGTACAGTATATTTCAGGTCCTCATATGATAGCTTTGTGTGATGCACACATACCAAAATTTAAGTTGTATTCACTGAACAATTTGAACATAGGCTCTCGTTGCATTCAATCAGAACCTATTAAATCATATCTTTTCAATGAATCACTGTACACAAAAAAAGCTCAAAATGAATCGGACTGATCTAGGTCTTGAATTCCCTATGACTCCGGTGCGGTAGTAGTGGTTAACAGTTCACTCCATTTTCAATGCTCAGATGTATTTAGACAGTATGATTTCGTTCTGCAGTGCAAAGCATGCTTTGTGAAAATCAAGAGTTGCTTTTGATTTTTCCATTTCAAACTAAAAAGTGCTTTACTGTTCTTCACTGTTTGTGTCATTTCCCATAACTTATTATTATTATTGAATCTAGAAATAAAATGAGCAAAAGACCCATTGCCATTGGCTCAGAGGTTGCATAGTTAAGCAGCTGCAAAGGTTGTATGTGGTTCGATTAATCAGCTGCAACACAATACAGTAACTGTGAAAGTTTTCTAAAAATGATCATTCTATATGCCCTGCTTAAAAAATGCAATGTAAGTCGCTGAAAAGAAAGTTGGATAAAAGCTGTGACTGCAAAATGCATAAATGTAAACAATTATTCTCCTCTAAATGTGTTTGTGTATTAATACGTCTTACATCTCCTCTGTATTGAAATCAACAGTGAGTATAATCACTTTGTGTGAGGAACACTACTTATATGATGTACAGAGCTGCTGCCAATATAAAGCATTTCATTTCATTTAGGATCCTGCCTTAAAGGTCCACTGCCTCAAAAAGTAATCAGCGAGGCAACTCCAGTGGCTGGCTGGCTTTCCCCAGGTGAGATCCCATTAAAAAACAGGCGAATATTTTTAGAACTGAGAAAATGCTGCAAAGAAGTGCAACAGCAGCATCATTAATTGTGCTTCGGCATTATGGGAAAGGAATATTGCACCCACTTTTTAGGTCACACTGTGACTTTCCAAACAGCGGGCCAAAAAGTGCACAATCCCGCCTGCTGTGAGCGAGCTAAACTTTATTTCCACCATTACAAATAACTCGTTATTTATAAAGCGTGCCATAAGAACTTACGAGGTCGTAGCAACAAACGTGTAAGCGAGTAAAAATGAAGAAAGGGTGTCAAAGCACAGCGCAGCAGTGAACTTATCAAACAGCACCACTGCGGTTTTAGTTATTCGACTTCAATATTGACTGACTGCAAGATGCATGCGAGATTTTCGTTTGGCGCGAGACACTTACAGTGAGGGTTCCAAAAAGAATGCGGTTTATAAAAAAGGATAAAAAAAGAGAAGAACAGCCCTCGCCCTGCCCTTCCTTGTCAGTAATTATCTCTCTGGGGACAATCGCTCCATTCCAAAACACAACCCACACTTACATTCTCTCTCTCTCTCTCTCTCTCTCTCTTTCGCACACATAAATTCTAAACCTAAAATGCAAAAGCAGCTCCCACGACTCTGTGTTTTACCCTCTCTGATGGGACAACATTCATATTGTAAGAGTGAATTATGAATAGATAATGATTAGGTATTGGTTGAAACAGAGATGTGAGAATACACAGTCGAACCCTCTCAGAGGATAAGTTGCTGAGGTGAAACTGGAGTAATATATACCAGAGAGATGATTTGTCAAAGGATTGTGTATGCTTTTGCTCTCTAGCTGAATAGTTCAAGCAACTGTTAACCTCTGTTTGAAATAATTCTGTGGTTTGCAATACGCAATTCAAAATGTTCTGTCAAAATGTCAAAAATACACAAATAATAAATCAATATAAATAAAACCATATACAAAACATGGTGTACAAGTCTATTTTATATGACGAGAGAGCAGTCTTTATTCAGACTGTCAGAAGAGGTAGTTAAATGAGGTCAGTCCAATGCTGTACAAAACTGGTGCTTGCCAATAAATAGCCAATACGCTAGTAATATACATGCTAATAAGCATTTATTTAATAGTAAATACTGTTTCCTAATCTAAAGTGTTACCCCAAGTATCAACTTAATTCAGCACCAAACCCAAATGCAGTTTTTAGACAAAATTCTACATACCACTGTTTTTATTTACTTTGACAATTTTATATATACCCTATAGCTCACACGTTCAGGGTTGGTGAGATTTTATCTTAAAAGAAAGGAATAGCCTTTTAAGCAAGGATGTACACTTTAAACAGTATGTACACTATATTGTCAAAAGTATTGGGTCACCCCCTTCTAATGAAAGGTTTGACTACTTTAGTAATTTCCATGAGTACAAATCAATTGGTGTTTGGTGATGAGTTTTTGGCTCAAGGTCTGCATTTAAAGTCACACCAGAAGTGCTCAGCTAGAATTAGGAGTGCAGACACTGAATCATCATTTCTCTTAGATCCTTGTCTTATACACACTGTCACTGTCACTTATACACACTGAGGCACAGTCATGTTAGAATAGAAAAGGGTCCTGTCCAAACTGTTACTATATAATTAGAAGCACACAATTCCCTAGAATATCATTATATGCTTAAACATTAAGATTTGTACTCATGGAAATTACTAAAGTAGTCAAAATATAGGGGGTATATGGCAATATAGTGTATATATATTTATATATATAACCATAAAAATAATTACCTTACTGCAAAACCCAGGCATCGTCACCAGAATGCAACTATGAACTATAATACAACTATGAACAGCAACTTGAAGACAAGTTAGTCAAGTTAATATTGTGGATACCATATAAATTAAAGTTAAGCAACTGGTTGTATATGCCAATACAAATCTGGTATCATAACCTTAATAATAGAAAGCAAGAAAATAAGTCAGGAAATGGTAAAAAAATGCACACAAATGAACACACACACACACACACACACACACACACACACACACACACACACACACACACACACACACACACACACACACACACACACACACACACACACACACACACACACACACACACACACACACACACACACACACACACACACACACACACACACACACAGTACTAGAATGGAATTCAGTGCCCAGAATATTAAATATTAATCTTTCATAAAACTTTAATTCAATCCCTCTTTCTCTCTTCCTTCCTTTCTCCCTTTCCCTCAAACTTTCGTAAAAGAGCATTGATCTCAGAGAATAAAATATTGTTGGTGAAAAAAGGAGAGATAACATGAAATGATGACATCTACATGGTCGATAGGGAGAACAAGCACATGCAGAAAATGTCTGTCTGGAGCACCTGGACACCCAAACCCTTGGGCTGGTCTTCCTGCCGGTGAGTCTGAATGCTTTCTTCGAGCCATATCAACAACTTTTATGATGCTTTTTTGTGGTTCTTGATTGTTTTTGTCTTTTTGGAGCTCGACAGACTCAATATAACAAGAGCTGTGTAACGATTCTTTCAGTGTTCCACTGAAAACCATGACAGTGTATGGGTTTGAAACGACATGAGGGCAATAAATGCTGACCCAATTTAAATTCTTGGGTAAATCGCTCCTGAGAAAACTCTAGGTTACAGCTCAATGTGAGTTTTTGTTATTTTCGAGGTCACAGTGTCTCAAATGATCTGTGCTACGGTGACTGATTAGAAAACAGATCCAGCAGATAAAAAGACAGAATTGCGCTGTGATTATGATACACCACAGAGAATATTCTGACTCATCACATCTCGGTCTCATTGACGCGGAGGATGGGAGAGAGCGAGAGAGGGAGGTTGTCTGATAGATTCCGAGTTCTCCCCTTTCCAGCAGTAATCCCCGAAGACATCCGCGCCAAAACGAGACACAGGCGAACAGCTCCACTCACCCACAACCGCCCTCACAACACGCTTGGCCTCACACCACTGCCTTTTGTGTGTGTGTGTGTGTGTGTCTGAATGTGTGCTGCGCTTTTCCCATGAGTCCTGATCCACACCTCTCCCCCTTTCCCCTCCATCCATAATTCAGGAGAGGCTGGCTTGGCCCACTCTCCCTCCCAGCTCCACTGCATGCTCATGGGGCACATACTTCCTCAAGGGCTCCCGGACGGATGCCACCACAACCGAATCAACCAGTATGACTTCCCATCATCCTCCAGATTTGATTTATTGAAATGTCTATCCTTCATCGACACGGAAACAGGGACTCGATAAGATGTAGCTGGAGTCTCACTTTCAGTACGCAATATGTGCTGCAAAGCCTGATACTTGAAATCATAGTCAGAAAAATATCATTGTTTTAATTTGAAATCTATACAAAAAGAAAAGTTTGCATATGTGCTTTATATTAAGCATCATATTTAATACAAGCTTTTAATCAGAGGTCCAAACTGCAAAAACATGCATTTTGGTTCAGTTGCTCATATTTAAAATGCCAAAAAGTAACAATAAACTCATAAAATGCATATACATATCAGTTAACACTCTTATAAATTCCAATAATGTCTTAGATGATATTTAAATGATTTTTATGATCAAAGCTCTGTTATTTTAGTTTTTTGGGGTGGGGGGTTATGATGATTGAGAGATGGACAAATAAACATTCCTCAAAAGCCTAATTTTGATAATCCCATTTTAACACGATTTTTCTAAAAGTGATGAAATAATGTCTTAGATGTTAATTCAAAATATATATTATAATATAATATTATTCCTAAAAATATTTAAATTATTTTTAAAAACCATGATCACAGCAAAAGACAAGAGTAAAGCTGAAGGGTCATTTTTTGAAATAATATTAAAAAGTTATTTTAAAAGAGTAAAACAAATTAAATTTTGCATGGGTATAACAGTTTTTTCAGCAAAGGGGGATAATTTAGGTCTTTGAAATTTGTGATTGAGAGATGTTTAATTCCCTTCATTACTGACAAATAATTTTGGCCTCTTACATTCCTCAAAAGCCCTTTCACCCCAAATTTAATGTGAAAAGACTAAAACAAATTTTGTATTTAATAATCCCAAAAAAGGTTATGAAAGATTTATTCTGCCACACTGACCACATTTTTCTAAAACCTTTTTTCTGTGAACACAAAACATACTCCCCCCATATAATGAATGTGGTCTTGAACAAAGAAAAAGCTTTACCCCACGACTTTTATAGTACCAAAAACAGTTTGAGTTGCTTCAGAATTTATCCCAGCAATTTAAAAGTTCTCTCTGGTAAATGTTAATTACCGCGGTGGGAAATCACCAAAACCGCCGGTGTTGCGGTGGTGGGGAGTGGGGGTTTTATACACATTACATAATATAATATTATTCCTATTCGTAAACCGTTCGGTAGTTACAAACCGAACGATTCGTTGGACTAATCTTATAAAATTATAAGGCGCTGTCATAGCGGTTCGGGTGAAGAGCCTGGTTTATACTCGCCGTTATGAGCGCGAACGAAAAAACAAATATGATGCATTAAAGATAGCGGACAGAGGATTTGGTTTTCTAAAATAATGTAAAACAGTTTCTTAAAACCAAAGGACATGAGTACCATGACCTGTCCTGAAGGGTGACATTTTAAGAAATAATATTAAAAGCCTGCTGTTTTATTGTTGTTGTGCTTTTTAATTAATAATAACAAATAATCCATATTTTTTGTCTTAAAATGTGAATTGCAAGCAAAACAGACAATTACTTGTAAAAGGTTACAGGATCGCGAAAGTAAAAGAGTAAAAAAAAAAATCATGACGAAAAAGAATGGCTATGATATAAGTTAACAATGCATGACGTGTATAACAGTTTTTTCAGCAAAGTTTTGATCATGTTGATAATTTAAAGATATTTTTTTTTGCCTCACAATAATTCCTTTGAATAATTAAATTGACGCGCTGTGATTATATATTTATCAAATAGTATTTAAAACGTTATAGGGCTACCTACAATTAATTATATTCCTATAATTAAAATTTATAGGGTTAAATTCCCTTCATTACTGATAACAATATAGCTAAATTTTGGCCTCTTACATTTTTAAACTTATAGTGAATAAACATGTAACGGCTGGGTGTCTGCTGGAGATTAGAAGTGTTCATTTAACAAATTTCTTTGCCACAAAGCCCTTTATTGGTTCGCCTTTCTCGTTCGGCACGTTTCCCCAGATCGATGTAATATTTGGGTTTCCAATAATTTCGCGCCGAAATCCCAGCAATTTGTGTATTAAAAAGTTCTCTCTGGAATATAAAAAGGTTCTCCTACAGCATCATGCTGTAAAACCCCAACCTTTTGGTTCCAACTGGAGCCTTTACTTTGAAGATACAGGCACAATGTGATCTAAAGCAATCTCTCCATCAAGTATTCCCAGTGTCAGAAACATCTCCAAAGTTTCTGTCACACCACAGGACTCTTGAAGCCTGTATCATTGTCACTGCCAGGATTCAGTGCAGCATTTAAGCCTCTCTTAGCCCTCTGCTGGGCTCAAGATGATGCTTGTAGATATGGCCTTGTCTCTGCCGCTGATAAAGAGGACGTGGGAAGTCTTGTTCCAAGAGGTAATTCCTCCCTTTGTGCCACGATCAATCCAACACCTCCCTCCCATTCCTCTTGAGTGAATTATGGAGTGGGAGGGGAGGTTTCCTGCCGGGTTTGTTTAAATAACCTCCCGCTTTACTGCTGCGCGCACCTGACGCCAGGCCTGGGAACAGAGCCTCACATCAGGTAGAAAAGGAACTAAAATTGTTGGATGAACATGGGACATGCAGAAGAAGAGAGTAGGATGGAAGAAGAGAAAAGGGCAAAGATAAAAATGTTCCTTAACTATCCCATTAATGTTTATTTTAGTACTTTTTACGAAGCATAAGATAACTGATTACATATCAATTTAATATACTCTACTGTTCGAAGTTTGGGGGCAGTAAGATTAAAAAAAAGAAAAATAAATTAACACTTTTATTCAGCAAAAATGCATTAAATTGATCAAACGTGACAGTAAGGATATTTAAAATGTAAAAAAAAATATTTCAAATAGTGGTACAATTGTTTTCAACATTTATAATAATACAAAACATACTTTCACTTTATTAGAATGATTTCTAAAAGATTCAGCTGTTGAATAAATCACATTTTAAAATCTATTAAAATAAAAAAAAAATCACAATATTACTGTATTTTATTTAAATGCACATTGGTTGATTTTTTTCAAAACCATTTTAAAAAGTCTTACTGACTACAAACTTTTGAACAGTAGTGTGTGTATTAATAAGTATTTCCTTAATTACATGTATTTAAAACTACTTGCATTGATTATTTTCAGTATTGGGATGATTCTATTTACAGTCAGCTTTCTCTCCCTTCATCTGCCATCTTGTATGAATTGTTTTCCTCCATATTTGTTGCAATTCCTTCTGATTGTACTGTATTTTTGGTAGTAAAGCATAAAATCATAAGAGACTTTCAAAAACATGAAAAAATCCAACCGACAACAAAATTAAACATATAGATATAGGATAGACTTTTTATGTTTTTAATATTTTAAAATGTTTCAGTCAACAGGGACAACAGGACTTTGGGGGCATCAGCAGAAAACACAAAAAGAGGGAGGTCAGGAGTGAATGAAAAGGAAAACGAGACACTAGAGGTTAACCTGGTCCATATTTTGCACATAACAGCGATGTGGAGGGGAAACAGAGCTACATAAACATTTAATATCCTGATGACACACACATATATATTCTCTGTCCATTAGTTTTACATTAGTCCATTATAAAGGAGGCCGGCCAAATGCATGCATTATCATTATAGCTATAGATATGTGTCTCTGTGAGAGTTTGTGTACGTCTACAAACTACGTGCCAAAGCTTCCTTTCCATACGGTCTCTGAGCATATAAGAGGAGAGCGCCTCTCGTTCATTATGCATGGACCATGTTGACTTTCTGGAAGGTTCTGGGCTCAAAAGTGCACCAGGCTCCTCATAACTCCTCATTTTTTCATGACTCTGTATTTACCAAATCTACCGTGCAGCGTGACTGCATTTTTGCCCCATTCCTGGGTAATACACACACACACACACACACACACACACACACACACACACACACACACACACACACACACACACACACACACACACACACACACACACACACACACACACACACACACACACACACACACACACACACACACACACACACACACACACACACACACACACACACACACACACACACACACACACACACACGTGCACAACAATAACAGTGCCCTGCTAATTTCACTGAGCTTTAATGGACACAGTAAACACTCAACCTGTTACCTGATGACACCATCAACAGGGAGGGACACTATTTTTCTATCTGTATTATACGTGGATATGTGTGTGCATATCTTGCATGGCTGTACATGCACCAGGCACACTTTGAAACATGCACACGCACAAGTCTGACGCTGATCCGGAGGTGAATTAAGACAGACAGTACAGTCGATATTGTTTGGTTATTGAATAAGGAGCTGGAGAGAGAGAAACAGCAGGAAGAACAGAGAAAGACTCATCCTATCACACAGCTGTTCTCTTTTCCTGCTGCCCACACATACGCACACATGCTCGGAAACAGTGCCATTAGACACACACACATCTTCATCCAGTGCACAGATACATTTAACATATCTCGGTAATCTTAACGGTATCAATACAGACTTGCAGATAAAGCATATGAGAGTGCTCATACAAACACAGAGACCATCTCGAGGTTGTTTTGAAACTTGGGCTGTCAGTCAACAAGACCTGTGTCTTTGCCAGCACCGGACTGCAGCTGAGCCTTCTCAACCCCCCACACTGTCAATCACAGCTCGCTCTGAATCTCTTTGCTGTGTTTTCCCTCACAAGTCATCTTAAACAATAGACTTTCCACCAAAGAAATGTGTGCAATCTAGGACTGGCAATTGATTAAAATGTTTCATTAACTTAACTGTATGCTAATAAATCAAATGAATAGCATATTCAACATGCATCAATATAATCAACAAAAATAATCATTATTTGCTGATGAAATCCCTCATCATTGAAACTCAATTTTCCAAATGTAAAAATGCATTAAGTTTCATGCTTTTGAGTAAAAGAATGTGTACTGTGTGAATTCATGCGAATTCACAGATATATTCCAAATAACCAGCCTAATTGTGAACTATCAATAAAAAATGAAAATACAATATCAAACTAAATACACAACAACAAGTGTAAACACGGAAAGCAGCCCTGGTTTTTACTAATCAAATCTACATTAACACATTAACAGCAATGCTGGGAAATTATGCAAAGTGCATGCTATTCAGACATAGGGGGGATAAAAACAAGTCAATAATTTGCATATGTACCATAAATATCAATGCAATCCCAAATACAAAGATATTTTAATACAAAAGTAAATGCATTTCATATCAGTACTGGGTACAATTCACCCATAAAATAACAAGTGTACACTTATTTTGTAGTTACAAAACATCCTCAAACAAGACTTATGCAGCCTAAAAAGCTGTAAGCACAGGTGCACCAAAAGTTTTTCAAACGACATGAATATTACCATATTCAGGTACAGAATTTACACTGAATGCCTAAAAATATTATCGTGCCATAGCACTAGTTTTTTCACGCACTGCTAGTGTTTTGGAATTTTTTGCTGTAAAATGTTTTTACCTGTAACAGAATCGTTCACAAGCTTCACATTCAGTTGTTTATTGTAACAAAGACCATATTCTTCGCTTACATACAATTAAACATTTTTGCAGGCTTGTTTCAAATGACTGTATCCACTTAATCTGTGTTGCGTCACTGTTTCACAAAGTGAGAAATTGTTCCAAATGGTTAAGTCAAAAAATGAACTGTTTAGACTCATTCGCGAAACCTAGGCTGAACAATTCACTCGTTCTGGGCTGTGTTTCTCTAAAGAATTGCTCTATTTAGCACAGTAGCAGTGCTTTTCTAGAAATCTGGCAGAATGCAGACATACGATCACTGGAAGATTGGTCAAGTTTCTCAGATCGGTAAACAGTAACCTCTGAAATTTTACTGGAGCTTGTAAATTGTTCGGTTTAACTCGAACTTGATTAATGAGCCTAATATCCTCAGCTTTTCGTAACTTGAACAGACACTGATGCCATACTATAACAGCGAACAAAAACAAAACAGATTCCAACTGTCTTCATCCAAATCTGCTAATAAATTCATCTTTGTTTGTTCGTTTGTTAGTCTGATGAAGCTTTGCGGTTCAGTGGTGGAAGTTTTCTAGGGTGTCACGGTTGCAGGGGCATTGCATCATGCGTTGAAACTCTCCTCGCCTCAACCCAAAACAAGAACAGTGTTTCAGTTCAGATATTAATTATTCCCCCGCTAATAATGTCCACGAGGAGCGATGTGAAGAAAATACTGAACTAAAGCACTTCACAGTATTTCAGGAATCAGCTACAGAAACAGGTTAAATATGGTTTTGCGTTCAGGTTTGGGTGCTGCAGATAAATGAGCTAAAATGTTGATTTGAAAGGTTCCCGTTTTCAGGGGGCTAGGGAGGTACTTGCCAAACAACATCGTAAGTCCTATTCCAAAGCGAGCGGGCTGCTGTCTGTAGCCTACATACTAGGCAGCTGCCTTCTAAGGCAAAATCCTACCTGGACTGGAAACGCATAAGTGATTGATTCGGAACGGTCTACATCGGCACAGCTCTGTGCTCCACACGCTCGGGCAAGGCACACGGGGGACTTAACCCACTATTTATTTCAATGGAGTTTGATGGTAACTAGTGTTATTAAGCTAAAAATCGCATATTGTGTAAAATATTTTCTTATTTTTTTAATAGATGTATTATTTATAAGATATTTAATTTGTATTAGATATGCAGAGAAACTTACAATGGATAAACTAATCTTTTATCACTTCGGGAGACAAGAAATGAGAACAGACATAGAAGAACAAGACAGACTAAGCTTCAAGTCCTGGAGAGTGAGATTGAGAGAAAGAGAAAAGAGACGGAGAATGTGAGGCCATTCAGACTAATGCATTTCAATAATCCATCCATTATCCAGCCATCCACAATGATACTGCGGTGGAATAACGCCCACATCTTATCATATATGTTTGTGAATTTACTGTAAGTATAAAGTCCTTGTCTCTTAAACTTCAATGCTTCTTGTTTTTTATGCTTGAAAGGGATATTTTATATATGTTTGGAGATGGTCTGATGAGATTTCTTAGTACTTGAAATAATGTTCAGGGTTTTCATAACGAGAGTAAAAAAAAAAAAGTGTAATCATGTTAAGCCTTTAATTTCATTTATTCAGCTATACCAATTTTTAATGGGTAATAGTTTTAACAACCATTAGGAGCCTTTCATTATTTGAAACAGCTGTTAAAATGCAATGTGACCAGGCATAGGGAACTATGAGCGTAAAATAAATAATGAGTAAATAAACATTTTCGGGTGGGTGATGAAGGCTTTGAAGCTGGCAGAAACGTCACTGTTTTTGAATAAATAAAGTCAAATAAATGTTTGTAGAGTGGGTGTTTTTAGCTGAATCTCCTCTACAGAAGCATTAGCCTTTTATTTTTGCCTGAAAAAAATAAACGTAAAACGTAAAGCTAAAGGAAAATGTTATGATTAATTTAGTGCAGGATAATCATATTTTATAGCTTAAATTATGCTGAAAATATTCTCAAAATTCTTACATCATATAGTAAAAACATAATATAGAAATAATTTCATTATGACATCAAAATTTTGATTTAAGAATAACAAAATTAGAGTTAGATAATGTACAAATTATCACCAGTTTTAGGTTTATTTGCAATAATGACTGGCTGTTGACTGTACAGTGTACATTATCCAGTTTATTTCTTGGCCACTTAACAAATAAATAGATAAATATATGATAAATCATATTGATTTAAGATTAAAACGTTTGTATTAGTTTACTTGTAGATTATCTCAAAGCTTCCGCTAAGGTTACCTTGGACAACAAATCAATTCTACAGGTTAATGGACACCGAATCAAGTATTCCAGAGGGAGCATTAAAAACGCGACATTGGATGTGTGCGATATGACCTTATTTCAAATAAATAATTCATAAACAGGTAAATACATTAAATCAGGACATGGTGAACAAAAAGTGGATTAGATTATCTTTGATCTTGAAATGTAAAGCAGAGGAATGAGTTACTCAATGCAACCTGAACAGTGATTACTGTAAACATGTCATACAAAGACAAGCAAGAATAAAACAAGCATACTGATGTGAGGCTACACCGATGCAGAAAATCCCTAATGATGCATGGTGGAGTGAGGACTGAGAAATTGATAAAGGGCCCGAGCAAATGTATGCAGCGCTTGTGTTTGTGTGTGAGTGACAGTGATGGAGTGAGGGTGTATGTTTGTGGCTGAAACTAAGAGGAGTCATTTCTGAAGACTAAAGATGAGCTGTCACAAGAGACGGACTGAACTCCCTCCTCAATCGATATGGGGGATTGGTTCCCTATGGGCCTCCGGAGCCGATGCAAGCTTTGGTCTTTCCACTTTTAAAAGGTGTATGTGAGAATTAACATACAAAGAAAAACCCTTTGAAACTTGTCATATGCTGGCATCTGAAATGACATCTTAAATGACAAATTAAATTTTTTTGTGTTTGAATTTTACGTCTTTGTTCAATTAAAACTATTCAGACTTCACCAAATGAATAAAAATAAACTGCCATGTCTTGAAAAGAGGCTAAAGCTGAGGCGATTGTAATGCTGCCCACAGTCCAATGGGATATTCATTTTGCATAATAAAAGTATATATTTCTGAATTTATCAGCACTACAAAGACCCCAGGAAAGGGAGGGGGCTTCAGTGAATGTTCTTTGCAACAGGCAGAGTGTTCTGCATGACTAACCAAAAGCAGAGAACTCAATAAGGACAGACAACACAGCTTAAATCATCAGAGAGAAAGATAGGGAAAGTGTGCAGAAAAGAAAAAAATGGACAGGCTAGCAGAGCTATGGCAAATGCAGCCAAAACTACATTAGGGAGCTCACTGCAAACAACTATTCTCTCATGCTTTTCAAGGTGTTTAGACAAATTCTGGCAGAGCTGCAGATAAAATAATTCACAAATATGAACCTTGCAAGTCAGTTTACCAATTACAACTTATCCATAGTGAGATGTAAGGCCATTAACCACAATGTTGTTTTTATCGAAAGTTTAGGGAACTTATTTCCTGGAAGACCAATAAAAGTCAATAAGATCTGCCGAATTTAGTTGATTCAAAGTCCTATACAGATTTTTATGGATCATTACCTTCTACTGTACATTTCCAGACTCCATAGACACAGTCATGTACCGTCAAGCCTGGTTTTAACTGGCACCAGTACAAGCACATTTACAGACAAGACCACACTGGCACAAGATAAAAGCTTAAATCTTACTGTATCTTTTTGGTCCATCCTCCAGGCAGAAGGCAATGGTCATTGTAGCGTCTTCCTCAAAGAACTCTGTAGCAAACGCATCCCACCATAGACTATCACTCTCCTGGGGAAGAAGGAGAGTTACGGTTAATTAATGGGAGTTAATTACACTGTACGATATGCTTTGTCATTCTTACAAGTCTATTTAAAAGGAGTAAAAAAAATTGATATATTTTGTGTATAGCTCCACTAATTTTTGGGATTGATACACTTCTGTCAGTAAAAAATAAAAAATACTTTTATTCAGTAAGGATGCAATTAAATTGAACAAAGTGACAGTAAAGACGTTCTTAAAGATAAAAATTTCATAGGGATGTAACAATGCATCCCGAGCCGGATGAAAATCGATAAAAATAGCCTACTGTATGTGACGATTAAAATTGGCTGAGATGTTAAACGCATTGTCACGATACAGTTTGGGGTGGGAGTTTATAATAATGTATCTTTCACTCTCAGAAATAAAGGTACAAAAGCTGTCACTGGGGCGGTACCTTTTCAAAAGATACATGTTTGTACTTAAAGGGTCCATTTTGGTTCCTTAAAGGTACATATTAGTACTTAAAGTGCCTCTATTATGCTATTTTTAATGTTGCTAATATTATTTTATGAGTCTCCTAAAACAGGTTTACATGCATGCAAGGTCAAAAATCACTTCAGTTTTCTCAAAAAATGTATTTAATTTTACATAATTTCTAAATGATTCGTAAACGACTCGTGCGAAGCAGTTCAAAGGATCAGTCACTCTAAACCCCACCTTTCCATAAGCCCTCACTGCTGTGATTGGTCAGATAGCGCAGTCCTTTGTGATTGGTCTACCATGTACAGCACGTACAAGGAAATGCCCATTGCCATAATGGAATGACAGCCCTGGAGACTTGTCAATACATAGATAAGATGGTATAGATTCATTGTACCTTACAAATTCGAGCCGGAGTCTGATGATGAAACAGTTGAAGTGGCTGATTGACAAGAGACTGATTCGCAATCACGACTGGAGCAGGACGTTTTTCTCACTGGTAAGTGTCAAGTGTTAACAAGTTTGTGGTAATTATAAGATGTAATAGCAAGTTGTTCGCGACGTAGAATGTGGGCGGACATTATGCAAATGTGTTACTTTGTGACGTACAGCCGTAACAGAATAAGATTCGAATTCCTGACGACTCGTTTAGGTGATTGCGAGCAGACTCTTTTTTTTTGATAGACAATAACTTCATTTATTGTGCGCTGTCGGCTTCACAACTTTGCAGATAGTTTATGTTCACATACAGCTACATGACACACTGCATGAACAGTAATATTCGAAAAGGCATAATAGGGGCACTTTAAAGTGTACATAATTGAACCTAATAGGTACAAAAGTGTACCTTTTGAAAAGGTACCACCCCAGTGACAGCTTTTTGTACCTTTATTTCTGAGATTGTTGAGGGAAACTAACCTGCTACAGAAAAGTTGAGATGGTATTTTCTTTTCATCTTTCATCTGTGTAATGCACATTAAAGTAGTGTTAATAAGCACAGCTGCTTTGTTTACAGCTGTAAACAAGGAAGTGCCACCTGCTGGCAGAAAGTGAATTTACGTCATTTGTTTCAAATGTGCAGCATTGAGAAAGTTTAAAAGGACACCTTTTCATTCATAACTTGTCTTAAATCTAATTTTGAAAATCACAAGAAAATCATATTGTGAAATCAATATCGTGAATCGTATCGAATCGTGAGTTGAGTGAATCGTTACATTCCTTCAATTTCAAATACATGCTGTTCTTTTGCACATGATAAGAATCCTGAAAAATGAGTTTAATAAATAGAATTTGTGTCATTTCTTGGGTTTGTTTTCAAAGGATTAAGGTTAACATTAATGTAATCATCCATTGACACGTGCCTCTATGTGCTTTTTGAATTATCATTCGTAATTAATAAACACAGAATCCCCTAACATTTGCATTCATGTGACCCTGAGAGAATCTCTTTTCTCCTAAAAGCTCATTTTGAGACCATTCTGCGATCTAGCATTCAAATGACATGAGCTCAGTGCTTATAAATAATTAAATTAAAGATTAAAGGTAATGTAGGGAGTTATTAAAAGTCGACAATAACAACCAAATTCATTATAATGTACATTCAGGGCACCTAGATCCTCCAAATCCACTGCTAATGGAAAGATTTGCTAATTGACTTGAATTAAAGCCACTCCATCAGATGGCACGCTAGCTGTGAACATACTCAGCGTATGCAAAATTAGACTCCGCGGCATCCTGTGATTGACAGAGCTCTGATTCTAACAGACGTTGTTAAGGCCAGTGTTGCCATCTAGCCGATGTTGCCTGGTGACAGATCACAAGCCCTCTCAGATGTTTACAATTAGGGCTGTCGACTTCAGGCAGCATCACATTGTATAGTGGCCGACCCTGGAGACCTCTAGTCCCGTGTCCGTATTCGAGAAGCGCTGTTTTCCAGCGTAGAGGAAGTGGTCTCGTCTGCTCTGTGTTTTGGGAGTGAGTCAGTGCCCTATTACAACCTGCCGTCTTAGTCATTGTAAGTAAGTGATCAGTTTTGACAACGGTGATCATTTTTCCATTCAATAAGGCAGGAGGCTGATGTTGTCCAACACAACTGGTTATTAGCACCACACTATCACTCATGGCACACAGTTTTGGCTAACACTCTCTCCCTTGCTTTCTGCCAGTGTATTCGTGTTGTGAGTAAGTGAATCTGTGTTTGTGTGTGATTAAACCTTGTAGTCACACTCAGCAGGATGCATGACTTCATCAGATAATCCTGCTTTCTTTATTTTTTACCTTTTTTCCCCATCTTGGCCTCTTGTGAGTTGGCAAAGCTTTGAGTTAAAACAACCTTAAAGTCAAGTGTGTATATATTAAGGATAAGTGCTGTAGACTATACAAAATGACTATGGTACATTACTATAAAAGAGTCCAAATTCAGTTGCTATTTATTTTAAGATATAGTAATCAACATTCAAATAAAAGCTGACTTGTATACAAACATTTAAATTGCACACAAGGCACATAAATTGCACATTTTATATTAACTTTACTGATATGTTTCTACTTAAATTCTCGAATTCTTTTACATAACACAATTATGACAGACTTATTCAAACGTACAATAAATGAAACATCACTAACAGGTTAAATAAGAATATAATGAATATGTTATCTACTAATCAAAATGCACCTATCTAGAGTTGTTTTTTTAATGGACATTTAATGGCTTTCCTGAGATAAATGTTACATGACATTGTTTACAAGCTGTTTTATAGTTTTATTTTCACAGCAGGAACACTGATTGAGCGATTATGTGAGAGATGATACATTTCTGTTAGCTGTACTGTATCTTTCGGCATACCTTCTGATGCTCATTTATGTTTATTTTGTGTTAAAACTAGTAGAAAAGGGAAAGAGATCATTGGTTGAAACATGCTAGTAACATGCTACGAATGCTAGAAAAGAGCGCCAAATGGTATTCAATGTTTATATTTCATGATAAAATTGACCGAGTTCGAAAGCTAAGAATATTTTTCATATATAAAAATAAACAAAGCTTATTGTAATTATTGGATAAGATGTGGGCTACACATAATGTTGAGTGAAGTTTTGTTCATGCTTCTGAAAACTGAAAACAACACAGACTAAAAAATCAATTTAGGGATTTAAGTATTGTTATTCGATAATCAAAATAAAGACTGATTCAAATTTAGATAATAAATCCATATTATCAACCCAGCCCTACTATTGACTTTTTTTCACTCTTACCCCTTTTAAGGTCTGAAAAACCTGTATCTGACTGACTTGGGTAAGTATCATCTCCTTTTCAGCTACATCACATCACAATGTACAGCGTCAATGTAGTGATGATTGAAATCCCACAACTCCCTGAGCTCCTTTTCAGTTCAATATCTCTTTGCAGCTCATTGATGGGCGCTCTTGAGCTGAGCTTATCAAACAGTGTTTGTATCAGCAGGTGTTGACTGCTCTCTTTGAGTGTTCATTGATCTTCTCCACTCTAACATCTTCCTGATGATGGGTCAATGGCCCGTGGGGGGATCCATCTTACTGTACAGTCACCACCAATGACCTCCTCAGCCCCAATGACCTTTGACCTCAAATTAGGTCCAGATGAATAACTGTGATGGAGATCTATAATGTTTAAGAACATTCATTGTGTTTATTATAGTCCAGTCTAAAATGACAGGTCTAATACACTATATACTGTTCAAGCTCTAGGGTCAATAAGACTACTATAAATGCTAATCTTTCAAACTTTCTATTTATCAAAGAATCCCCCCAAAAATAATTTATTTGGTGGTTTCTGCAAGAATATTAATCAGCACAACTGTTTATTTTAAATTCACAATATAACTGTTTATTTTTTTTACTGCACACACACACACACACACACACACACACACACACACACACACACACACACACACACACACACACACACACACACACACACACACACACACACACACACACACACACACACACACACACACACACACACACACACACACACACACACACACACACACACATATACATTGGTAAAAAAGTTTAATGTCATTAATAAAAATAATACCTTTTACTTGTACAGATTTATTTATTTTTATTTGTTTTTATTGTAACTTTTTTATGTATTGAAAATATCATAATATCAGCATAACATACATTTTATTTCAATGTATAGTTTTACAATGCACAACTCATGATTACATAATCTATTATCTTTTTGGTCCTCTTTTAGCCTTGTCTTGTAAATCACAATCAACGGAGACATTCCGTGAAATCGCTTCAGGACATAATGAATAAATACAATGACCCACATGTTCAACAATGGTGAAAGGGCCTTCCATTATGCTCTGAAAACAAGATATCGAGCATATAGGTTGAGATAACACAGACAAAATATTGAGTTAGCATGTAACATAATTACTTTACACTGTCATTGTTTTAATTACTTTGATATAAGCTAATTACAGAAGAGCATTAATGGCCGCTAACAGCATTATCAGTATCTGCAGCGGGACTCAGAGTTATAGGATTTCATTTATCTGGAAGGCAATCTGCACTGTCACAATCAATAGGAAATCTGATTGCCCATTTGCACTAATTAACCCTATTTAATGCCTCAGCAGCCCTTGCAAACAGTATCAGTCAACCTGCGTACAGGTATGTGATGTGCCAAAGATGGAAAGGATTGCATTTATTAACTGTTAAATAGGATCATTTCTTATACTGTACCGTACTTCCCTAGCGATGTGATTTGCATTTAAAGTGATATATCTGTACATCCCTGTTGTGCTGTTCTTATATATAATTTTTTTGCTCTTGTCTTGACTGACTGATGGAATAAACCAAAGCTGCTGCATTTCAGAGACATAGATCATGTTTGATAAAGATGACATATAACACTGCAGCCAAGGGAGAGTCGGCTATAGATCAGTAATCTGTAGCTGACATAGAAAATGAGAGGTTCCTGCCTTCAGTGCTGATTGTAGCTGTCTAGAGTGCTATAGCTGATAGTGAGCTTTGATGTACAGCACACCGATCAGTCCTTCAGGACCTCAGGTGAACTAACATGGGCGTGTGCACGGGTTGCCTGAAGATAAAGCCGTATTGATTGGAACGTCTAAAGGGATTCGTCAATGTGCCAATGGTGGCTCTCAACCCAGTCACTGCTCCGCAGGGGCCAAGCAGCTCGGATTTATGGTAGATCCAAGAGCTTAGAGAGACAACAACATCCCATATCCTTGGTAAATAACAATAGCAGCTGCTTTTTCCAACACATATTGTGCACACACCAACTATCTGATATGTATACTTTTCACACGCACACACACACTCTAATATACAGGTTTTATTTATTACAATTTCACTAGATTTTATTTTTGATTTGAATTTAGATTTTTAAAATGTCCTCACCATGCTGGTTTATTATTGTGCTGTCTGTGTCAGATTTACCTGCTACTAGCGATGTACAAAAAAACGAAACATGGACTATGTGGATAAAGTCTAATAAAATAAACAGTATTGCTTTAGAATAGGGAACATATAATTCACTATTAACTAAGAGTTTTCCTTGAACAAACTCCTAATATGGTCATGCTGAATAAGGCATTAATGTGCTTTATAAGTAATAATAAACCAATATGCTAGTAATATGCATGCTAATAAGTAACTAGTTAATAGTGAGAATTGGTCTTTAAAATAAAGTGTTACCAAATAGACAATATAAGGTAAATTATATAACTGAATCAACAACAGTTTGTCCTATAACTGTACATTACAACTGGATATTTCAAGTCAACAATCAAACTAAGCATATTAATTAAATCAAATCATACATAATTAACTGAAAATGTATAAACTACGGTAATTTTCCTGTAATCCTGTTTAGTTTTTGTTAGTATTGTAGAGCACATTTATAGTGTTTTTGTTTTGTTTGATGTGGTTGTGTTAGAATATTTAGATTTATTATTATATTATATTTTATTTACTTTTATAATATTATCAATAAAATAAGACTTTTATTAGTGCTGTCAAATGATTAATCGCAATTAATCGAATCCAAAATAAAAGTTTTTGTTTACATAATATATGTGTGTGTACTGTGTATATTTATTATGTATATATAAATCCACACACATACAGTATACTGCATATTTTTGAAAAATTTACATTTATATATTACATGTATATATTTATATTCATATAATTTATATTATATATAAATATATTTCATATATAAACATAACATATTCTTCTTAAATATATATATGCATGTGTGTGTAGTTATATATACATAATAAATATACACAGTACACACACATATATTATCTCAACAATTTTTTTTATTTTGGATGCGATTAATCGCGATTAATTGTTTGAGAGCACTACACTTTATTACAATATCTTTCTTCATAATAGTTTTTGTTTAAAATGACATCATTTAAATGTGTTTTTAGAGCCAACGGTCGTTGGGTTGCACTGGATCAGTGTGTTCTTCCTGTTGGTGTTTGTTTGTTGTGTTTCCTAACCACCTAAATCCAACAGTCAGTTTCAGAATAGTTGGAATATTGATTTGATTTCGAGGCAGTGTGATCCAGCCTTAATAGTAGGAGTATCAACATTTCTGTTTTGAATGGTACTGCGCTGAAGGCAACCTGATCGTTCATGCGACGTGGGAATTGGTGTAAATTGTCATATATCCACATCTGCGAACTGACATTTAAAAAGTCCTCAGCTAGGCAGACTCCATTTAGACTCACCTTTCAGGACTCATGAAATGTACACAAGGTCTTTGATGAGCTGAACAGAGCTGTGTGTGGGCAATCACGCGCAGGGTTTGTACAACTGCTGTTGAACTTCTTCCACCTACATATCAGTGACAGCCGCCGACAGAGCTCAGGGAATTCTAACGACGTAAACAAGCCAAAACCGTGGTAGAAATGGCAGTAAGCACGTAAACAATTCATGCATCGATTCATGATACCTCATTTTAGTAAACAATAACAGTATAAACAACATCTATGGGGATTTGTAAGCAAGCTATTCTCGCCTGCTTGTGCTTATTTGCTGCTGTTTGAAGAACAACTGGATGTTATATTATTTGTAAAATTATATTATAATATTTGGCTCTGTCATAAGGTTAAGTGCACATGATCTGAATTATACAAATGAAATAAGGCAAGGGGAAGTAAACTAATGACCTTCAGAAAATCCTCACTGTATATGACACCCATTAAACAGCATACACTACCGTACTTTTATTCAGCAAACATGCATTAAATTAATGAAAAGAGACAAGATTTCTATTTCAAATTAAGGCTTTTAAAATTTCTATTAATCAAAGAGTCATGGTTTCCACAAAAATATTAAGTCAAACAGCTGTTTTAGAACAAATGAGCATATTAGAAAGATTTTTGAAGGATCATGTGACACCGAAGACTGGATTAATAACTGCTGAAAATTTTGCTTTGCCATCACAATAATTAATAATATTTTAAAATATAGTAAAACAGAAAGCAGTTATTTTAAGTTATAATAATGTTTCACAATACTACTTTTTTATTGTTTTTTTTATCAAATAAATGCTACCTTGGTGAGCATAAGAGACTTTCAAATCTTACACCAAGATCGACCTGTAACTATTGAATGAGTGTATACATTTCTAAATTCATATTTATGTTAGTTAACACAACATTCAAGCATTTTGAGCTAATACGTTTAGAACAACCCATCCTAATATTGATGAAGCTAGTGCAGTGAGAAACCAACCCACGCAGAACACTTAAAGCTGAGAAATTGGTATTTTATCAGTGATAACACTCCCGAGGCTCCTCAACAACATCATCGCTCAGGGCTGGACAAAAGGAATCAAAAAATATGATCTGTACAGAAAAAGTCTGAAAACAGGAAGTTGGTAAAAATGGGCGATCCCTCTTTATCTGTTATCAGCGCAACAGTGTAGCCTGGAAGGAACTTTGGGAAAGCCTCAGGAAAAAGGTGGGACTATTGTCCTAGTATCCTGCCAGTTTGAACGCCACCTTATTGTTCCAGAGAATCATGTTTTGTTTTCAATGTAATATGTCATATATCAGCCGGGACCCCATAACCTGTTTTTGCATAATGCAGCCATTGATAAGCGGTTTGTACGCTATCTTCTTCCCATAGAGAGAGCGAAATAAAGTTTAAATACTTTTAAGTCCACTGTTACCATTTAAAAAGAAAAAATGTCACTGATACATTACTGATAATGAAATAATAAGATATTTCTCAATCCTATTCGGCTGACTGCTTAACAAAACTCGTCAATTGAACACGTCGATTTATGCAAGACTTATCATGTGCTCTTAAAACACAATCCATTGTCCATAAACCTGCTTCCTACAAAATCAATTAGGCAGCATGTAATATAAATGATGATGGACATGGTTAGACTGATTTGCCATTTGGTGCCATTTTAAGCTCTTATGGGACTGTGGAGGAGCTGCGATGATTGGTTTACCTTGAAGACTTTGAGACTGAGTTTCTCAGTGAAATGCATTATCGATCGCACTCAGATCAAAACGAAACGCCGCTGTGAACTCGCACTGCTCCTTTGCATAAACGCATCCCATTTTAAAACCATTAGACAGATTAATAAAGCTAGCCTTTCATTTGTTGTCTTAGTGACATCTCCTTTTTTCTCACTCTTTCCAAGCCTGTTAATATTAAGAAGTGTTATGCTAATGAGCTTATACAGCTGAGGTTGACGAAACTCCTCCTCTGAATCTTAACCAGCATGCTTATTTGCATATGCTTATGCGGCAGGTTATCCAGCAAACCTTTTAAATGGCAGCAAATATATTTGGTGCTCTTTCAGCATGCAGGCCTCAAGAAAAACATGTCCATATGCATGTTTAAAAGAGTACAAAACTCGATATGGCTTCTAAAGGTGCACTCTATTTTTCTTAGTTTATGTTGCTCAGGCTGATACAACAGACCTAACGGCATGGATACAGAATAATACAAAAGCATGCTATTGTATAATTGTTCTGTTCACAGTCAGCCATGGTAAATTTTTCTGCAAGTGAAAGTGTTCAAAAACAGCAGGATAATGAAAATTGAGTAAATAGTATCAAAGTCCATTTCAAGGACAGTCAATTCACTCAGCTGCCATTTTTGCAATGCCTCAGGGCAGCAAGCATTTTGGGCATGCAAATGGCAACTACTCAAAAAAAAAAACCTGCTTGCAAAACGCACATTTAAATAACATATTTTAAATTAGTAACAAAATCTGACAAGACCTTCTAAAACTTCTAACAGAAGCTGTGATGATGAAGAATTTACCAATAGGAATTTGCCTTTTATATTTAAAAGGTGTTACTTATTCTGTCATATTGTGCTTTGTATTTTCTCCCATTCATAGTAATTTGAGTGAACCATCTTGGTGTACAGTACATACAGTTTTTGATACACTCTTAGAAAAAAGGTGCAAACGCTGTCACTGGGGATAGTATGTAGAATGTACGCTTTCAAAAGGTACACCTTTGTTTCCTTAAAGGTACATATTAATTACTTTAATAGGGTACCACCCCAGTAACAGCTTCTGTAACTTTTCTTTCTGAGAGTGTAGTATTTAGCTGGTCATGTGATCTCATCAAGTGGTGACCCCAACCATTTAAAAACAGCTTCTGCTATGAGACTTCATGTCATGCAAGTGTACATGATTTTGCTTTTTTTTTTAGAAACTGCATAAATGTACCAACTCTTTTTGGAACAAATATCCAAAATGTAGTCTTTACATGAAAATAAAATGCACTGAAGTTCTCGAACAAGAGAAGCTGCTATTTTTACATGTGAAGTAGGACATTTCCATAGGCAAATCAGTATCTGTAACTAATGCGAACGTGAAGTGAATAGCAAATTCACTATTAGTATTAGCAAATTCAGTATTAGACTCCTGAACAGCCTTTACCCAACTGTTGACTGGTTGAATATTTCACATAATTCAAACCACTACCAACAAACACACCTTGAAGAGTGAAAAATGATTGCAGGTTTTCCAAACATGCCCACTTTCTAGCATTAAAGTCAAACTGAAGTGCCTTGAAATACACAGTTATTCAACGTGTTAACAAAATTTAAATACAGTATTGTTTATAATGCCAAGGCATTTTCTTTCTCCTTCATTGCTTTAAAACACAGCATTCTGTGTAAAATTCAGGCAGATATGTCGGATAAGTTTTATGGTCTGTGCCGACTGGTGCATATGATCCACTCTGCGGAGGTTTTCTTGACACTGACATGAAACCAAACTTCATTCAAACCAATAGAAAGCATGTTTAAACTATGTTAATCACTCTCTATCCCTTACATAGTGCACTATGTGTCATTTGACATACAGAACATAGTAAATGCATGAACAAGCGACTGAGCCACAGTTCCAGCAGTTTTTATAGTGTAGGGGGGCGGGCTTCAGATTCTAGAAATCATTTGATTAGGCAGAAAATCTGTCCAATCTCAAAATCATTGATCTCTACTGGTGGTAGAGAGAGAAAACATTTTGAATGCATCTTCTAAATGCAAATTTTGTCAACACACAAGCAGATAACCTCAAAGCTAACATATTCATACTAACAGCCAAAAAACTCCTTTTGACTTTTAAAGATCTAGATATAACTGACAGCAACAAACAACAATGTTTTGATAGCACCATATAATCACATTAATTATCCACCAATGAATGCTTAGTTATTTCTACATATTAAGCTGGGATTGGAGAAAGTATTTAAATGAAATTTGACAAATTTCCATTCCATGACAAACTCTCTGGTGCTCTTTAAAACGCTACAGTCTAACTGCTCTGCTCTGAAGTTAGTTTGCTGCCAGCAAATGGGCAGAAAAGTTTTAGCCTCTGGACAATACAATACATCAATCACCAGCTTCTGTACTGAGAACTCTCGAGTCAAGAGTCGGGACTCTTGAGCCCTCTTGTCTAGCTTTCCTAAGCTCCTTCCTGCTTTTGTCCAATTCTACTTTCTCTCCTATCATGTGATGTGCACCATGAAGCGTAATTCCCATGTTTTAAGTGCTAATACATCGATTAGCTGGCTTTAATGTACAGTCATGAAATGACTGATGCAGAGAAATATAGAGCCAAGTGGTTATTAAACACCTTTGTTTGACAGTGGCTACTTTAGCGGTACACTCCCCCTGTTGTTTCAGTGTTTGCCTAGAGCTCTTAAACTAAGAAAGTCTGCATGTCTACATGATGGATGGCTGTGGGGGGAACTCTCCCTTGTAAAATCTGTGCTAAATTACCATTGGCTTCAAATGCACATCAGCGTGCTTGGCTAATAAATACTGCGCTCACTGTTTGCAAAGATATCAGCAATAGAGTTGCGTTATTATGCCGCCGTGGCAAGGCGCTAGACCTGTACGTGGTACAATTTGCAAAAAGGATACAAGATATCAGACCTTTTATAAACATTTCTACCATTTGCCAGATGGATTTGTGTGCAAAGAGCAGAGATGCTTGTTCACTTGAGCCCACAAACTATACAAAATTCAAAAAGATTCATGAAAATGTTTGAGGTAACAAATGTTGCAGGTATAAACAGTAAACGAGGTGTCAGAATGTTTGTTCCAGACTTTTCAGGAACGATGCAACTGCTGAATGGTGCACAATATTGGTTGCTGCATGAACTGGCTGCTGTGATACAATGTAGTTATTGAGTGTGTCAATTATTGATTCCAATAACAATTTGTTTTGGAAACCTTGATGAGAGATAATTAAATTAAAATAAACGTTCATTTAAAATATATTTGTTTGTATTGCTCCTTTTGAGTTCCAGATTGCAACAGTTTCCAGAAGCAAATCACATTCGTCAACTAAACTCATTGTTACCTTCACAATGAAATATCTTATCAAGATCAATCACTCGTGTAGATTTAATCTTAGCAAATGCCCTTTTATGCCAAAGTGAGGTTGTGAAGATTAAAATGATATATTGGCACATGTTTATTATGGGCTGTTTGGTAAGTGGCGTTTCAGAGTGGAAGTCTTCAGGGTTTGGGCCGCTGCTTATGCATTATTCATGATGTTGTTCCATTGCATCTCTGCAATACAGCCCAGGTCTCCTTAAAGTTACAACACCTCCATCAAACACATGAGCAGAAGCTCACATGACAGAACAGCGACAGTGCACTTCATTAGTTTATTTAATGCTGTTTTTAATAGAACATTTTCTAAAGTTCACAAATGGTTATGACATATTGTGATAATGATAAATACTGCAATTATTTATCTTGCTTTTTGACAGGTGAGTGGAATTCAGAGATGGTTTGAAGAGGTAGACGTTGCAAGAGGAGACCCAAGGGGAATCTGTGGGCAGACTTGCATTGCAACCAGCAGATCTTTGAAGAAAACTATTTTCCATTTGGATCAGGATTACAGACACGTCTGTGTATCTCAGCACAAATATTTACAGCTGTTTTACTGTATTATTTTAAAAGTACAATAAAAGGGGTGAGGGGTGTTTCAAGTACATACAGTCCATGTTTTGTTGTCATTAAACTGATTTTACTGTTAAAATAAATAAATAAAAACAAGCAGGCAATTACATTTCATCCAACATATGGGTTTTCTGAGTGATACTATGAAATGAGAATCTACATAAAAGCACATGTTAGACCAACAATATTCCCTCAACTACAGAGTTGATGGAATAAACTTAATATTGAATATTACTGCTGATTTACTAAGTGTAAATGTGAGTCCCCAGCATGCACTGCAGAATAAATAAATGATGCATTTACTATTATAGGATTATTGTTTTACTGTTTTCAGAATTTATTCATGATGTTTTTGTTGTCACTTTTTTTGTGTGTGGTGATGATAAAATCTTATTATGCTTGTTTGTTTTCACCGTTACTAAGATCGCAAAGTTCCCTTGAGGCTAAATGCCATAAACAACATCCATAACAACACAAAGATGAAGCTATATATATATATATATATTTTTTATTTTATATTTATTGAAGATTTGGTGGATAAGAAATATATTGTTGACTTCACAGCCATTCATCAGCTCAATGTGAACAACAAATTCAAATTGACAAAAAATATTCTATCATGCACCCTTGAATTTTCAGCTTTTGACTACAAATATATATATTATCAATAGCCTAATTATTAAGATCATCTTTTTGGATGATGAGGATGACAACAGGCAGATGTTGAAGTTTTGAATGCGTCTAACATACTAAAATCAAGTAATGTTTTTTCAGTCCAATGCTGACATCACTTTTGCGGGAAAGTTTGTGGGACTATTAATTTTCTCTTTCATAGCAAATCAAACGCTTCTGTTTTACCATAAAAGCGCTTTTGGCATCTTTCACACGTTTAACTCATTTCCTTTATCCTTTAAATTGCCAGTCAGGTTATTAGTAGAAACGCTTGTACAGTTTTTATTGTTGAAGTAATTTTTTTAATCTTTATTTAAAACAGTTGTGTTGCTCTGGGAGAAGAACATCATTGCTCTGCGCTCGTGCGCGGTTCATTAACGCACTGCCTCCACGTGGATTTTAATTAGTGATCAAAGTGGATGCGTATGTTGCTTCTGTACACAGTGCCTAAATGATGTGAATTGATAAAAGTGATTGAGAAAGCCTTAAATATGCCTCTAAATGTCCATTATGTTCTGAAAATGTAGCCTATATAAAAACGCACATCTGTTTTCTCGTAGTTGGAAATCATTCCATGGAAGTGCACTGGATTTTTAGGAATTTACGAATAAATACTTAAGTAATCCGAGCAATATGAGACACTCAGCATTATCACAATGCACAGTACACATCTATGCAACTTACAGTGCTCACAAAGTCACACAGATATAGTTTGATCACTTAGTTTACGCTCTGAGTTTTGTCCAATTAGGAACGAATTAGAATCATTTTGCAAACGCACTGGCCAACACAACTTTTCCCAAACTACAGCTGTCACTGTCTCGTGTCATGTGGAGAAATGCCAAACTCACCTCTGTCCGGGACTGGAGTCGTTTGTTCATCTCATAGATTCTGTACTCAGGCTGCACCACGTACGGTGAATGTCTCCGGTAGAACGGTCCGAAAGGAGACGCGTAGAACGGGTCGTGCGGAGGGTTGGACATGTTGATTCCGTGTCGCGATTACAGCAGCGCCAAAGCTTCAGCATCCATACAGCGCGCCTGCAAGATCTCCAAACGCCGCGAGACAGCAGCAGTCACTGGCTGCACGCGGAGCGGAGAGATGAGAGCTCGCGGAGGAGGCGGGAGAGGAGAGCAGAGGAGAGGAGAGCAGGGGGAGGAGGGCTGGGCTCTCATTGGATAGCCGCAGGCTGCACTGGAACATTGTTGAGGGTGAGCCAAGCAAGTCTTACCACCCCACCAAAACCGACTGGCCTTTATGTTAATGTTTGTGTTCGGTAACTTTCAAATTAGCGTTGTACATAACCGGGGCTAGTTGTCACATGGGGTATAGGTTAATTAAAATGTTGTTTTCTTTGCAGTGTTGGTTTTAAGCATTTTGTTATATTCAAAATTATATTCAGTTAGTCCATAATTTGTGAATTATATCCGTCAGATTAAATGTCAAGTCACTTTTGAATATGTAAACTTCCTGTTGCTCAAAGAGCAGCGCACACCGATAGCAATGGCAAGGTTATGGGTTCGATTCCCAGGGAAAGGAAGAAATGCTAAAATACCTTAAATGCAATGAAAGTTGTTTTGGATAAAAGTGTCTGCCAAATGCGTAAATGTAAAATGGTATTACAAAATTAAATAGACCATAAAACCATAATGGTATACTTTAAGGTCAAGTGAGTATTATCAAGTTTAAGACAATTTATTCAGCAAATGCTAGGCTGGGGCAAATTGTCACATGGTTTTATTGCAGTGTTTCAGATCAAGCATATGGTTCTCATTGTGACAACTTTCCTCTGTGACAACATGCCACATGAACGTAAGCTATATGAACAGTAACATATTCAATAGCTTTAGACTTTATGTCAGTTTAGAAAGTTAATGGGGGCTCTGAGCAACAATGTAACTGTAATTCCAAATGTGGGGGCAAAATATAATCACAACGAATTTCTTATTAATTTGAAACATAGTATGTATCTTAAAATTAAATGATAAAGCTCAGATGAGCTTTATTTGTCACATACACAATTATACAGAGTATAACCGGCAGTGAAATGTGTTCTCTGCATTTAACCCATCCAAGTGCACACACTTGGAGCAGTGGGCAGCCAACGCTGCGGTGCCCGATGAGCAGTTGGGGGTTCGGTGCCTTGCTCAAGGGTCTCACCTCTAGGCCTAATTAAATTTACTCTTTTTATCTTTTATATATTTATTTTTAAGAATGCAAGTATGCAAAAGGATTCTACGTGTTTTTATGTGGTCCAAATCTAATAAAAACGTGCACCTCATAATCTCAATAGAGATTTAAAAGAATATACAGAGACAGAAGGTTAAATAAAACTAAATAAGTCCACTAAAAGGTTATAATGTCTGCAAATATAAAGTACAGAATATGATGTAATGCGTGGGTGCATGTTGACCCATCTTGAATAAGACTGACAAATGCACATCACATAAAAAAAAAAAAAAATAATTAACTATTAATCCCACTTTGTTTTGGCTTCTATGTTTCATCTGTAAATGTTGTGCTCTTTGTTAATATGGCACAGCATTATAATACATTATAGTTCCAAAAAAACTCCATAATTTAAAACAAAAATAATATAGCAATGTTATAGCACCACTCTGCCATATATCAGAATAATGGCCACACCTGAGGCTTCTCTAGTTTTGCTGCATCCGTTGTAAATAGATTCAGTGCTGTACAAGCGTGCTTCAAAACTGAAAAGAAGGTTGCTGGAGTTATTCAGGATTGAACAATGATTCTGATGATGCCTATTTCTTTTTATGCTAATTTGTTAATCTAATGCTGATGTCGATACATACCTTTGCATACTGAGCCTTTTCAAAGCCAAAATGCTCTCCAAAATCCATTTCCTCAATTTATGCTAATTAACCATAATAAGATATTTTTTATTTCTACATCGAATGTTCTGTTGAAGTATTTGAGGCTCAACCATCTTAGACAAATGAAAGTTCAACTCCAAACACTCCAGGCACAGAGATAGGTAATTATGAAAGTTGGGGCAAAGATCTATTAATAAAACTCTTAATTAAAAATTACATTATTTAATATCTCAAAAAGTTTCCATTCAACATTTCAGAAGGAATGGGCTTGTTTGCCCAAAGCACTTTCTTGCAAAAGCTATGCAGAAAAAAACTTGTGTCTTTTCTTTGGTTGCCATCTAATTTTAATTTGGGGTGTAAGAAGAGAGCGGCTGGAATTGGAGTGTTTTTTTTAATTAGAAGTAGTGCCCGAGTCTGAAGTTAGTGGTGTTGAGGGAGATATATGTGGTAAGGTGAAAGAGGAAGATCACTTCTGGGGGAAATCGAAATGGGTCAGGACACATATAGACAATCCTTCGCCAGGCTCCCCACTGTTACTATGGTAACGTACCATGGTGCGTGGCGAATGCTGCCTTCTCGGCAGGTTTGAACCCAAACACACACACACACATACATAAACACAGCTTTTACCTGCAGAAATCTCCTTATTGGGTTTATTGT
>CM049811.1:11551020-11593520 GCA_027422405.1 Ptychobarbus kaznakovi | reverse complement strand
CCTGACGACCGAATCGGTTAAGGGATTAAATCAAAATAATAATAATTACCCCCAAAAATGCTGAAGTATTCCTTTAAGGGCAAATTCCCTCCACGTTACAACCCTTGTCATTTGAAATAATATAATAACTTAAGTGTTACATTCATGAGAAACAATGGTGTTTTTGACCCTGAGCAAATCCACCAGGTCAAAACGATCTTGTGCACTGCTAACACAAATAGCTGTGGAATATGCTATGTGTACTCCTCAAACAAGGCAATTCCAACATAATTTATTGTCATTAATATGTTTATTGTCTCATTACAGTCAAGAATATAACAGCAGAGGCAACTGATTCTAAATGGCCATGTTGATGTGAAACCCTGGTCATTCCACAGATATACAGAGAGGTCAGCGCCAGTGTGCAACAGTGTAATTATCAAGCACATAACTGTGGCGGTGAAATTCCCATAATGCTGCACATATTTATCAAGCCCAGTTGGGAGGAGTACAAATGGAGCTTTTCTTGTGTGTGTTCACTCTGAGGCAGGAGATGTGTGTATCGTGTTTACCCATACAGAGAAGCCTGATGCTTTGATGGTCAATACATTTGATCTTTTCCTTCTCACATTTCACCATTATCCCTCGCAGTCATCTAAATGTCACAAAATATATTTTTTCCTTAAATAAACCCCTCTTTGTAAACATGCTAGTACAAAGCAGGGATTATTGGTAATCAATGTGTAAGTTATATTGCAAATTATCTTGCTCTTTCATTGCTTTATTTGTACAAGAGTAAGCGTCAGAACTTTTTGTGAATCTGTGCACATACTGTACATTGTCAAATGATTAAATTACATTGTCAATTCAATAAAATAGGAAATAGAATTAAAATGGAGCTTTGTTCAACTTTTTTTCAAGAACTATGACAATAACTTGAATTGTTTAGATCAGAGAAATCAGAGAAAAGAGACAATCTTATAAAAGCCCATTTCTCCCATGGAATTGCAGAATTATCACAGTTTTTGTTGTTTTGCTTTGTTTTGTTTGTTTTGTTTTTTGTTTTGTTTTGTTTTGTTTGTGCCACAGATTATAAAATAAAAATGTGATTTTGTATCCCATAATTTTTATGTTTATCAAATCTAGTTATTCAAAATAATTGTATTAATCCCATGGCAGAAACAAGCTTTTATGAAATCTAGACCATTCTTAGCAGCAGATAAAAATTCATATTTAATTTTCTTATTAATAAAAGTAACAAATATAATACGATGCATGCAAATATCCATGACACAAAGTGATAGCACATACAAGTAAATCAGTAATATGTGACCCTGGACCACAAAACCACTCTTAAGTGTCAAGTTTTGTTTATCTGAATTAAATAAGCTTTCCATTAATGTATGGTTTGTTAGGATAGGACAATATTTGGCCGATATACAACTATTTGAAAATTTGAGGGTGCAACAAAAACCAAAATATTGTGAAAATCACCTTTAAAGTTGTCCAAATTAAGTTCTTAGCAATGGATATTACTAATAAAAGTTTTGATATATTTACGGTAAGACATTTTCAAAATATCTTCATGGAACATGACCTTTACTTATGTCCTAATGATATTTGGCAAAAAATAAAAATGTATCCTTTTGACCCATACAATGTATTTTTGGCTATTGCTACAAACATGCCCCAGCGACTTAAGACTGGTTTTGTGGTCCAGGGTTGCATTTCTCCAAAAACAGAACTTCGAAGAATGCCATAATTAAGCCTTGAACATTCAGAAAGTTTCTAAACTTCTGTTAAGCTTATTTTAGATAAGGAATCAATTTCCAGACAGTGTTAGGACACGTTTTGAACATTGCACTGAGATCTAGAGGAAAAGAGATCCGTCAGGACAATAATGAGTCATTGACTATAACTAGTGCTGTGTCAGTACATGATTAGGTATAAATCCTGTCTGGAGGAAGCCACCTTTGTCGTTCCTGTGGAATAGGTGCAGTTGCTGAGCAACAAACCCTCTCCAATACCTTGGAGATAAAAAAGAAGTTCCATATATGTGGCGATAATGTGTCAGATCACATGCAATATTTTGTTTCTAAATGAAGGTTCAGTCTTTAAGGAAATCTTTGACAGATTCCAATCAGTTTTTAATAATAGCTTGTTGTTGGAGGAAAAGACTGAGTAGACAAGTAAATGAACATGTAATTAGTCCATTGCAATACATCTGGATAATTGGGCTAAATGGGGAAAAAAAATAATTTGTTAATGGTTTCATTAATTCATGTTTTTAAAAATACTGGAAATGAACTTAGCAACATGCATCCACTGTAAAATTGAGGAAAAGGTACTTTAAAATACGTCTGGAGTATGTTCACTAACTGTCAAGCCACAATTCCATCTAATCCTTAGCCTGCATGGAAGAAGAAGAGCACGGAGGACCTTGACCTAAGCATGAAACATATAGCACTGACAGGTAGCAGATCAAGACAAATGAGATCTATAGAAGACACTGTGTGTGTGTGTGTGTGTGTGTGTGTGTGTGTGTGTGTGTGTGTGTGTGTGTGTGTGTGTGTGTGTGTGTGTGTGTGTGTGTGTGTGTGTGTGTGTGTGTGTGTGTGTGTGTGTGTGTGTGTGTGTGTGTGTGTGTGTTTGTGTGTGTGTGTGTGTGTGTGTGTGTGTGTGTGTGTGTGTGTGTGTGTGTGTGTGTGTGTGTGTGTGTGTGTGTGTGTGTGTGTGTGTGTGTGTGTGTGTGTGTGTGTGTGTGTGTGTGTGTGTGTGTGTGTGTGTGTGTGTGTGTGTGTGTAGCATATATATATATGGTTAATCCAAGAACACTCCTGGAGTAATTGCATACCTCATGCAATTAGTATTTTTAGATCTGAACATTTCAATAATGGTTACATTTCTGCCACATGTGAACGATCCTGGCCGCTGCATCCTTGTAAAGGAGCAGCATTAGACTTTAATTAGTGAGCTCACCATTCCTTAGAATAACACAAAGTCAAGCCGAGCCGAAGACCCTGACTGCATCTCCTGGCTTTGAACACCACCGAAGATGATCTGATCTCGCTTACTTAAAATAATAGGCTGTCAGCACAGACCATCTCTTACATATGTTAGGTGACCGTGTATAAATACACATAAGTTAAATACAAGTTGGTTATTAATGTATTCAAGCTCAGGTTCTTGGAAATTAGGAAAAAAAAAGATTACTTTTATTATAAAAACGTATGTAATGTATTAATAATGTTTGGAACAGACATTAGTGGTGGTGATAATAATCAGCAACATACGTGAGGATAAAGAAATGTCATCTAATAGAAAATGTCACTGAGCTGCCCTCAGTCGTGAAAGACAATGAGTGTGCACTAATTAGATTTTTGATAGGGATTTTGTTGATTTTGTTATGGGGATAGTAATCATTTACTCACAGTCATTCAAAACTAGTTTGACATCAATACTAGAACACACACAAAAAATAAATGATATATATTAGGGCTGTCAGTCTATTACAATTTTTAATCCAATTAATAACATGATGTTTCAATTAATTAATATAATTAATCTCAAAATAAAATTGACAGTGAAAATGCCCAAACAAGATTTAAAGCTACTTTTGTGTTAAAAGTGAAAGAAGTAAACATTACAAATTTTAGCTTTAGAAATAAATATTCGATTTGATTCAATATAAAATGTATTATACATAAACATTTAGGCTACAACCTAACATAAACTATGGAACATAAAAGAAGATAATTTGAGAAACATCAGAATTTTTTGTTCATACAGTGAAAGTCATTGGTAATCAAAACAGTTTTGTTACCAACACTTTTATGTTTTTATGTTTTTGAAATGACATGAGGGTGAATAAATGATGACAGAATTAAATTATTTGGGTTTTTTCTTTTTATTACTATTATTTTATACTATGCTATTATTATTTTTTATTAAATTATACTCTAAACAAGAAACCACATCTGCCAGCAGGTGGCGGTAATGTCTATGAGACATTTATTCATTTGATTCGTTCAAACGGCTGCCAAAGTGTAGTGCCCTTAACGCACACTAAGGCCCTGTCCCAAATGGAACACTCCATGTGCACTTGAGGTCTATACTGACTTACAGTGGCCACCGCGTGCGTGTGTCCGTTAAGTTCACTAGACCGTAGGATGTCCCATTCCTCATTTTAGCGTTTAGAAGGGTGCTCGCAGGAGCCACCTTTGCAGCCGTTATGTGCCCTCGATCCGCACTTCTGCCCGACAGTCAAACCGGCATCACGTCACAAAAGTGCTGATTCAGAGGAAGACCGCGAAGGTTTAGGATGCCATTTGGGACAGGGCCTAAAACCACGCATCTCAAATACCACTCAGGAGCGCTATCTGAGGCTTAGTCCCATCATGCACCATGTTAAATCGTGAGACTTTTTGCTGAGATCTCGGTCACGGAAACCTTTCCAATGTAAGCTAAATGTCAATGTAATAATTATATATGACATATAATTTGGTAGAAAAACAAAGTGTCGCACGTTTTATTGGTGCAAAGATGAGTAGTGGTGATATTTATTTTGTACAACATTTGCGACTGCTTTTTTATCACTTAATTAGAAGCACTACAAATTAAATTGTGTCATGTTATAGGAACTACTGAACAGACATTTAGAAGTTGATTTTAAAATGCAAAGTATTTAAAATAAAGCTATGTTAATGGAATTTTTACAACACTAAGTGTGTCCCATCAGTTAATGAAAACTTCTACGCACACTTGTGGTCTTCATCCTCACTTGAACTCTTGGGCCAAATACAGGAAACGGGACGGGGCCAGTGCGTTAACGTTAACTGTTAAAATATTTTAAAATTATGTTAAAATATAATATTTTAAATATATATATATATGTGTGTGTGTGTGTGTGTGTGTGTGTGTGTGTGTGTGTGTGTGTGTGTGTGTGTGTGTGTGTGTGTGTGTGTGTGTGTGTGTGTGTGTGTGTGTGTGTGTGTGTGTGTGTGTGTGTGTGTGTGTGTGTGTGTGTGTGTGTGTGTGTGTGTGTGTGTGTGTGTGTGTGTGTGTGTGTGTGTGTGTGCTGCGTAAGTATTGAAGTCAAAGAAGTTTGGAATGACTTATGTTATTTTACTAAAACTGAAATAAAAAATATTTAGACACATTACACATACACACATGCTATATATGAGCATAGCCTATAACATATACAGCTCTGCTCAAATCAAAAGCCCACTGTCTGTGCAATCGTTTTACATTCGGGGACAAGCTCCAATGTCAACGAAAGCCTTCAAAAACCATACAGGCCTATTACGCAATATGACACGAAAGGCATTTATGAATAGTTAAAGACGGACTAAAAATAATCACCTAAAGTCTTTTACTGAATGGGGAGTCACCCATTGAATTATCCCTATGCACTAGGGATATATGGACGATTCACGGTCTCTGATGACCATCGCTCTGATCCGTAGCACTGGAGCACTTCTGTGCCACCACATTTTAATTTTAATTATAATCTTCTCTGTTCCACAAGGAGCATAACATGTAATTAAACTTTATGGAATTGCCCTGCAGCTCATGCAAAATCTCATACAAAAGCTCCCTCAAAGAGCGGCACAATCAAAAACACCCACTAACAAAGTCCTATATGCATCACATACTGTAACCTCTGACACAAAATGTGTATTGAACTTTTATAACACAAAATCTCTATGAAAAATAAAAGAACATAAACAATAAAAATAATGAATTTCATAATTTGCCTATAATAAAATGATTTGATTTGACATCCCCTAAGTTTGGCTAGGAGCATTATTGTAGGTACAATCACAGTTGCCACGGAAACTGGTTCTTAGAGCATTAACAAAGTTTTACAACATCAAAAATCCACAAAAGTGGAGAAGAATATTATTACTGCCACCAAAGGCTTTTACCAATGTACCTGTTTAATTTTGATTAATCAAGCAAAATCATTTTCTTATTTTACTTTACTACAATGCAAACACAGCAATGCAGTTTAATCTGTACACTGTGCCAAAAAAAGGCATTTGATTTCTGGAAATCTATGTTTTGACTTTTTGAATTTCATTGTTCATGAACTCAAAAATCTATCATAGTCTTATATCTTTATATATAAAAATCTTATAACAGTAACAGCATGATTCGTTTATACAGCAATATAAACCCTTGACAAATCACCAGAGTTTTCCATATGAAATAGTATCATTCAAATTTCTTACAAATATTTATTTTCTTATTTTTCCCACAGTGCATGAGAAAAAGTGTACTCAAGTACTCAATGAACTGCTCTCACGAAAAGCAGTAGTCACAATGACACAGCACCACAAGAGCACAGTGACTTTTGCAAGAACACGCAAGCCATTCAACATCACCAATACAGGTGGCAAAGAATAAACCCTGAATCTCTCTTTCAGGTTGACCATTTCAAACCCTCTCCACATGTTGCCTCTTCACAGCGGGTTCAAGCCAACAGACATCCGTCAATACTCTCCTGTGCATTCTGGAGCAGAGGCAGTCCTTTGAGACCATTCCTCTGTCTATCCTTCCTCCTGACCTATTTTTCCTTGATTGATTTTCTTTATTCCTTCCATCGTGTTGTTTTGCTTTTGGGTGAGTCTCCATCACTTCTCAATCGTATTTTATGATTTTGGAGGGGACGGCAGCTACTTGACAGAATATTTGGTTTGGGTTGATTTGTCAACTTGGATATTTGTAAGCAGGATGAGAGATAAATTACACAGGATTGTGAAATAATTCAATCTTGACCAGTGTTGCTGGTAAATGTTATGAAAGAAAGGCTGTAACCACATAGGCCTATTTATGATTTAGGGGGAAAAAAAATTGTAATTAAAAAATTGTTTAAAAGTAAATTATACAATTGATCTTACATTCAAATAAAATATGTTGGTTCATGTCGATGTTATTAATCAACTAACAAAACTTTTCAAATTTTAGGGAATTATTCAGGACATTTTTTGAAGGATCATGTGACACTGAAAACGTGAGTAATTGCTTCTTAAAAATTTGCTTTGACATCACAAGAATACATTAAAACTTTAAATACATTAAAATACAAAACAGTTGTTTAAATTGCAATAATTTTTTACTGTATAAGGTAGTGTATAACTTTCTAATGTAATAGTTATAATAATTCCAAATGTATATGAACGTATATGGTAAGCATATATATTTAGATGCCATGGTCACCTTTTTTTAGTCACCTGTTCCCTTTGGTCCAGTGGCATAACAACAATGCATGCATAATAATTTAAAATAATTTGTAATTCAAAGTCGGAGTACAAGAAAGAAGAAAAGACATGTAAACGTGCCAAAATGATATAAAAGTATCTAAAAAATATTGCTGCTGTTTAATCTCCATGAATTTCTACAGCATGGCTACGCAGTTGTGCTGTGAGACTGAAGACGTGTTAATCCATTTTTTTTAATATAACTTTTTCCCACATTTTGCAAACGCAGTCCATCTGTGTCCCTCACTCTCCCTTTGCCACCCATGCTTGTTTTGCCAGAACTCCTCATACTCTCATATCCCTGAACACACATACACACACATACATCCGCCCACACTCTCTTGGACAGACTCACTCTCACAACAATTCCTATTTGTGCCGGTTTCAAAGGTAAACACGGCAAAGTTTTCAAAATATTTTCTTGTGATGACCTTGTGTGACCTCATTGACAAAATCATCTGCTCAACAAAATATAGAAATCATAAAAACTGCATGACAGATGATTAGCATGCAGATAATATAGAGATCTGTATTAGTGATCTATATGTGCGGAGCACACATGAAAAGCACAAAGAGACAAAACACAATATCCTGAACATTTACAAAAAACACTGAATCTTGGAGTAACCTCTTAAAGCTCTTGCTATGCTTTAGTCAGTGATCCGTTGCTGTTAAATAATAAATAAATAAATAGGAACCAATAAGTTAGACTTATTCAAAATTAATCACAATAAAAGTAAACTAAGAAAAAGGATTTACAGGTTATGTCAAATTTCCGTTGTCAAATGACTATAAGTAACAAAATATTTTTTCACAAATGTTAATGTGTTATACTTCACCAGCATCTTTTGTTTACACCTGTTTCTAACCAAATTTCTATTGGCACAAAAATCAGATGTTTATTTTTGCATTATAACGTAATCCTTTTATTATTTTCTTAACAGCAATTGCTTTTATTTAATTGAATTGATTTGCACTTAAAGCATTGCATTCCTGTGCCAAGATTCTCTAACTGCTGGCAAACAATGTTGCCAATAAATGAAAACATGAGACATTATCAACAACAAAGCTTACATTATATGCACAGAAATGCACTGTTTTTCTTCCCTTTAAACGCAAGTTTGAATAGATGTTTTTAAATAAAGTACCCTGTTGTTGCTGTGGACACAGTGTATCCTCTCAATGGACAGCTGATCCATTAAAAAGGATTTCGCTATTGTAGAAACTGGCATGACTGTTGACAGTGAATGTCAGGGTGACATTGCCAAGCTGCACTTCTTGAATCAGAGGCCAAGACAAACAGAACACACAAACTTGCTCTGAAGGAATAGTTCACTAATGAGTGTGCCTGCCCTGCATGTACGCACCTGAACGCTTGCTTCCTTATATGTGAAAGAATGATGAAGTCTTTGTGTCTTAGGTGACCAACATCAATATTTTGAATGTTGTGCAGTTGTTTGTGTAGCAATAGTAATACATTCAGAAAAAAATCTGTTTTTAAGTCTGAAGTCACATTTTAGTGATGCTTCAGAAGAAAGGATTACTATTTCTGTTCGGCATGCTTTTTCTTCTTAATAATTTGGTTTAGAAACCATTTTCACTCTGAAATTGCTAGTAAATTTTACAAATAATTACAAAAAAACAACAAGTAACACATATTAAAATAGAAAGACAGAACTAAAATAGTCTTGTAAAACTTAACTTAGAATTTTTTGTTTTTTTTACAGTGTACAGTACTTACAAAATGTGCACTATTTCTGTTATGAACATAAAAGTTCAAAGTATGTTTTGTTTTAGTTTTTTGCCTTGGACTAGAAAAAAACTCTAGCAACCTCCTTAGGAACTACATAGCTAAGTATATAAAATATGGTGATGGGTTCTTTGCAAACTGTGTCAAACTACAACATTCCTTCACTTTTTGTAGTTTGAGAAAAACTGAAAAATCTAGATGCTTATTGTTTCCCTTTAGAATGTAAGGGTAAGTAGGGAAGCGGGAAGCATGCAGTCTAAGTTATCTCAGCCCGATCAAACGGCAATTCGTACATATTTTACGAGGTGGCTAATTCGTACAAATTCGTATGACCTCACTCGTACAAATTCATACGATCTTTGCTAAATCGTACGTATTTTAAGAGCTACCAATTCGTATGAATTTGTACGAATGACCTACACCTAACCCTGCCCCTAAATCTACCTGTTCCTGGGGTTTAGACAAATCTTACTAAATCGTACGAGTGAGGCTGTACGAATTCATACGAATTAGCCACCTCGTAAAAGTATGTACGAATTGGTCGTGAGATAGCGTTGGTTATCTAAGTATTCTGCAAATGAGGCTCTATGATATTATGTTTCTGGAACAAAAAAAAAGTGTCAAATACCTGGATTCACCTCTTGACTAGTGATGCATCTCATTCCTGGAAACCTGTGAGGAATTTCAATTTGCTGTCATCTCTCACAGAGCTGTAAACGCAATGCTAATTTTGAAGATTACATACTGTTTACTTATTCTTTTATCTGTTTTCCAAAAGACAACAAACCACGAGGTGCAAGTGTCTTACCCTCCCACTCATCCTGGAGAAGCTCTCAGTGTTTCTCTCCAAATCTGAATATCAGAGCCCACACAATGTCTAGCACACGCAAACTGACAATATGAATAAAAGTCAAAGGCTAAAGGGACCCAAAATAATGTAGAAAGACAAAGACCATCTAAATTCTACAGCATATAGAATAATTAGGAATCGTTTGAGAAATGGAGAGATAACAGGATGCACAAATTGCAGTGGTGCTAGTAGCAGTAGAAGTACTGCTGTTGTTTTTATCATTATTCTAAATCCAACACCCACCTTGCACACACAAACAGACTAAATCTCAATCTGACATCCATATACTGCAACATGTGAGACTTCTTTTCTCCCTAAGGCTGTTGGATTGTGGTCTCATAACGCCTGAACCAAAATATGATCTGAATTCTGGCTGGTAAAACGTGTGATTGAATAAAATGTCCTGACATTAGTCTCTCGGACTGTCAGACTGGATTCTCCCTTCCTATGAAGTGCGGTTTATAGCCTCAAGCCAAACGTAGGTGATTATTCTAGCCAGAGAGGAGCAAAACCCAAAGGCTTCCAATGTCATAGAAAGTTCAGACATTTGGCAACGAAGTCTGTGAATTTTAATTGCTAAACAGGAAGAGTTCTGCCCTTGTCGACAGGAAAATGGGAAAGAGTGTGCAACATTCAAGACAGGTGTAAACGAATAGAAATATTTAAAATACCAAAGAATACAAATATTATAATAATAGTGGTAGAAATACCTTTTAAGTACCAAGATGGCGGCGCGTTCAGACGCAGCGGCTACTCCGGGTCCTAGAAACTGTGTTTTTATGTCTGTTAGTCGTTCGTCTCCTCGTCTTCAAACTGTCTGACTTTATCAAAAAATCAAAGGACAAACACCCGGAAACACATCTATGATCGCCAGAGCCTCCTGGATATCGGCAATGTGTACAAACATCAGCTTTCACCGGCGACTACTGAGAAGCTACAAGGCCTCTGTCTGCTGCTGAAGCCGGACCCCGAGACCGCGGCCTCGCCTACTGATGCTACCCGCACAAAACGGCGACGCCGGCGGTGTGTGAGGGGACAGAAGCGCGGCAAGCGTGGAGGTATTCGAGCTAGGCTAAGGGCTAACCAACTAGACCAGCGATTCCATCACTCATGCTCTCAAACGTTCGCTCTCTGAAAACAAACTGGACTTAATTCAACTCAGCCGGTCTACACAGCATGAGACAAGGGATTGTTGTGTGTTTGTTTTCACTGAAACATGGCTAAACGACAACATCCCGGACTCCGCCATTCAGCTTAACGGACTTTCCTGCTGCCGAGCGGACAGAGATTCATCACTGTCTGGTAAGACTCGCGGGGGCGGATTGTGTGTGTATATCAACAAAGAATGGTGTAACAATGCTGCGGTATTATCAAAACACTGTTCATCGCTGGTGGAGTTTATGGTTGTGAAATGTCGACCGTCTATCTGCCGCGGGAGTTCACGGCATTGTTATTGTCGCGGTGTCATTCCCCCGTGTGCAAATGCTAAGGCAGCGCCTTCGTGATCTGTACAGCGCCATCAGCGAACAACAAACAAATAACCCCGACGGCTTTTTCATCATAGCCGGCGACTTCACCACGCTAACTTAAAGACAGTTTTACCAAGTTCTACCAACATGTGAACTTTTGCAACAAGGGGAAATAACACACTGGACTTTGTTTACACAACAGTGAAAAACGCATACAAAGCCGACCCCGCCCCCATCTCGGATACTCGGACCACATCTCTGTTATGCTAACCCCAGCATACAGACCACTTCTCAAAACTGGCCAAACGGTTTCAAAAGCAGATCACGGTATGGCCAGACAATGCTACCTCAGCACTGCAGGACTGCTTCCAGGACACAGACTGGAACATGTTTAAAGAGGCGGCCACCTATAATAACCATACAGACCTGCAGGAGTACACTGAAACTGTGACTGCTTACATCAAATACTGCATTGATGATGTGACAGTCACCAAGACCATCACCACACGTGCAAACCGGAAGCCATGGATGACAGCAGAGGTTCGTGGGCTGCTAAAAACCAGAGATGAAGCGTTCAGATCAGGAGATAAAGCAGCCCTCAAAACAGCAAGAGCCAATCTGTCCCGTGGCATCAAAAATGCAAAACAGTCATATGGCAATAAAATCAATAATCATTTCACAACAGCAGAGATACACGGAGCCTGTGGCAAGCCATTCAGACCATCACTGACTACAAGCCCCCGCCAAAGGCCTGTGATGACGACACATCCCCCCAGATGTACTCAACCACTTTTATTCACGGTTTGAAATGCAGAACGACACACCTGCACAAAAACTTCCCACACCTCCCAACGACCAGGCACTCTGTCTGTCTCCGCGACGTAAGGAAGACCCTATCTAGGATTAACCCACGCAAGGCTGCGGGGTCCTGACAATTTACCTGCCGCGCACTGAAAGACTGTGCTGCACAGCTGACAGATGTCCTAACAGATATCTTCAACACCTCGCTGAGCCAGGCAGTCATCCCACATGTCTCAAATCCACAACGATCATACCTGGTACAAAAAAAATCACCTGTGTCCTGTCTAAATGACTACCGTCCCATAGCACTGACTCCATCATAATGAAGTGCTTTGAGAGGCTAGTCAGGCACAACATCAAAACCAGCCCCTCCCAACAACTCGATCCGCTCCAGTTTGCATACCGCCCAACCGCTCTACGGATGATGCAATTTCCTCCCCTCCACCTGGTCTTACCCATCTAGAAAATAAAGAACTCCTATGTTAGAATGCGTTCATCGACTTCAGTCAGCATTCAACACAATAATCCCACAACAGCTCATCAATAAATTTTAACCTGCTGGGCCTTAACACTCCTCTGTAATTGGATCCTGGACTTTCTAACTGGAAGAACTCAGTCAGTCCGTGTCGGCCACAACACCTCGAGCACTACCAATGAGCCACAGGTGGCCCACAGGGCTGTGTGCTCCCCCGCTGCTCTTCACGCTGCTGACCCATGGACTGCACTGCCAGTTCAGCTCCAACCACATTATCAAGTTTGCCGATGACACATCAGTGGTAGGTTCATCAGCAACAATGATGAAACGCACTACAGAGAGGAAGTGGCACAGCTGGCTGAATGGTGTGTGGCGCTAACAACCTGTCCCTCAATGTGGAGAAGACAAAGGAAGTTGTGATGGACTTCAGGAGAAACTCTGTTGACCAACCCCCACTGATCATCAGACAGCTCGACTGTGGAGAGAGTCAGCAGCACTAAATTCCTGGGGGTGCACATCACAGAGGACCTCACCTGGACCACCACACCAGGTCTGTCTCCAAGAAGGCACAACAGCGCCTGCACTTTCTCCGCCGGTTAAAAGAGCAAGCCTCCCTCCACCCATCTCACCACCTTCTACAGGGGTACCATTGAGAGCGTGTGTGACCAGCTGCATCACTGTCTGGTACGGGAACTGCAGTGCAGCAGACCGCAAGACCCTCCAGCGGACAGTGAACACCGCTGCAAAAATCATTGGTGCCCCTCTCCCCTCCATCCTGGATATTTTCCTTACACGATGCTCAGCAAAGCGAAAAGTAATCGTGAAGGACTCACCCACCCTACCCTCCCACAGTTCTTCCAGCTCCTACCCTCAGGTAGACAGTACCAGAGTATCAGAGCCCGCTCCGCCAGACTGCTCAACAGCTTTTTTCCCCAGGCTGTGAGAGCCCTGAACTACATCACACCACCCCTCTCTGAAACCCCAAACAAACCCCTACTTCCTGAAAACATGACATACCCCCCCCCCCCCCAACACACACACACAACACACACAACCTACCACATCACAGGAAAAAAACTGTTATTTTTGTGCAATTCAAGTGTGCTACGCACAGGTGAGCGGGCCTGCACAAGCCACCTGTAGCAACACACTCGCCTCTACATGCACTAGACACTTTCACACACCATTGTGTGTACATAATCCCAAAAGACTGATTGCAATATATAACTGTAATGTATGTATGTTTACTGGCTCATGCACCACAAATCACCTTACATGTTCCCAGTCAGCTGCTTGAATGTCTCTTTTTTGCACATGTACAGTATTTGAAGTCGTCTGCTACAGTTGTACTGTTTGTATTTTTTTTTTTGTATTTTTTTTTTTTTTTTAGTTTATGTATAGGTAACCCTTTTATATATAGCATAGTATAGTCAAAGCTGACAGTAGGTTAGTTGTTTATAGGTTTATACTGTTTTACTTCGTGTTGTATGTCTGTATTATGTAGCACCGTGGGTCCTGTGAGGCACGACATCTCATCCCACTGTATGTCCACACATGTAGCGGAATGACAATAAAGCTCAACTTGAACTTGAACTTGGAAATACCTTTTATGTGATATATTATACAGTAAATGTTAGCGGTTTAATATAGTATATATTTTCAGATATTTACCCAAAATAATGGACGATAAAGTTATGATATCTTCAAATTCCATTGATTTAAGGAAGGTCTAAGCCATTTCTAGAGACCACAATAGAAAAAAGACTTATTCGAGGTGGGCTCCAGTGTTTTTACTGTTGATTACAACTACAACTAAAACTAAAACTATTTATCAACTTTACATAACTGAAATGAAGCTAAAATAAAAAATAAAAATTGTTTCCTTGTCAACGTCCTGAAAGTACTAAAATTACTGAAACTGAAATAAATTAAATTAAAGATATTAAATGTTTAAAAATACATGGAAATGTTTTTTTATTGTATAAAAAAATGACAAAAGCACACAACAAAATTACTAAAACATTAAATAAACAGAAAATATAAATATTAAGCTAATTCAAAATATTAATACAAACTACAACAGTATGTAAATAATGCTAAAATGGCTCTTTAACCCATCAGAACATCCTAGCAAACCACCTGTCAACATTTTTGCAACTGCATTGCAAATAACTGTGGAGCAACAAAATGCTTTTTTAAAAACCATGACGCATTTTTTTTGAGTTATTATTGATCCACCTCTGATCTCAGTTCTTTTGTCTGTCTGATGATGTGCTTAAAAGCTCTATCCATCACATATTGCCATCACAGTCCACAGCTGCCCAGACATCTACCTGTTAGATAACAGCCCAGGTAGAGTGAGACAAGCAACACGGACGAAGGACCAAGATGCTCCATTTGTGGCTTTATCAAAGATCAGCAAAGTTTAAAAGGTCGTTTATGCTATATTCTCATCCTCTCTGGTTCTGACGCTTGGCATTTCACTGATCTTCCACTCTAATTAAAAGAAGAGGAGAGGGAGAAGGAACGAAAAAAAGTGAAAGGGTGAAAAAAAACACATGAGAAACAGTTGCCAAGGAATCCTTCAGTCTATGAAAGCCTGCAGTCACAGGAATGAACATCCCCTCCCAGACCCTAGAAACATAATTAGGAAGTCTAGATACACCGCATCACCAAGTAATTAAATGTTTTTCAGTTCTGTCTTTGGGGCATCAACAAATGAGGGGGAAAAAAAGAAGTAAACATTGCGCCATGTGCTTCTGCATTTGCCTTTATCACTGGCAAGTGTGAATGAAACAAACTAGACCTAGGTTCTTCTACAATTACCCCATCAAGCTCAGTCAGAAATCTTGGTGTAATCTTTGATGAACAGCTGACCTTCAAAAGAGCTCACATTGCACAAGAGGCCCTGCTCGATCACTGCAAGGTTTGCATTACACAACAATCAGAAAGATCACCGTTGCCCTTTCTCAAGAACTGATGCTTGAGCATCAGCTGCACAGAAGTTGAACTTCTTGTCCAGGCCCCTTGTCATCTCTAGGCTGGACTACTGCAATGCTCATTCTGGCTGTCTTTCTCTTTATTTATTCCTTCTCTTGACTTCCATTTCAATGACATCACAATCAACTTCCTCTGTCTGTTTGCCTCTCAAAATGATTCAGAATGCAGCATGTGGCACTTGACTGGTCTTCAACGAGCCAAAAGAGCATTTCCAAAAGAAGATAAAACATGTTATTTTTTTGTCCACCTCTCTTTACCTTCTTTTATGTCCTCAAGATGCATACAGGTTTGGGCTTCTGGTTTAACAGGCAGGGCAGCTTGCCATAAGCAGAATTGTGAATTATGCCCCCTCCCTTGAATATTATGAAAGTAAAAAAAAAACATACTTTAAGGGTCAAAATAGACCTTTTGATAAAAGATAAAAGTAAATAAATAAATTGTATTTAAATTGTATTTAAATTGTATAATTTACAAATTAAAATTGTAGCTCTAGACAGTTACCTATGGCTATGATTTTATTAATACAGTCTGATAGATTTTATAGTCTCAAGCATTCAGAAATCATGCAAAAGAAAATTAAGCAGTTTTACTGTAATATAAAAACCTTGTTGAAGAAATTATAGAGGCTGTGTCATCTAAAGGTGGCCAAAAATATAAGTGGATATTTTAAGTAATTGATTTTGAGTTTTGGTCAATAGCCTATTAGCAGTAGGTCTAGCTTCTGTCATGAAAACAAATTCCTTGTATGTGTAAGCATACCTAGAAATAAAGCTCATTCTGATTATGATTCCATTTTTAATAATATGTAATGTACATACATTTATTATTTTGTATTACATTATGTATTCTAGCAGTGTTATTCAATTAAATATAATTATTAATTAACAATCATTATTGCCTCGTTGTTTTTATATCATCATTTTAAGTCATTTTAAAGGCTGCTGTTGGCTTAGGTCTGGTTTTATAACTGGGAATATTATCTTGATAGCTACTTCTTTGTAAACTATTATTTGAAGTAACAAAACCATGGTGAATGTGTGGTTACCATGGCTACAAGAACCATGATTTTTGGTTTTATTCGTAGTAAAACCATGGCTAATTTTCGTAAGGGAACATAGAAACTCAGAGAGAATATTAGATGGGTTGGTGCTGGTGAAGTATTAGACATTAAAACGTTAAGGTCAACAGCCAAAAAAAATTCACAGGATTATGATGAATGTACCTCAAAGTGATGCACGGGCTTCATCTTCAAAAAACATTTTCTTTTTTTTCTCGGCACCGGCTTGCTGATGTCTTTTCATGGGTAAAGTTGTCCATCAATTATGATCTTTTGTGTTCTGCCGCACACATGAGGTGCGAGCGGGCGCGGATGTGGAAATAGCATGTCACGTGTGCTTAGCCTGCGTTCACCGTAAAATGCCGTGTTTTTATTTCTGTATATGCACGTTAATATTAATACGGAACAAAACGTTTTTTTTAAGCAACTGGGATGTTGCCCCACTGGGAGTTGGTGCCCTAAGCAAACTGCTTAGGCTACTCTATTTATAGGGAGCGGCCTTACTGGTAACAGGGGGCAATTGTAACACACTCAATTCCTCCAATCAGAATCAAGCTAGAGTGATTAAACTTAATCTGCAAATGCTCAGTACGAGTATCTCTCTGCCTGCGCAAAAGAGCACAATCGTTTCACCTCAGCAGAATGTTTTTACAAAATACTGATTTTGTGGTATTTTTGGATGTACAGTATTTTTCTACTGCTGTCTAAAGTTTAGATGATTGCGAATTTAAACTACATACATTTTATCTCTAGGTTATTGATAGAAAATGAACAACCTATGCTAATATAGGTGTGGCTAGCTAGCATATGATATTTTATCATGGCTGCAACAACGGGGACAATTGTAACACTTTTACAACTGCCCCCTAGCCACAGTGCCCAGTGTAAGCACTGATTACATTTGTTTTTCTGCATTTTTAAACATGTAAACCAGGCATAGCTGTTAGAAAATAAACATAAATGACTATTATCTCACTTGAATTAAGATGATAATATTAAAATTTTGACATTGGATGATTATCTTCATATTAAATTTTGTATGTCTTTGCAGTGTGTGGACACAATTACAATTAAAAGACTGTTCTTGACTCATCAGCTCAAAAAACGTATTAAGTAAAACATATTTAAATAATTAAAATCTAGTTACCTCTAAATTAGCTTTTTGAATGATGTCTGACATTTAAGCGAATTTGAACCACACCACATATAAATATAATATATAATATTAGATGTGTGTGTGTGTGTATATATAAATGATATAATATAAATAAGCAAGGTTACTTTGGAAAGTAATAGGTTACAGATTACAAGTTACCCTACTTAAATGTAATAAGTAGTGTTAAATGTAAATTCTGATTACACTTGCCACACATCACTTCACTTTCACTAAATTACTTTTTGATTACTTTTCTAAATTTCTAATGTTTTCAACTGTCAATCATTTTTAAACATGTAAACCAGGCAGGGTTAACACTGACTACTGTCAGACTTTCCAAATCCTTCATCACTTGAATTAAGATGATAATATTAAAAGTTTTGTTTTCAAACTAAAGGATTGGATAAAGGAATATCCAGCTGCAAATATCTTCATTTGCAGAAGAAGTGTTCCCACAGTGTATGACATCAATCAAACCCTCCACAGAAGAGATGAGCAGATTATCAAGCCATTTTGATTTTGTAGACCATTTCACTCTTTCCGACTTAATACCACGACTTGGAAGTGAATGAGCAAGGCACCGAACCCCCAACTGCTCCCCGGGCGCCGCAGCATAAAAGGCTGCCCACTCTCCACGGTGTGTGTTCACGTTGTGTGTGTTTCACGGTGTGTGTTTGTGCACTTGGATGGTTAAATGCAGAGCACAATATTCTGAATGGGTCACCATACTTGGCCACACATCACTTCACTTTCACTAAATTAGTTTATTTCTGGCTGCGTAAATCATTTTACTCCAGACTGCTTTCTGAATGAGGGACAATCAAGTTTTGTTAGAAAAAAAAGTTCAAACTTAAAAAAAAACATATACATTGATCCATACCTCCTTATTGGATAAGCTGCACTTCTGAAACATTGGTATTTCTATTTTGAGAGCAGATCATTGCAATTTATATATTAAACCATTTAGGAATTTCAAGAATCATACCAACTTGTGGAAAATGGGCATCTGATGTCCTCTTGAAGCACAGCCGCCTCAAAATCAGACTTACTTTAAAATCATTATGAGGTTAAATACAGATTTAAAATCATAACAAGAAATATTTTAATAGCTATGATACTGATTTTGAAATCAAATCTTTGCATAGCTATACTATCTAATGATGCCTTAGAAAAAAACTGTTTATCTTAAAAAAAAAACATATACATAAACCCATAAGGAAATATACGACTTATTGGATAAGCATGTTATAGACTTCTAACATTGGTATTTCATATTTTAGAGCATCACTGCAATTTATGAAAGAAATAAATATCTGTATGTGGTGTGTGAAAAAAATCAGATGTAACCCTCTTATCCTAACATTTTCATAAGTAATTGAATTACAACTGTAACTGTAACTAATTACAATTACTTTAATTTGTAATTAAATTAAACACATGTAACTTACTCCCCAACACTGATAATTAGATATAACATATATAATATTAGATACTACAGCAGTAAAGTTCATTTTTATTTTAGATACAGTGGTTTAACATTACTTATTTTTCAGTGTTACAACTGCCCCGAAACACTTTTACAATTGTAACACTGAATTCTTGCATTTTATTTCATATTATAGTCTTGCCCTTATTAGTGAAAATATATCTGTTGCATTATTAGCGCACCTATATCGGTTTCTTGTATCAAAAGATGACTAGTGTATTTCAAGTAGTCTGTGAGTTATGAAGGAAATGTAAAAAAAAATATTACAATAGCCCCCAGTCTCCCACTAATGATGACAGAATTTTCATTTTTAGAGTGGACTATATAAGTGGACTATACCCCAGACTAAAAAATGACCTGACTTTTTTTGTCTGGGGAATATAAAAGAAGATAATTTAAAAATGTTTTTAAAGGTGATGCTAGAAACATTCTCAGTGTGTGGGCTTTGAATTCAGACAGAAATGTGCAAGTAAAATTTGTCTGTATAGGAGAACTACCTCTCACCCACATAAGCTTCTTTTGCATGTCCAGATATTCCCGGAGGTCCCGTTCCTCCATATTACTGAGTGGTATGTGCACCAGATTGGGCAGCTGCTGATCTTAGATTGCCAGATGCCAGCTGGTGCTCCTTCTCCTATTTAAACGTATACATCCTTTCTCTGTGGACCCTTCGCCTGGCCCGTTCACCCTCCCGGTTCACTATGCTCTGGGTGTACACAACACTGACCATCTGTGGACGGCTCCATCTCAAGCTGCTCTTGGAATGACATGATCTGAATTGAGTACTGGAAGTCCAATACTAGGAATTAAAAGGGGTTAAATGGATAGTTCATACAAAAATAAAAAAAATGTCATCATATACTCACTCTCATGTTGTTTCAAACATGTATTATTTGTTAATGAACATTTTTAAACATATATTGTGATGCTATATAGAGCAGTTTTACACAAAGGCATCCAACACATTGTCAAAAAGCGCTACATGCTGATCTAAATCAATGCTTTTACTTGCTGTTCAACAGGCCTTTTGTTGCAAGACATTTTCAGAGGTATGCATTTCAAAAGACAGCATTAATGTAACTGTTCAAGCACATATAAATAGAAATGACCTTTTGAATTAAAGTAAATACCTGCAGTGCCGTCGCCGGAAATAAATTAAAACAGGTACTAAAGAAGCTTGCCAAGCTGTGATTTTAAGATTATGGGCATAAAGAAAATATGCCTAGATAAAGTCTAAAATGGCCATAAAAGATTTTGGACACTTAATCCACTTAAAAAATGTCTTAAATTCCTCTGGTAAAAACACATCCCGCAAGGCTTTTTAAGATTTTACTAGCTAACAGAATGGCAGTCCTAGTTCACCAGGTAGACCAGCACCAAAGTTCAAACCAGCACAGACCAAGATTCTGAAAAGTGACAGTAGCTCTGAGATCTCTCTTGCATTATTAGATATTATGTAAGCCTATCTAATGCAATGACATTCAGATGTTTTTTTAAGTGATTTAAGTGTTCAAAAGTGTGCAGATACGGCAAATACATTCCACATAAATTCATGGAACTACAGTTATATATGTGGCTTATATATATGGCCGTGACTGGTCAATGGAATATTTATTTTTTGTGTCCTGAATCTATCTAAATTTAAACACGGACATCTTATGCCATTTTATGTCTGAAAATGCCTTTATATGCTGTTTTATCTCAAGACTCTTGAAACTGGAGCAAATGTTCCAGATGCAACAACATGAATCTCTTCCGACACTCAATGATTCTCAGCTGAAAACACACAGATCACTGAGTGAATTTCCAAGAATCTTGCCTCAAGGTCAGTGATTTCTTTGTTTTGTCTGTCTGTTGGCTAAGAATGAGATATTCCAGTCACACTTCTCCTTGCAGTCGTGTGAGTAGAAGCTGAAGAATCTCAAGAATGTTGTGTGCAATGACAAATTTCGACTGATTTATAATTTGGACCGAAATGAAAAAGAGGATGTGTTAGACTCTCATGCAAATCCACTCGTGTATCTGGTTCTGATGTTTTTAGCGGTTCTTTAAACCCGATCCAACAAGAGGAAATAAATAAAACAGAGGGATATGCATAAAATATGCATAGGCAGATGGGCCTAGTATGTAATGCATGAGTATGTTTAGGTAATAGAAATTGTCTCAGTACCTTGTTGTCAGCCAATCATGGCACATAATGGCATGAAAACATTTATGTTTACAGTCATACAGCTTATCACTGATCATCGACAGTCTTTCTCTATAGTCGGGTAACTCTTCGTCTCTCCATGTCTGGGATGTACAGAATAGATGTAAGAAGTAAAAGTACATAAAGGGATTGTGAACATTAGACACGGTAAAGGCGCCGCTTTCCCCTATTTAAAAGACCTGCGATTATAGACTGATTCTACATTTGCAAACTTTTCCCGGTATCATTATCCGCAAAAGGAGCGAAGATCAACTTTGAGTCGGAGACTTTGGCATTGTGTTGGTATAATGATTGTGTTACTTACATCATCTTTGTTTGGGTGCTCATTAAATGCATTGCTAAAGCTTTGACTGGATCTGCGGCGTGATGTACCCACAGATGTCCATGTCTCACAGGGTAGCTGCTTGAAGTGGGTTCAATAGTTAATGTTTATGGTTGATAAAAGTATTGAATCATTCCAATTATAACATGGAGTGAACGTTAAATCTTTAGCACATGGATAAATCGACTGCTGTCCCCATATGTTGGTCAAAACGGTGTCCAATTGACGCTTCTCGTGCAAAACGCTCATGGCTGGAACCTGTCAAAGACATGAAGCATAAGACAGATGCTCCCAGTTAGTGGGACACATGGCCAGACGACTCAATAAAACTTGACCTAACTTGCATGCACACCCAAGCACAGTTTTTTTAAATCAATTACTTCTCGGAAAACCAACTGTTGACCCTCAGAAGCTTGTACTTTCATGTGAGACGTTCATGGCTGGGCCTACAAAAGTTAACACAAAAATGCTGATGTGCCTCATTAAAACTAAAGAGGCCTGCATGCAAAAGTTATTTTAGGTGATCATCCAGATGTACAGGTTAGATGAAATAAAACAACTGAAAGGGAAAATGCCTCAGGATTCAAGGTAGGATAGTATGACCTGGTTACTAAAGGGAAATCAGGCTCGTTTTTATGAATTAGACATACAGTTGTTCTCAAGTGGTTTTGCTTCAGGACAAAGACTTTAAATTGGACATTTAGTGGCAACCTAACAAATCTATTTTCCCTAAAATCAAACATTAAAAAGTATTACTATTAGCGTAAATTGCATAAGCCCAACAATATGCAAATTTTTAACATGACATAGGCTGAAATAGTTATTCAAACAACATATATACACCATATAAGCAACATAATCATGTTGCATAATCATACTTTTTTCTTTGCTGTTTGCTGGTGTGACTCTATCAAAACAGCTATAATAGATTACATTCTAAATAACACTGTGCATAAATACAAAGACAAACTTAAACTTGCATTGCGTGAATTAGCGCCTCAACTTGTTGACCTGCAAGCAACCATGTCATGACAAATAGCAGTCCAGCCAATCCAACCCCAGGCTTTAAACATTCCCTCCAAGCTGTGTAATTTTGAATCACACCATCATTACTGCCCTATCCAAGACTTTCAACAGAACTCCATCTCTATCGCTCACAAATATATGTATGCAAAGCCAACAATCCCTATAGAGCCTACCTATTATTTGAACACATTGCTTTGAAATCCTTGCCAACAGTCTAGGTTTTATTATGCATTTAAAAGGCATTCCAGCTGGGTGACAAGGGTCTTCTGCACACGTATGAGTTAAGCACACATATGGCTTGACTTTAAGAAGCGTCATTCAAATAGAAGCCCTAAGAGACTGTAGGTGTTGTAAAAATGTGCACTTTTATATTTCCTGCTGTATGGAGAAGCTATGATCTTGTGGCTGGAAGGGTTGAGGAACTGGGAGCTTCGAGGCCCTTGGGAATGCTGTTTTAGCTTGTTTGGTGCATGCGATCACATTCTTATGTCTGGCAAAGAACTCTCATATCAGCCTTAAAAGTGAAGCCACACAAAAACAGACACCACAAAAGAAAAAGAAAACAAAAGAAAGCAGCACGGTATTGTTGAGCGGTTTGGTGGCGTGCATATGCATTGAATCTGTGATCCAGTGAGGTTTGTGCAAATTAAAACATGGACGTAAATGCAGTTTCCTTTTATAGGTCAAGAAGCTTTATGTCCAGAAAACACAATCTACCATCACACATGGCATTTACTTTGTCTGAAAACTATGTAAAACAAATGCACATCTTAATTTATTATTTTTTAAAAAAAAAAATCTAAAAGGCAATCAAAAATATTATATTTACAATTTTCTTTTAATTTTGTGGTATTTAAGCTGTACTGAAAAGGTACTGAATGTAAAAGTGACTCATCATATCTGGCTTTATCTCTATGAGGTATTTTTAATTGAACATATACAAGAATATGAAATGAAACGGCATGTAGAGGAAAAAAGCAATCTCCTCATCGCTCTCTCCTTCCTAATCCAATAATCCTTCTATTTTATTCGTCCAGGGACTGAGGTAAACCTACACAGACAGCCCTCAGCATATGTTTGTCATATCCAGTAAGCCATGCAGGGAATGGATAGGAACGGCTGGAGTATTTAGGGCTATATTATTCTGAATGAGGATAAAAGCACACGTTCGTTATTGAGAGTCTGTTATTTACATATTGTTCTGGTTGGAAAGCCCCATGTTTACATAATATCTTGCGAAATAATAACCAAGCACATAGACTACTAAAATAACTCCGGGGGGGGGGGGTCAAACTGTTCAAACTATAATATATAACAAAAAGACCAACATTTTCAAACTGGAGATTGTCACAAAAGCATATCCAACTATGTGTTCTTAATATCTGAAGATTACTAGATACTTGATTTAACTGATAATTATATTCTGTGTTTCCGTTTCGTCAAGAATTGAATCAGAAATTTGGAAGGATCACTGTTAGCAATTTACACCTGGCACTGAACAGCGTCTGAACACACGGATCGTGTTTACTGTGATTAAAAGTCAATTTAATATTCTGAAAACATCTGAGTGACTTGAAGACTGGAATCTATTAAAACTATAAAATCTTGGATGCCGTTCTTGGATAAATCATGCCTTATGCAGCTCTAATAAATTATGCTATTATGTAAAATCACATTAAATAGACTATTCAGCAGGAAATAACTATAATTAAATAATTCCACTTATTTTACTAAATCAACATATATGCTCATTTGCTTAAATAGCCTCTTCTCAATGGCATACTGATACACATACTCGGATTTAGTAGTTCAACTCTGAGCCTCATGCTACCAAATTGGAAGTCTGAGGAGCAAACAGACTTTTCAGACATGCTGTCTTTCGCAAAATGCTAATTTGAATGTTTTTAGTGGCTTCAGCTCTTGCTGTGGCCTGGTTTGAACTTCAACAAAAGCAATGTTCTTAGATATTTTGAGCATATTGTCAAAAAAAAGGTTTCTGAAGAAAACAATACTACACAATGAGACAGACAAACATAAAACAAAGAACCTTCTTCAATAATGAATAGCATATTGTCAAATGTTTCTCTTTCAAACTAAACCTAAAGACCATTTTCTCACCAAATCATCTTAATATGAAACAAATTTCTAGAACAAGTGCATTTGACAGAAAAGGGCTGGACCCCTAATAACGTCATGTCTTTATGCTCATATTTAGACTCTTGCCCAGTTGTGTGCATAGTAATCATCTACATTTGCCTTAGAAATGTGGTAATTGGCATTGAACTAACAAAAACTAACATGCAGCCTTACACTCATTAGTGAATAATTAGTGGAAAGAAAGAAATGTATGAAGGTAGAACAAACCTGAACCACTAGAGTATCAGTATCACTAGAAACTTTCAGACAGGCGTTTTAGACCTGATATAATCTTTTTATGACTGATATTTCACATTTTGAACTTTAATGAGAGTACATTTGTGACCCTGGACCAGAAAAAAAACAGTCTTAAGTCACTGGGGTATGTTTGTAGCAATAGCCCAAAATACATTGCATGGGTCAAAATTATAGATTTTTATTTTATGCCAAAAATCATTAGGACATTTAAAGATCATGTTCCATGAAGATATTTTGTAAATTTCCTACTATAAATATATCAAAACGTAATTTTTGATTGGTAATATGCATTACTAAGAACTTCATTTGGACAACTTTAAAGGCGATTTGCTCAATATTTTTTTTTTGTTTTTTTTGCATCTTCAGATTCCAGATTTTCAAATAGTTGTATCTTGGCCAAATATTGTCCGATTCTAACATTCTGCTTTCAGATCATGTATAAATCTCAATTTCGAAAAATTTACTTTTATAGCTCGTTTTGTGGTTCAGGGTCACATTTCAGCATTTAACGTGATACACAAATGATTTTGTTCAACTTCACATCTGGGTTTGATTTATAAATAAATAAATGACCTTTTCACCAGGCGAAGGTTTTTTTTTGTTTGTGCAAAAGATGCTTGACCAGATTCTTTGGAATTTGGAAGATTAATAGGTAACACTTTATTTGAATGTGTCCACAAGTTACATGTACTTACTATTATAATAACAATAAATGATGTATGATTATATGCAAGTAACCCTACGCCAAACCCTAATCCTAACCCTAACAGTAAATATGTAGTTCATTATTATTACTCTACTTAAATGTATAATTACACTGTAACCTTAAAATAAAGTGTAACCAATTTATAATTTCAAAACAAATTAATAGCAACGTTGCCAACCCTAATAAGTACTATAACCAATGTGCATCCCTACATTTAGGCCATTAGAAGAGCTTTGTAACATGTGCATTGCTGTTATGAGGGTCATGAAGTGTGCAGAGGTCCGGGTCAGGGATCTGTACTCAGGGCTAATAAAGGCCTTGATTCCCTCTTCACGAATCTCTATCCTGTCACGCCACCCCCTCCCCACCCTCCTTCCGACCAGTGTGCTGTTGCTGAGCAACGTGTGGTCTAGTGTTGGCGAGCATGGCTGTTTGTTCCCGCCGAGCTGTGCTGAGAGAAAGGGAAGACACAAATTGGTAAACGGCAGCCGCAGACCCAGGAGGCTGTGGATCAATGTCTGTACAAACAAACTCTGGCGCTCTCGCTCTCACTCTCTCTCGCGTTCTCTTTCACCCTTTCTCTCACCTCTATTTCATCAACTCTGTGTTAATGATTTGGTTAGTCTGTTTTAATAATTCAGTTCAGGTAAATGAAGCTCTCATCTCAATCAGAATGATTTCTTCCTGACATAATCTAAAACAAACAGATATTAAATGAAAGGAAGCACAAGCCTTAGCTTTAGCTTGTCTTTAGCTTTACATTGGGATTGTATTCCAATGTACTGATCAAAGAGATGTGATAAACTGAAGTGCTTCACAACACGGCTAGCATTCTAGACTGAGAACATGATTGATTAATTCAACTGAAATGTCTTTTGACCTTTGACCTTGATGCCACATCACAATGTAGTCCATGAGAAGACAAAATGTACAATAGTGTTCAAAATACCAAATTTGCTTCTTTCAATTAATAAACTGCAATGATCACATCACACAGGAAATTGAATTAGAAATTGAATTGTAATTACAGGAAGTGGAATTTACTGAACTGCAAGTCAGTCAAGAATGGCAAGTTCAGTTTTCAGTTTAATTAATAATACTTTTTTAAATCTAAATACAACAATAGTTATACAATAATTAATAGTAAAACTATTTTCATCAGTTCAATTCCATTTTTAATGATACTGAGGTTGTCCACTGTCCCTATAAAACGCTTCTATTTTTTGTCATTGTGATTGTCCTTATTCCTTTATTGTGGACTTTTGTCCATTGCTCAAAGGTTTAAAATTATTTTACAGACATACCAGAGTGTAATGAAAGTAGCTGTCTGAAATAAAATATATATATATATATAAAACTTGCCACAACCTCAACCCTAAAACTGCCAGCAGGGCCATGGGCGAACAGAAATAGAGCAAGAATAAATGACTTAAGAATAAAAACTTGAAGCGGTCAGAAATGTTTGTCCTCTTTATATATGAAAGCCTAGTTCTTCTGCATCGGTTAAAAATCCTTGTTTTTTGTTTTTTTCTCACTGTTCACCTAAAAAGATCCTCAATACAAAAAGCATCATTAGTAGACATTCCAGACTAAATTCCAAATATCATTGTTCTCCACTGAAGGGCAACGTGGGAAACAGACACTACTTCAAAACAAATTCGAAATGAAAATGAGCTATGTATCCCTTCAAGAACACTAATAAAAAATGCAGTATAGCAGTTTCCTTTGCCACAACAATATAAACAAGAATGTTTCTGCCACGTCATTCAGGTAACAGTCTATGCAGTTTTCAGGTAGGATGTTAGTCTAGTCAACTAGACATGTTTTTCTGTTTCACTGCTGATCCAAATGGCTTCATCTCCACGATTAGTTCCCAACTGATGAATTCACTTGGATGTGTGCTGAAACATCTTGAGCAACAGAAAAACAGGCCCAGATGACTAACTTCTTTAATAAGGCAACAGCCTTTGGCCACTAGATCTGTATTGGCTTTACGAAACGGCAACATATGGAACGGTAACACCCAACAGCCTTCAAAACACTCACTTCAAGTACACACATGCTTAATGACTGTCTCATATATCATGATATCAAAGTTTACCTATCAAAGACTTTCTTTAAGATAATACAATTTTATTCTATTTTTTTTTCCTGATTTGATTTACTGTTGCTGCCATTTTTAACCTGAATATCACAGAAGTAGACTGATGCTGTCTGAAATCACAACTGTCTGTGACAGAAAAATAGAGATAAGATTTTTGGAAGGGGGCCGCACTTTTTTAGAAATAAAAATACTCCCTGTTTGTGAATCATTTTGCACATCATTTGACCTGTCTTTGGAGGGGGGAAAAATTATAAAAAGAGGGGAAAAAGGAAAGGATAAATAAATAACTACTTTTCAATTTAATTAAATAAAGATTAATTTACCTACATTTACTTTTATTTTTACAATTCTTCTGGAAGGATGCATTATATTGATCAAAAGTGACAACTTCCCTGTTTGTTAAAAAAATTAAAAAAATAATATTCTTTTGAAACTTCTACTCATCAAAAAATCCTGAAAAAATGTATCATGGTTTCCATAAAAAAATATTAAGCAGCACAATTGTGTTCAACATTAATAATAATAAGAAATACTTTTTGAGCAGCAAATTCAGCATATTAGAGTGATTTCTGAAGAATCATAATGAGACATGAGGACTGGAGTAATGATGCTGAAAATTCAGCTTTGCCATCATAGGCAAAGTCATTTAACTTTAACACAGTTAAACTGGACTACACGCACACACTGCACAAATACACAAATCTGGTGGTTCTAATGCACATCCATGACATGTTTTACCCAGCTTATGTATAATCTTCGCATATTACTGTGTATATATGTGTACATAATGTAGAATGTGTACAATGTGTATAATGTGTATTGATAACTGTAAGTATGACTAATAGTACACTGTGTGTTCTGAGTATATGTATATTGTACATTGTCATCTGTATAAGTCTGTAAGTATGTACTGTCTATATGTAAATTGTTTCTGCACTGTCTGGAGCACGCTCTCAAGAATTTCACTCACAGAGGGAACATGTGCTGTGATGATGTGACAACAAAAGTGATTTGATTTGATTTGATATGAATAAATTAAATTGTATTATATATATATATATGTATTTAAATAGAAAACTGTTTTTTTTTAAAAACATTCTACAATATTTCTGTTTTCACTATATATTTTTGATCAAATAAATGCAGCACTAGACGCTGGAAAAACGCTGGAATGTTGCATTAACCAATACAATCAATAAATAAAAAAGTACAATGTGTAATGAATGTTTTGTACCATGTTTTTCGCAAACATGTTTCAATAACAGATGGATTTGCAAAAATCCAAAATAAATAAATAAATAAAAAACATTTTATTTATATCTAACTCCCCCACCCTCACCATTATCAATCTGCCTTCTTGAGTTGAAAACCTCATAATTATTTTATTTTCTGTCGATATTAGTCAACTTTCCGTGTCTGACTTCTCCCATCTTCAATAACATGTTGTGATCATGTGTTAGGCCAAACTGCCTGGATCCCATATGCGCTGTATCAGCGCCTGAGTACTTCCATGTGCGCAGGACTGCGCCAGATCCAGGGTTCCAGAAAACTCGCTGGCTGGTTCTGTTTATAAGAGGCAGACTCACAGCAGCAACAGCAGCTGTAAACATCTGCGGAACGCTGAAGGCCAGAGGCTCTAGATGTTCCTCAAAGCAACACAGCATGCCATAAATTACAGCGTCAACACTTCATAGCAATTGGTCTCGAATCATTGAGACATTCTAACTGGAATTTCTTAGATTTATGAGAAAAAAAAACAGGAGAAGAAAAATGTGATAAAATAGGAGGTTTTAGGCAGTGTGATTGTACAATTTAAAATGACACTATAATGCCACCAACTCCAAAGAGAAACCCTAAAGAAATACATATGATGTTTTGTGCATACATTAGTAAGAGAACAGACAGTTATTATGTACTGACACGGAAATTAATTTTACAAAGAAGTTGGTGAAGTGGTACAACCCGAATTCCATAAATGTTGGGACGTTTTTTAAATTTGAATAAAATGAAAACTAAAAGAATTTCAAATCACATAAGCCAATATTTTATTCACAATAGAACATGATAACATAACAAATGTTTAAACTGTGAAATTGATCAATTTTATGCACAAAATGAGCTCATTTCAAATTTGATGCCTGCTACAGGTCTCAAAATAGTTGAGACGGGGGCATGTTTACCATGGTGTAGCATCTCCTCTTCTTTTCAAAACAGTTTGAAGACTTCTGGGCATCAAGGTTATGAGTTTCTGGAGTTTTGGTGTTGGAATTTGGTCCCATTTTTGCCTGATATAGGTTTCCAGCTGCTGAAGAGTTTGTGGTTGTCTTTGACGTATATTTCATATAATGATGTGCCAAATGTTCTCTATGTGAAAGAGACTTCAGCACCCGGACTCTTCTACTACGAAGCCATTCTGTTGTAATAGCTGCAGTATGTAGTTTTGCATTGTCCTGTTTTGAAATACACAAGGCCTTCCCTGAAATAGACGTCGTCTGGAGGGGAGCATATGTTGCTCTTAAACCTTTATATACCTTTCAGCATTCATAGTGCCTTCCAAAACATGCAAGCTGCCCATACCGTATGCCCTTAAGAGTGCCCCCATACCATCAGAGATGCTGGCTTTTGAACTGAACGCTGATGACACGCTAGAAGGTCTCCCTCCTCTTTAGCCCAGAGGACATGGCGTCCGTGATTTCCAACAAGAACAACAGCGACAAACAGCATCTTCTCCACAGGAATCAGCTGTGTTTGAGGGAGTTCAAGTTTTCCCAGGTCTGCGTGCCAACAACAAGTGGGCGGCCATAATTGTATGCTAATGTTTCACTTAGACGTCACATTGAAAGAGCTAAAGATTTGTTTTAAAAACGACTACTTTTCATGACTAGGAGTCGACTCTTTCTTTTGAAAGACAATTACTTATAACTTTATACATGTTCCACTTTTAGATTTCAAACTTTGCAGGATGTTTTCATTCAATTAGAGTTGTGTTACACACAGCATGAAAGGTAATTTTCAAAAATTCATAATAGGGGCACTTTAAAAACATCCCAACATTTCCTGAATTCGGGATGTAAATGTCAAAAGCACATGTGGTGATTTTTTTAAGTATTTAATACTTTTATATTTAGCAAGATTACATTAAAGTTATCAAAAGTAACAATAAATACTTTTATAATGTTATAAAATATTTATATTTCAAATAAATGCTTTTTTATTTATATTCAATGAATACTGAAAAAAGTAATTGTTTCCACGTAAATATTAACCAGCACAACTGTTTTCAAATGAAGCAACAAATGATATATTAAAATAGAAAATAGTTATTTTAAACTGTAATATTATTTCACAATATTATTTTAAGAGACATCTTTAAAAAACAAAAAATTCTTACTGACCCAAATTTTTGAATGGTAGTGTGGATGTTATGAATATAGTAGAGGAAACATTCCACTATACATACACTTCAGACATTCACTAAAGATTATACGTTTCTTTTTAAATATTGTCTATGTAAGTGATAACATAAATAGTTCTAGTCCTGACTTGTGATTGACAAGACAGTGTTCAAGTCATGTAAAAAATATATGGTAATGTAACAGTTATGACATAAATATCAGTTCATAATAACAGATCATAATTGTTGTGGTATACAACACAATTTGATCTAATATAGGGGCTATATCATTTAATGAATTAGCTTAACAAAAACTTAACAAAAAAAAATCTAAAAGCACTGCAACTCTCTTTCGCAATAATAACATACAACAAAGCATGATATCTGGTTAATAATAAAACATAGAGGGTTCGGTCACTCCTTGTTAACCCTATGGCAAAGCAGAACATTTCACATTAGTAAGTGTGAAATTACATTCAAATCAATTCATATACAATCCATTACAAAGTCACACGACACAATCAAATCTGCTTGTTTATGTAATAGCAATGTGCTAATCAATTTAACATGCAATTTGATCAAAATAAAAGTGTATTTAAACATAATCAAATTGTCTTGGCTGTTCTTACATAGATGTTTCATAATATTCTCCCATAAAAACAAATACAGAGGTGTGAGCATAATCATCTCCTGGTCTTAGCCCTGATGTTGACACATTAGCTGACTAGGTTACCCTGCATAACCCCACTTCATCTTTCCCTGCTGTCATTTCAAGCTCAATAAATTCTCAAGATGTGAGTGTGTGTGGCTGAATATAGTTTATGAGCAGAAGAAACACAGAATCAGAGAGCTGGAAGGTGGGGAGACAGACTGGACTCAGAATCCAGCCAGAACCCAGCTGACATTTTGATAATGAACTCGTCTCATCAGTCACACAGACACCAAATATTGGAGATGAGGCCCAGCGTTCTCTCTCTCACACACACACACACACACACACACACACACACACACACACACACACACACACACACACACACACACACACACACACACACACACACACACACACACACACACACACACACACACACACACACACACACACACACACACACACACACACACACACACACACACACACTCTGTCTCTCTCTCTCTCACACACACACACACACACACACACACACTTCTTTCCCACTACCACAACACCTCACACCACAGCCCTCACAGGAACTGCATTTCTATTTTCCTCAAAAAAACTCACTCTGTATGATTTATAAGCGTTTTAAATTATGGGGACACTGAAAATGTCCTCATAAATCACCTTCTCCTTGTAACACCTATGTCATACCCATGTCATTATACAAATTTGTGTCCTCATAAACACATAAACATGCCCACACACACACACACACACTGTAAAATCCAATAGTTTACCTTACTTAGATATAATTAGTTATATTTTTATATATTTTTCTTCATCATCACTCACATTATAAAAATAATCCCATTAACAGCATGGTATAACAGTGTATGGTATAACAGCATGGTATAACAGTGTATGGTATAACAGCATGGTATAACAGTGTATGGTATAACAGCATGGTATAACAGTGTATGGTATAACAGCATGGTATAACAGTGTATGGTATAACAGCATGGTATAACAGTGTATGGTATAACAGCATGGTATAACAGTGTATGGTATAACAGCATGGTATAACAGTATAGCAATTATGAAGCAGGAAAACAGTAAAACAGAAATTGAACATACAAAATTACATTTGTTGATATTAAAATAAATTACTATTTTATAATAAAAAATATTTAATATTACTAACAAGTAAAATGTTGTGAAATTAATTGCATACAACTTTATTATATACTAAAAAAGACAACTTTCCCCAACAAAAAAAAGAACAAAAAAACTCCTCTTGCAACAGTTTTATGGAAAAGTTATAAGTACGCCCATCTTCAGGGTCACATGATCCTTCAGAAATCATTCTACAGTTTTTTACAATCACTTATGTTACTATGTTCAGAACCTTGATGTCATTTTTCACAACTCTAGACACAAAACTCACAACCAATGATCAAAATGCACATTTTTCAAAACTCTAACCTTTTCTCAATTGCTTGGATACAATACACATAACACTTAGATCATTTGTTCATTCAACATAAATCACCTGTTCAATATGACACAACTTAACATCAAAGTACTACTATTTCAAAAGGCAATTCACACATTACATTTCAAATGAGTGTCTATTCATTTCCTTACAATGATCTAACTATCAATTGATACAACTGCTCAAAATGATAAGTAACTGTTGCATTACTCTTAATGCATAGTTGTATGGAAACAGACAAACAATCTTCCATGTTTACAGTAAATCATGAAAGTTTCAAGATAACGAGATTCATTGTCACCAATTAGCGTGGAGCATGAACCAATTAGACTACAATATCCATGGATGTAGCCTAATATTTTATCATAATGCTTCATCAGACACTGTGTCTATGGTCCCAAATACTGTACCACCTTTTCAGACTATTTACAGTATTGACAGTACTGCACTGTATAGATGCAGGCCCTTGTAATTGCTTGTCCAATTCTGCCAACTCGTTACTGATGATTGCGTGCACATTGTGGAATGAGTATATAAAGAGTTGATTGGGATTACTGTAAATTGCAAGAGCATAGTGATACGTAACATGGAGCCAGCAGGTGATCCAGGTCACAATGGAGGTCAAGCAGTGGTGGGAGGAAGACGAGGAAGACGTGTTGGTCAAAGGAATGGCAGGGGACAGGCACCCCTTCTGAGAGGTGGTCGTGGGCCTCGTTTGAGAGGTGTGGGGGAACGTGGTAGAGGACAGGCACCACTTCTGAGAGGTGGTCGTGGGCCTCGTTTGAGAGGTGTGGGGGAACGTGGTAGAGGACAGGCACCACTTCTGAGAGGTGGTCGTGGGCCTCGTTTGAGAGGTGTGGGGGAACGTGGTAGAGGACAGGCACCACTTCTGAGAGGTGGTCGTGGGCCTCGTTTGAGAGGTGTGGGGGAACGTGGTAGAGGACAAGGCCACGGACCAAGACAGTGGCAGCAACAGCATAGAGTGTCCAATGAAATTCGAGCAATAGTTGTAGACCATGTCATAAATCATGGCATGACAATGACTGAGGCGGCTACAATGATACAACCAAACCTCAGAAGGTCAACCGTGGCCTCAATAATCAGAACTTTCCGCAATGAGAACCGGTAAGTTATCAGCATGCACTAAACATTATGCTACTCTCAATTGTCAAATGACTGCATACCAATGTGTATCACAGAATAGGTGATGTGACCAAGTGTCTTCTTACTCTAATGTTCCCTGTAGAATTGTGACCAGGCCAAATAGTGGAGGCAGAGGCAAAATTCTAACTGACCAACAAGAGCAGGCTGTGGTCGATTTGGTTCGGGCCAGAAATGATATCCGCCTTACAGAAATTCGCCAGCATATCTTGGACAATGAAGACATGTTCAACAATGTGGGATCCATAAGTTTGCCGACTATTGCACGCATACTGAAAAGGCACCAGGTATCTATAAAACAACTATACCATGTGCCTTTCGAAAGAAATGCAGACAGAGTGAAGCAAATGAGGACTGAGTATATTCAGGTAAGTTCAGTTTCAAGATGGCTGTTGTAAAAACATTCCCAAAAATTCTACATTGTACAGTAATCTCTAAATCTCTTTCCAAAATGTATTTTTAGAGGGTGATGGAGCTGGATGCTGATGACGACCATCACAAATTCATATATTTGGATGAGGCAGGTTTTAATCTGGCCAAGACGAGGAGGAGAGGTCGGAATTTCATTGGCCAGCGGGCAACCATCCAAGTACCTGGACAACGTGGGGCCAACATTACCATGTGTGCGGCTATATCAGAAGATGGTGTGGTGGGACGCAGACCTCATATTGGACCATATAATGCAGCTCTCCTTGTCACCTTTCTTGATGAGCTCGATCAGGTTTGTAGAGCTGAAGGTGTGACCTATGTCATTGTGTGGGACAATGTCAGGTTCCATCATGCTCATGTGGTGCAAGCATGGTTTCAGGCCCATGCGCAATTTACCACCCTGTATTTACCCCCATACTCTCCCTTCCTTAACCCGATTGAGGAATTTTTCTCTGCATGGAGATGGAAGGTTCATGATAGGCACCCTCATGAACAAGTCACTCTTCTCCAGGCCATGGATGACGCCTGCAATGACATCACAGCAGACCAGTGTCAGGCCTGGATTCGCCATGCCCGAAGGTTTTTTCCAAGATGTTTGGCTAATGAAAACATCCATTGTGATGTAGATGAGAACCTGTGGCCAAATCCACAACACAGAGTTGATGACAATGTAGAAGTACAGTAATCACTCCTGTTTTGTTTCTTACAGTACAAGCAAGTTGAGGAACACTGCATTTGATGTTTTACAGTACTGTCTTTTCTTTTCTATTTCATAGATAATTATTTTTGCTTTGATTCAAATAAACCTATGTTGTGATTGTACTGTAGTGTTTTGCATCAATATATTACAAACTTTGTTCAATGATTCCACTGTGTCTGTAGTATTCTCTCTACTACTGCAGTACTTTTACAGAGATGTATTTACTGTACATGTAGTACCATAATGAAACCTGTATCACCTATTTTGTTCTACAATATTTAATGATTGTACGAACAATGACACAGTGAAACTATCGGTTGCTTGTGTGTGGGTGATCTATAGTTATGTTTCAATGGTATTTCACAGTAAATTTGTTTTTTGAACCAATGATTGTGCAAGTGCAAGATTTCTTTAAAGATGTGAATGCACAATGCAATGTTTTGAACATTAGACAGCCTGTGTTACAAGTGATAACCGTTTTAAGTTTTGTGTCTAGAGTTGTGAAAAATGACATCAAGGTTCTGAAAATAGTAGCAAAGTGATTGTAAAAAACTGTAATATGATGATTTGTTGCTGAAGAAACATTTCTTATTATAATCAATGCTGAAAACAGTTGTACTGCTGAATATTTTTGTGGAATGAGTGACTTTTTCTTTACAGGATTCTTTGAGAAACAAAGTTTAAACTTTTAGAAAGTTTTTATTAATTCAATACATTCTTACTGAATAAAAGTATCTAATTATTGGGGGGGGGGGGGTTATGAAAAATAATTATCTAACTGACCACAAACTTTTGAATGGCAGCATTTGAATGCCATAATAATTTACTAGCTCATTTTTGCCCAATAACTATTACAAAACATGATAATACTGTCATTTTAGGAGCAGAAAATTAACTAAAATAATTTAAGAGGCTTTTTATAATGCGTTTAAAACCAACAAAGCACCGCTATAGAAAACATACATTTAAGAAACTGGATTTTTGACTCAAACAGAGCTCTCTCTTTCTCTCTCTCTCTCCACTTTTTTTTGTCTGCAGTAGAACTACAGCAGAACACTACAGCGGGGGTCCTGAGTGAAAATTAATGCATTAATTATTTACAACAACAACAACAGAAAAAAATATAGATGGAAATACTTTGGAGATTAAATGAAGATCATATTTGATAAATTCTTTGATTGACTATTGCTGTACCAACAAACTGACCTTGGCTATATGAATGCTTTGCTTTTGTGAGTGTGTGTGTGTGTGTGCGTTTGTGTACACAAAGGTGACCTGATGTTCCAGTTTACAAACACACCGGTCCTTGAATCTTCTTGTCTTTCCTCAGGCGTTTCCATAGAAACAGGTGAGGTAAGCCTAGGTGTGTGATAACAGCAGGTAAGAAAGCTTTGGCACCTTACTGAATATTTCAATCCTGTTCAGCCACTCATCTCACATCTGATTTTATGAAGTTTCAATGACAGGCATGGTTTCATCAAGAATTGATGACACCGAAATAATCATTATGCACTGCTTTATCACACACGAGCACAGTTAATATTTAATGTATGATTGCATATGTGCTATGTATATTGCGTTACTGGGATTTTTTTAGGACAAGGTCCTGACATTTAAGTGCTGTAAAATAAATAGTGGTTAAAAAAGTTGTGAGATTTTTCTTTTGTATTTCATACTTTCTTTTCTCCAAAATATAAAACTATACCGTTATAAAATACATTGAACTTTAGGGGTCAAAATTTTGCTCATGTGCCCAAAAATGCCAATGCTATTATCACTTTAGTATGAAGTATCACATTACTTTGAAATGGTTATAAATATTAGTCTTTTTAAAAGTGCATTTGAAAAGATACAGCAAAAGCAAGATCATTTTCTCTACACAGGATTAAAAAGAGATACTAGCCTCTGGGGCAATAGTGTTTATATGTCATGCTTTCTAACAGTGTTTGCCTTAATTGGACCACTACTCCTCATAGCTTTCAAGTTTTATATCTGCACCTGTCTTCACTCTGAGATACAGAGATAAAACACACATTTGTACTTTACTGGATCAAGTATTAAAAGAGAGTTGCTCTTTAAAAAAATAATAATAAGAAAAAAATATGTAGTGTTTGTTTCTTCACTTCATGAACAAAACTGTTAAGATATGGTAGTCAAAAACCGACAAAAATGAAACAGCTATCATCATACTTACCCTAATAGCATTACAAACATATTTCCTTACCAAACATATACAAGTACAGTTACCAAATGCCATCAAGCATAAAAAAGTACATGGATGGTCAGCTATAGTCAGTTTTTTATTGCTGTTATTATTATTATATATATATATATATTATTTTTATGATACATAATCTACATTATTTACTGCGGTCTACTTATATTGTATGGAAAACAAATAGCTTGTTTTTTTTTCCAAACAGGAATTTCTTAAATAAGCTGTTCCTTTACTACAAAAACTATTTTAACTAAAATAACATTTAAAATGCATAAAAAGGGCTCACAGACTTCAGACAAAAAACAAGGAACCTTCTGCTTATATTACATTAATTCAAGTTATGAATTCAGTCCATGTTAAGTCTCCGTATTTTTCAGGGATATAAGGACAGACATGGACATGTGAAGATGTGATTACAATGTTCACTGACATTTTCCGCACTAGTGCCAATCTCTTCAGCTCTCAGAAAACTGCAACACGAGTTCAAGCTGCACAGAACCATCATAGTCACTCAGCTTAATTGAACATAGCCCCGTAAGCGACCTCAAGTTGGGGTTTGTTGTTGTTGTTTGGAGAATTTTGCTCAGGAATCAGTTCAAAGAGTTTAGCATTACGCAACAGACATTTTCAGCTGTCTCTTTCATCATGTAAAGCAGTGCATGACCTTTTGTTCGGTGCTGTACCTTTGTTCTACAGGTGGGGTAGTTGGCTGTACTCTCTATCACACTCACAAATACACTTTAGGTTAAAACATTACTAAAATATCTACATAGATAAAGTCCAATAATTATGTGTAACTTCTGTCCACATTTTGCAATTTTATTAAAGTCATTAAAAGTAAATGAATTACTCAGTAAAAAAAATTAAGCCACCTTACCTTTATATACACTACCTAAATTAACAGATTATACAGAAAAATATTTCATTTAAAAATGTTAATATAAAATATAGCTTCATTAATGATAGAATACATTTCAATTTATTATTCCTATTCTTGCTATTATTTTAATAACAATAACATATACATTTATATTATAACTTTTTAATTCTATTATAAATTTTACTGTTAATGCATAACATAATATTTTATTATTATTTAGCATCTGTATTAGTATTAATAATAATAAATGAAATTATATAAACATTTCCATTACACAATATAATTTATTTTCTATTTTTGTTATTTAGTACTAGTAATCAAAAAAAGATAATAAAATTGTAATTATAACTGTGTAACTGTTTGTTTTAATAATAATAATAAAATGATAACAATAAAATTAATAATATATTATAATAATGGAATTTATTGTAACATGTTAAGAAGATGATGATGATGATGATCAAAAAGACTATTTCAGTCAAGTGTGTTAATGCCAGTGTATTAGCTCTACATCTATTTGAGTTTTAAATGATAATAACTACAAATTCATGTTTCAACGATGAGCAAGGACCCAAAACATTGACATCTGTCCCACATTAAAGCTTCAAAACAACAGTGACAGGCTCAAAGAAAAGCCAGCTCCATGCCGAACACAGACAACAGACTGGAGACACGCAGCCAGGGCTGTAACTGAAACATGCTGGGCCAATGTTTGGAAAACACAGCTGACCCTGAAACTTGGAAATCAGTGGAAAGTGTCAGAGGTCTGTGGCTGTTTGCTTCAGAGTGAATGCTAAACTGTCATCTATAGCAGCTCATACAGAATGAGAAAACCTCAGATATGTTCATCTCAGTGGTGCATTCTGCCTTTACATTGATTTAAATACTGCATGTAATCTGTGAATGAAAACCACATTCATTATCTATACAGTAGGTGGTGTTGAAATCTGTATCCAATTTTCATATAACTACTACTACTATGAAAAACCCACTTTCCAAGTTTAGTCTTATCCAAATAGTCCAATAACTCAAAAAAATCCTCTAGACTGTCATGACTCATTAAATCTGGTTCAAATTTGGCAAACAACTCTATCACCTCATTCCTTATAATACCATGAATTTTCACAGAGAAACTTCATTTGTAAAGCTTTATTCAAGGCCTTAGTGTTTTTTTTAAAGATCAATCTAAATAATACTTAAATTTGAATATTTTGTCATGTCATATTCAATGCTTTGACATTAAAAATAACATTTCGGACGACAAATGACAATAAATGTGCTAAATGTCCAAAACGTGTCATCCAAAAATAAATAAATGAATAACATTTTACCAACATTCATTCGTAGTAGATTTACTGTATATCACAGATTGTACTGTATTTCACAGCTTTCTGTCACTTTAAATGGTTTACACTGTACACACTGATAAATACTGAATTAGCATCTTAAAATAACTTGTGAAAGACAGGGGTAGAGATTGAGGCACATTGGCTAAACATCACAGTCAAGCGCTTCCTCTGGTTTGGCTGGGAAGAACTTAACCAATCAAATTCCAGCGCAATGTCCTAAAAGGACCCTCATTAGGTAACCATAGAAACAACATAAAATCCTCCAACAAACTCCATTTGTGTGCTATTTGCTGCCAAATCATGGTGATCAATATCATAGGCATAGTTTTGGGTGGGTGGGTGGCTTGCCACCTTGATGTTAATGTATTGAGCTATAAGCGTTTGAGAGGTCTTGTGGTAAGCCTGAAGAACAGTGTGTTCCTTTCAAAGATCAAATGAAACCTACTCCACTGATCAATACATATGTGAACAACATGTACTGCATGAAATTCACCCAAAAATGAACATTCTGTCATAATTTATTCACCCTCACATCGGTCTACACATGACCTGAAACTAAAAGCAGCAACAGGCAAGACAGAGCAGGTTACTTCTGGTTTGAAAAAGTCTTTGCTTTCAAATTTTGTCTTTTTTTAAAGAAATTAAAATAATAAATAAAGTTGTGTGGCTCTTTAATGTGTCGTGACAGATCACTGTAACGCCTCAGTTCAAGCAACACATGAAGCTATCTTTTTCTTCTTCTGATTTGTTTTTTCAGACAAAATGGCAGATTCTGCATTATGATTGGTCAGATCGCATGTCAATCAAGCTATTTGCGAAGGGTCAATTGAGTGTTTTAGTCAAAGTTTTCTAATGAGACCTGATTGCATTAACAAATTTAAGGCCCGTTCAAACCTAGAACGATAACTATAAAGATAACTATATTAGCATCCACACCAGCGGATGATGTCATCTGTTTATTCTAAGCCCACAGGCGTCTGCCACTTTAAATTCTTGAGCTTGTTATAGCAGGATTGATTCTGATTTGGTGTAGGAAAAAATCATTCTGAAAGTGATTCTGTGCCTTCATCGTTAGAGCTGTGGTGTGGACTATTCTTCAATATTAAGAAAGATTTTTAGAACTATATCTTTATCGTTATCTTTATAGCTATCGTCCTTGATGTGAACAGGCCTTTAATTTAGGCTTTTATTCACATATAAACATTAATCAGCACACACATCAGTTTTTGCAAATGGAAGCCCAATGATGCTTGATGTTTGAGAACCCATGAGGTTCATTCTCGTGTTACGCAGCACGTTTGAGCTTCTAAGAACCAGTGAGGTTTGTTCTTGCATGTTAAGCTAGAACAGTTAAGCTTCTGTTTATGTTTGCTGATCAATGTAAATAGGTGAATAAAAGGGATAGTTTACAATTTTATAAACAGTTGTAAACAGTTCACAATAGAACGCTGTTCTGGGCAGATGACGTAGGATGGCAGCATAGCGTAAGCTCCGGTGAGAAGTGAGAAGTGACAAGCGCAGAGGAGAGAGCAAAACAAAACCCAGGTCACGAATTAGAAGTACAAAACGAGGATCTGTAAAGAAAAATGTCTGAGGATTTCGATATAGGCCAAGATGAGACTGGTTTTCCTTTGTTAAAGTAAGGAAACTTTGCTTCCTTTGCCACTGTGAACAAATGTTGGTTCTCTCGAGACTAGCATATTCTCACCGGAGTTTATGCAACGCCAATGCTGTACGTCATCCGCCAGAACAGCATTCTATTGTGAACAACAGTTAGCAGAAGCTAGAGATTACCATTTGTACAATTTTAAACATGGATATTTTTCTTACAGAAACGCGTCGATTCGCTACAGAAGGCCTTTATTCACCCCCCGATCCATGTGAGGCTTTTTCTTTATTATGGATCGATGCGCTTTATTGGACTTCTTTTGGACAACTGAAAAATAACAGCCATTCACTGCCATTATAAAGCTTGAAAGAGCCAGGACATTTTTAAATATAACTCTGATTGGATTCACCTGAAAGAAGAAAGTCATGTACACCTAGGATGGCTTGAGAGTGAGTAAACCGAGGTAATTTTCATTTTTGGGTGAACTATCCCATTAAATCTGTTTACCACAAAGCAAGCCGGTCTCTCCAGAAAATTTTTGACTCAATTTATATGAATTACTTTTACCAGCTTTTT